>CM042164.1:20724533-20927593 GCA_023376005.1 Doryteuthis pealeii
TTCTGGCATTTTGTTAAAGTCCAAGTGGTGCAACCATACAGTAATACTGAATTGGTTACAGCTTGGTAGAATTCTCATGTTATCTTATCAGAGAGATCAGATTTAAGATATAGTAATATTAACTTAATATTAAATAACTAATAACATGTTATACTGTACAGAATCAATAACTCTAAATTTCAGATAATCTAAAACTTCACATTTATATTAAGTTGTTAACTGTCTAATTGTTGTTTTAAATGACCAATCATTCAAAACTCTGTCTATGTGTTTTACTTTAGAGTTAAATATTTTGCATTTGAAGAGGTTTTCAAATAAAAGATATTACAATCTCATGCAAAGCTAATAGAAACAAAATCTTTAAACAAGACTCATGCAAATTCTGTACAAAATGAATGAAATGTTTCTTTAAATGTTTTTTTTTGTTGTTGTTGAGAGAAAGTGGAGTGCAAAAAAAAAAGAAAGTGTTAGAGAGAAAGCTGTTATATACACACATTTTGATAACCTACAGATTTGGTGATTTTTTTCTTGAGTTTATCGGTGAGTCCTTGTTTCTTGTAGATATTGATGCACATACGTTTGCGCAAAACCAGCTCCATGGAGGCTGGGTGACTTAGTCGGACTATGGCTTTCAGGATCAGGTAGACGCGTTCGTTTGACGGAGTAACTCGGTTCAGGAATGGAGAGTCATGAATAGATGAGTCCCATGATGCAATTGCACAAATCTGAAAAAAAATAAAAACAAATAAAATCGGCAAAACGTTAGGGAATTGTCTTCATTGATCATTATAAGAGTTTTTTGTGGAGTTGTTTCTTAAGTGTTTTTTATACTCAGTTCTATAATATTAAATATTCCTATTCTAATCAAATGATTATATGGTTTCAAGTAATTATTTCTATTTGATAAATCTTTTGTTTTGCACATGAAACATATTGGCTTGTTTTACGGCATATCAACCCTTTTTCAGGTCATTTAATGCCAAATGAAGTTTTTTTTTTTTTTTGATAAACAAAAGATTCAAATTACTTATAGTACCTGATAGAACATATTGTTTAATTAATTTGGGACACGTATTCTGTTATTTATTGTTACATTTATGTTTATTAAACATTTATTGCGCATTGGTCATTAGAGTTGTGTGTCCGTCTTTCCTGACAAAATGTTTAGTGTTCATTTATCTATGGATGAACTAGTGCATTATAAGGATTTAGTGTCCGTTTCAAACTAATGTTTATCAAATATTCATATTTGCATTGGTCATGAGAGTTGCATGTCTTACCTTATCAAACATTCAGTGTTAGTGTATCCATAGATGCACTAATGCATTATGAGGACTTAGTGTTCATTTCAATCTAATACATTTATTAAACAATTAACTAATTCTTATGACCATTATGCTAAGCCTTCTCCTCCTCATAAGAAGTTCGGTTCAAACTAATACCCACTATTCTTATATATTATTTTTGTTTCTTTAGAGAAAAAAAAAAAAAAGGAGGTTCCCATTTCCAGAGAAATCCAGTCAATACTTAAGATATTTTCACTTGTGCCATTGAGACCCTAACTGCATACAGAAGGATTTCTGTATAAATAATACGGCTTTGGATTTTGATTTGGTATCGGTAAAACTATACCAACTGACTCCAGTTGAATTTCTTTGTAGTTATTTTGCATTTGCAAAACTACATATGTAAAAAAAAAAAAATCTTACATTATAAATTTTTATTCTTGTTATGTCTTTTACAATTTGTAAAAGATTTTATTTCAACTTCTGTTGCAAAGTAGTTTTATCTATGCTCTGTACTTATTTATTATTTGTAAAATATATATATATATATATATATATAAAATACACACACACACTTAAGATTCATTTCCGCTGTCATCCTTCGCAAAAAAAAAAAATTATACACACACACACACACACAACCATACACCTAAAAAATGCACAATGTTTCCTTTCGATACACACACATACACCATCCCATACCAACGCTGTAAAATAGAATATGTTACGTCACATTTCAAAACCGTTCTTCTTTCAAACTTCAAAAATTTTTAAACTGAATAACACATAACTACTGCTCGCTTTTCTCGTTATTCTGTGATAAATAATTTATTGTCACCTTCCATATACCAACAAGTGCCCTGAGGATGATCTAATTAATAGATCGAAACACTGCAGCGTCGGATAATAAACTCGCCACTTAACCCATTTAAACCTGTGTTTTTCATTTTTCCTAATATACTACATACCGTCGGATTCACTTCCTTTCTTCACACACACACACATATATATATATATATATATATATATATAAAGAAGTCTTATATATTTTTTAAATTCTTATTTCTTTTATATCCTTTTAATGATTTTGTCTTTAATTCTGTTAGAAAATATTAAAGAATGACTAGGTATGATAGAAAAACAAAATTATGTTTATTCTTTGATATAAACCAGTTATGACAACATAGGCCTATTCAAGTTAGGAGCGTATGCATAGGGTTTGAGATGTGTAGGTCATAATCACTTAATTACATAAAGAGGAATTGGAGGTGCCAAAATTATAGGCAAAGATTTTGTCTTCAGACTCCACAGCCCTGATAAATAGTGTTATTGTTTTTTTTTGGTTTTTTTGTAATGTTCTGCAGCAAAGAAATGACCAATTCTACTTACATCTTTTTCTCCGTAAGTCTTGATAATTGGTAGACTGAAGAATTTGGTCCCATGTTCTTTAGGAAGAATGGAGTTAATTCCAGCTGCCTGCAATCCCTCCTTGGCACTCGGAGTGCTCATATCGTCAGCTATAAAATAAAGTAGTGGACATTTTAGCAATACTTTGATGATCATAAAAGTAACATTACTCTGATTCTAATATAAGAAAGTACTGAAAGGTTCTCAGCCTAACCAAGAAGGTTATAACTTCTTTTTCTTAAAATTTGTGTTAAAGAAATTACAAAAATGACAAAGTGCTTCCAAGTGACTTGAATGATGAATATGTATGATTGCATGGCTCTTGGTTGGATTGAGAACTTTTCAGCACATTTTCATACTAAGATGATTATTGGATAAAAGAAATATAGAAATTAACTGACAAAAAATAACAACAATAAAAAGGAAAAATTGATGGAGAGCAAAAATTCAAATATTTTTCTTATCTTTATAAAGCAGTTTTTATCTATAATAATTTAAACTCTAACTTGTATGACAATTTCCATCAGTTTGAGAAGGAGAGAATGAAAGTATTTCTGAAAAGCAATAGGTTTAACCAAAAAAAAAAATCGCTTTATGATAGATATTTCAGTGTTTATTCTCATCATCATCAGTAAGAATACAAACAAGATTCATCAGAGTTTATCATTTCAATAATTTTATAAATTATTTGAACTAACCAACCATAAAAATTTGATGAAGTCCTTAGAATGGAAAATTAACTCAATTTTATATAAATGTGAGATTTATATATTCTTTTTTTAAATTTGTAATTCATGTAAACTTTCTGATGAGGAAAGAGTGATATTTACCATTCAAGTCTAAAAACAGAACAGGGACATGTTGCTCCATGTCAGGAAGAGTTTCACTGAAAGAAAAAAAAGAAAAGTTTAAGAAAAAAGAAAAAAGAAAAAGAAAAAGACTTATTACAAAAGGATATTATTTACTGATTTCCTATTTTTGCATATATATATATATATATATATATATATATATATATATATATATATGATTAAAAGTTGAGGAACAATGTGGATAAAACACAAACAATTTCAACCAATTAATATTTCGCTGTATATTTACGAAGCTTCATCAGAAATATTTAAAAATATATTTTGTTGAATTTTATCCAATTTGTTACTTTTCCATACACATTATATATATATATATATATATATATGTGTGTGTGTTGGTTCATTTTTGGTATACAGAAGATACTTCTAATTTGTCAAAGAAACAAAAAAACCTTCCCCCATCGGAGAAAAATTCACAAAAAAAGGTTCCTAGTATACAGTGATGGTTAACAAGCTAGTCTTACTAGACCATTCACAAGTTGTGCAAGTTTATTCCTCATTAAAATATCAAATTAAATTCATCTGAGTAAACATCTAATAAATGAAAGATATCCCCTTCTTTTTTAAAAAGTGGTTTATAAACTGTCTGCAATAGTGAGACCATTGATATATACCTGTCAGCAGGTGCTCCTGGGATACCACTTCCAGCAGCAGGGACTAATACTGCATTCCGTTCCTCAGTCAAACCAATCCATTGTTCAACAAGAGATTTTTCACGATCGGCTTCAGCCTCATTCTTATCTGGAAAGACAATAACAAAATTCATCAGATATTTCAGCATTAAAAATAGATTTTAAAAAAAGATTCCATTTTCTACAATGATAACCATTACGCTAAGTGTGCCTCCTGTCACAATCAAGATGTTATAGAGTAGAGCACTGAAAATCTGATTTTTATTTACATAGACTTTTATTTTAGATTCATCCAGAATGTTATATATGCACTGGGCCTGGTGTGCTCTATTATTACCTCCCCTTAGATAGTCATCAATGTGTGTCGATTTTGTGAATAAATATTTCTCTAAATGGCACATATTGTGTTTTCTCTTCTTTCTGTGATGATAGGAGTTCAAAAATATTAATATAGAATAATCAGATAAAATTTGAGATTAATCTAAGAATTTAAAAAAAAATCTAATAAAATTTCACTAAATGAAAAAGAAAATGATAATAAAAAAAAAATAAAATCAATAAATAAATAAAATAATAAATCTCCCAGCATGCTTTGCGAGAAACTAAGGTACATGCCAAAGAAATTATTAGCAGTTTCAGAGAAATTTTGGAAATGTAGAGACATTTTAAGATTGATCGATAATACTTTTCATATTAACATGAACTATATAAAAAATTTAAAAAAAAAAAAGTAATCTAACCTTTGTCCTCAACATTTTGAACTGATCAATTACAGCAAGAAAAATAATTCAAAATTTCAAAACACCACACAAACTGTATGTGTGAGTGTGTGAGGGTTGTACATAAACAACTCATTTAAAAAAAGAAAAAAAACACACACACACAAACCCCCCAAAAAACCCAGATGTATATTTAAAATATATAAATTTTATTATTATTGGTTGAATATCATTGTTTGATTTTTTTTCTTTCATTTCTTCTGTGTGATATTTAAAAATTATGATGACCCCAATTTGCTATTAATCTATTTCCGTCCTGTCACCAGAACTTGTTTATTTTGTATATACCCTTCACATAAGCAGGTCAAATTTATATATATATATATATTTGTAGATAATATGGATGTTTTATTTGTAAGTAGACAGTGCTTAATATCATTGATAGTTAAGTTAAGGTAGTTGGGGCATGGAGTCAATACCTGGTCACTGAAAGTTTATCCCTATAAGATCTTCAGACCAGATCGCATAAGTGAGAAACTGTCAGTAACCAGGTGTTGACTCAATGTCCATGCTATATATATATATATATATATATATATATATATATATATATATGAGTAATGAAAATAGTGGAATTGAAAAAAGATTACTTGTAGAGATGATAGTAATTGGCTGATCAATTTCAACTATTGAAACATCTCAAAGATTTCTTTATAAATGTCTATTCATTCCAAACATTTCTTAACTTGACAATTTCTTTGGTCTCCAAAATTCATTGCATTCATTCACAATGTATTTTTGCCTTCAGCCAATTTGTTATTGCACAAAAGGCTGCTAATACCTTTGTCATTGTTTACTTGAAATAGCCTAAAACAAAATTCTTCCAAGACTTCTGGTTCTCCTTTCAAACACGAAACCATTTGTTGATTCAGCCATTTCCTCTTTCTTTCATAAAGAAATCAATCTTTTATCTACTGGGTCTTTTATTCATTCAGTTATTTCATCAATTCAAACACAAATGACAATGGTTCAATCTCGACTGGGAATTAGTTGAAAATTAGAAAATACAATTCAAATATTTTCAGCCTGACTCACTAATAATATTAAACTTGTAAAATCTCTGATATTAACCCTTTGTAGTCAGAAATTGTATTTTTGTCAGAAAAATTTCAGATCTGAACAAAAGATTCCTATGTATTGTTTGGATTATTCGGACTATTGTCCTCATCTTCATTGTTACCTGTACAACGTTTCAGCTGATGTGTCTTCTGGCCTTTTTCAAAGCAACATAAAAGAATAGATGATGTTTTTTTTGTTTTTTTTAAGTTCATTTTTTTTTTTGGCCTAAGAAAAAATTCATAGTTGTAATTATAGAACGCATCTGTCTGGAATGGTAACAAATATATCAAATCAATTTAAATTGGTCGACTAGATCTCCAGAAGATATATAATTCACTGTTGCAAATATACAACAAATGGATTGGTAGGGTTAATGATCAGTTTTATTTACTTTCATTGTTTAATGGCATATCAACCATTGTGGTTTATTTAATGCCAAAGCCATCCTTGTCAAAGAACACTAGAGGTACTATTTAATCCACATCTTTTTTTTTTTAATCAATATCACAATTTGGTACTTTATATTTAAATCAAGTTTTTTTATTTCTTCTTTTTCCATGTTATCATTAAAGATTCCAAGCAGTTTTATTCAAGTCATTTAGAATTAGCGATTGCTTTATCATAAATATACAAGAATATATTATCTACACTAATAGACTATATATATATATATATATATACACACACACACACACACACACACACATATGTGTGTGTGTGTGTGTGTGTGTGTGTGACCTTTTAGGAGAATCTTTTCCAAATGAATGCCTTTTCTTGCTGCTCTTTTGATAGATCTTGCTAAATCTTGGCTGAAAACCAAAGCAATATAAAAAGCAAAAAGTCAGATACTTTAAGGCATACTAAGCGTAATGGTTATCATTGTAGGAAATGGAATCTGTCATTTGAGAGTTCATATCCTGGAAAAGGCAATCTGCATTTCAATTTGAACTAATGTCTTTTGGAAAGGCATGAATCTATCCCCCCACCCCCACCCAGTTATGGATTAAATAGTAGAACAGACTGGATTCTTTAGCCAACCAGTCTAGGAGAATGAAAACTCTGCATTCAAATTAGTTTTACACAGCAGAAAAATGGACTGTGTGTCACATCCCACTTGTGACATACATTACATATTAAAAAAAGAAAAAAGGAAAAAAAAAACTATTATACTGATAATAATTCTAGAGAAAAAAATTCACATTTTCTAATAAAATCAAAACAAAAATTATAAACCCTTATGGGGTCAATAAAAAGCTTAACATTCAAAAGCTAAAAGATTAAACTTAAGTTTTAAGATAGATTTTATTAAATGGGATACTGATTCATAAGTTGTTAAATTGATATAACAGATCAAGGTTTAAACAACACAAAGAATTCAATTATTTTGGTATCAATTCAACAGATTAAAAGATGTTTACCAATAAAAAATGGTGTATACATTTCAGTTCAGGATATCAGAATTAAAAAAAAACAAAACAACAAACACCCCCCCTAAAATCACCAAAATTACAATAAAAACCTTTGCATCAAGTGAAAATGCCTTTCTTGATTGTTAGAGAACTTTTAAGATTACATATTGGCAAATAAATAAGAAAGTGGAAATCTTAGTAGACAAATGGAGATTAGAAGTGATTAGTCTCAGTGTGAAGTGAGAATTTGTAATGGAGTCATTGTGTCTGGTGGGATACACCTAGAAGGCATTTGAAATGAGGAAATAGGCTAAAGCTAAAGCTTTATTTGAAAAGCAGCAAAGTTAACAATTCATTATTCATGAAGAGTCAGTGAATGTGCAGTTCTAAGCCTCAAGCAACAATTATAAACAGGAGGAGGAGGGAGGAGGCACTGACATTTTTAGTAGATGTCAGACACTGAGCTACATGGTCGGATTGAAAATGAAATAAAGACAGGGCAATGATTAGAAGAAAAGGAAAAGAAGAAAGATGAAAAGCAAGAAGTATGGAATTGGTTCCCCCCCCCCTCACAGCAGATAAAGGGTTGTCCATTATTCTCATGTAATATGCAGACACAATGATGAGAAGAAGAAGTTCATCAATAACTGACAATTCTGCAAAGTCAATTAGTGCCACATTCAAAAAGCGTTCAAGTCTTCATTTTCACTTTCTTGTCTCTTGACTACAAATTTAAAATAGAAATAAAAAAAAAAGAAGGTTTTCTAATTAAATTCTCAAGAGAGGTGTTAGTCATTAAGAAAAACTATTTAATTTGGCAATAGTCACAAATGAATGATCTTTAAATGTAAGGAGAAAAGATACACTGGAATGGGATTCTCCAATTAAATAAACAATTTTATTCTTTTCTTCCAAGTGGTTGGTTGGTTGGTTGGTTTTTTAGGCATAGGGTTAGTTTAGCTTAGTTGGTAGAGTGTCCGCCTGGAAACCACAAGGATCCTGGTTTGATACTGGTCCTCGCCAGTTCAGCGTATGAGTAGCACAGGGATCGTTGCAGTAAAGTGAGGAGCTGGTGGTAGATGTGGCGCTCCGCCTCAGATGCAAAAACAATCTCCTTGGTCTAGAGCTAGTGAAAAGGGGATAGACTCCCTCGCTGTATGACCGATACCAACTTTAGGCCACCCTGATGATTTTACTTTTTACTTTAATGCTGAATGAAGTTATTTTGATATCAGGTTGTTTATAGTACCTGCTGTTGTTTAAATGATCACCCATCTAAATATTGAACTGGTTCATCATTGCTTAACTTTGGTGATCTAGCAGGAACTGGTGCTTTTCAACATGACTTGATTGTAAGCCGAAAGCAAGTGGACAAGTTCAATTATGACAGTTGTTCATAGCAGATGTTTTCCTTGCGGCTTTACCAAATACTGTGAAATCATGTAACTCTGAGAATAATTTCCTTTGGTATTGACCTTCTTTAGGAATTGGTAGACAGGAATCGGTAAATCTACTCTTACTTTGATCTCCATATAAGGTAAATAGGCACTAAGTACATTCTGCTGCTATCAGTGTTAAATATAATTCATCTCAATCCAATATGGCCACCTGGAACTGTATCTATTCCAATATGGCTGTCATCATCAGTGATGCTGCCACCTGGTGGTTTACCCTGAAACCACTCTACTTGATATATATCCATTAACACACATCTATTCAATTTGTAGCATAGCATTACTGTTAAGGGAGATTTATTCTAGAAATGGCATTTTTCTGGATTGATCGTAAAATAACCAAAACCCTTGCTAAAGTGGTTTTAGATAATTCCTGATTAAATTCTCAAATGAGTTCTCTTCTATCCAAATGTCATGGGATCCTAACAGGTACTACCACTCCAGGTCATTGTGGACATGGAGTAATGGCAATGAATGGATACAACACATTCCCCCAGAGATCCAAAACTGGATTCTTACCACCAGATGCAGTTTAGAGTCATATACAGGACACATCTTTAATTTTTTTTGTGTGTGGGGTGGGTGGGGGTGGAGTTACTCCTCTGGAGAGGATGCAGTTGGTGTGCCCTAAGCCCCACCCCCCTTGACAGGGCGGATGAACATAATGGAAAAGAATTTAAGAGAAAGTTGCTGCCAGGTCATCAAATGCTTTTAGAGTTGATTTTAGATGATCAGCTTTTTAACTTACCTGCTGGGGGTGGGGTGGAGAGGAGAGGGAGTTTTGAGACTTGAGATTAAGTTATCATTATTTATGAAAAATGTTGTTTTTTGAGTGAGTGAGAGGAGAAAAAAGATCACCGGATTCTTTTTGAGAAATATTTCATCTATCTAGAAAAGAGAAACTATCAATGAGAGAGAGAGAGAGTGAGAGAGAGAGAGAGAGAGAGAGAGAAGAAAGAGAGAGTGTGTGTGAGAGAGAGAGAGAGTGAGAGAGAGAGAGAGAGTGCCATTTTCTGAATAAGCAAATCGAATGAGAAGAGCATTGCTGAGTGTTTAGGAATGAAAGATGAAAAAATTGTTTGATGTGAAAGATGAAATATTTTCTGCTGTTTAAGGATTTTCATCTTTCAGACTTGTTGACCTTTTGCAGAAAAGAAAAAAAAAAGAAAAAAAGAAAATTCCAATCCATTTCTATTTGTTTGTGGAAAGAGAGAAGAAGATATTTACAAGGAAATGAGATAATGATTTAGAAATAAATTATTGATTTACAAGAAAACACAACAACATATTTCATTGAAACAGGATGGAAATTCCCACAACACAGAAATATCCAATGTTCTACCTGATTTGTTCTTTAATTTCTTTCAATTATTAAAATTAGAAATAGTCCATTATTAAAAGGGGGGGTAAGGGTAATGAGAAGCCAAAATTTTTATGGTTTATTTTTCCAATGCAAGTATCATTGGGGAAGGAGAAAATTTTTGGTAAATAGATCAAAGCCAAGTCTGTTTAAACAAAACTTTTTTCATGTTACCACACACTTTAAATGTGGTTTTTAATTGTAAACTCTAAAAAGCCTTTTTAATTATTAGTTGTTAGCAGTCATTTCAAGTTACTTTTTAACCAATGTTTAGATTTATATATATATATATATATATATAACACATCACCCCTGAAGAATGGCACTTCGAAGTGCCGAAAGTACTCAGGACCTGAACTTTGGTGACTAATCCATGAATTCCACCCAAATATTAAAAAGTTGGCCAGAAAACTTGAAAAAATCACAAATAAAATTGTTAAACAGGAGATGTGTCTTTTGTTTAATTTAACATGCATAAATGAAAAAATGCTGCCCAAATACACATATATATATATGTATATAATAATGAAAGCTTTCATTATTTTTTACTTTAATTATATTATATCATTAATTATAATTTATAATAATGATATAATTTTCTATTTCATTCGCAGCTGCTTATTTGAAATAATCATAGTTAAATAGAAGATTGGCCAGTTTAGTTCAGTTAATAGAGCATTTACCTAGAAATCACAAAGTTCTGGGTTTAATACTTGTCTTTGCAACTCAGTACATGAGTAACACAACTTGGGTAATCTGATCTGTGCAGTTAAGTAGGGAGCTGACAGTAGGTGTGGTGCTCAGTTTCAGCAAAACAATCTCCCTGGTCTAGTACTAGTAAAAAGGGGACAGACTCCTTCGCTGTCCAGCTGATAACCAACAATAGACCACTCTGCCAATTTTACTTTTTAATTGAGAGTTATATTTTCACCTGCCATCATCTGTGAGAGACGCCTGCGCTGGCTTGGGCATGTCAGGAGGATGGACAAAGGCAGCATTGCTGTACGGTGAACTAGTGGAGGGCATCCGACTGTACACTTCAAAGATGTCTGCACATGAAGGCAGACATTGGGAGGCTTGTTCCGAAGACCATGTGACCTGGCATCCTCGTCAATTCATTCAGTCACTGCACCAGAGACTGCCACTCACGTAGCTGTAGTAAAAAAACAAAAAAAAAACAAAAACGGACACTTCGTCTTAAATAGACGGAAGGTTGATGGTGACAAGACTTTCGGACCACCATGTACAATAAGAAAGTTCTGATCCTTTTTTTAAGCTTGTTGGTTTTGAGTTAATTCCTTGCACTGGATTGCTGTAATAATATTTATATCTTTAACACTAAAGTCTGCAAATCATCAAAACCACAAAACTAAACATTTTGCTTTGCACTTTCTATGAGATAAAAAAAAAAAAAAAAAAAAAAAAAAAAAAGATCCAAGATTAAACTCAATGAATAATCCAAAGAATATTTCCAAAAATAAAGAAAATTAAAAATCTCACTACTTTAAAAAAATTATCATTATATTCTTTCTTAAAAAAAAAAAAGAAAAAAAAGAAGAAGACCCTGAAGCCTTTTAAGATATATATATATATATATATATACACATATATATTTTTTACTCACCTTGTTTGTTAATCAGCTTTTGAAATTGTTCTGCAAGGTAAGCTTTTCGTCTCATCAAAGCTTCAGACCAACGGTCACCTAGCAAATTTAGATCCTCTTCCTGGTAACTGTCCAAACCTTTTTGCAGTTTAGAACGTACACAGATGCAACCTATCGAAATGGACACTATGGACTCACAGATCAAGGGTAGAGTCCCAGAGTTAGCCACGGGTTGGACGCGTACCATCACACGTCTGGAGTGACCCTGAAAAGATACAACATCACCATAATGAGTAATTTGGCAAAGGAATGTTAAAATTGCATAAAACAAGATTTATTCTAGGTATTCACTAAATTGATTTTGAAGTTTCTAAATTTATATCTTAATTGTATGTACAAAAAGAAAACAAATAATACAAAAATCAATATTACATCAAAATCATAACAAAACAATATTGTGATATAAAAACTAAATAAGTCTAATAATACTTTACACACACACACACAAAAAAAAAAAAAAAAAAAAAAAAAAAACCAGTGAGAAAGTCTAAAGAAAATAAAGAATGATTTTATATTAAATAATAGATTAGCAGTAAGAGCATCCGCTTAGTAAACCACAAGGTTTAGGGTTCAATATCAGCGCTCAGGATGATTAGTACAGCTTGGATCTGTATGGTAAAATGGAGAACCGATGATAGGTGTGGCACTCCACCACACACATAAAAATAATCTCCCTAGTCTAGCGCTAACAAAAAGAGGATAGACTCCTTTGCTGTCCAGCTGATACTGACAATATGCCACTCTTATTCCGATGACTTTACCTTTTACTTTATTATTTGAAATGAAGTGTAGATTAAAATTAAAAGATTTTAACCATATTGTCACAACTAAGTGTAATTGATAGATTATGGTCAGTAGAAAACTTGGCTGTGATTGGATAATCCCAGTCACGTGACAAAGTGATCTTAGAAGTTAGAGTAAAACTTTAATTAGTAGAGAAACAGTGTAGTGAGAGGTTATCCACTTTCCATCTCTGGTCTGACTGACTCCCAACCTGCGTACTTGTTGGTAAAATGTATAAGTAAAGTTGTTGATGATAAAGTATGTGAGTATATGAAAGATGTCTACATTATTATTCATCCCAGCAAAGAAGAACATGAGACGGTGAGGAACAGAGTGGGGTAGAGAAGACAAGATGGCAACAAGATGATGATGATATATAACATTTACAATTAAATCAAAAAATACAATTTAATACAGAATTTGATGGATAGGAGTATTCAGCATCAAATAACTAATTTTTAAATTGGAAAATATGATAGACTTACAAGAATGGATATATAGACAAAGGATAAACATACAAGTTTATATATATTTAAAGACACATCTATGTACATAACACATTTGCATGTGTAAAATATAGCACAAACACCTTGTGTTTAAGTAGATCTACACAACTTGATATAACTTTAATATCCATGCATATATTGGTTTGGTTTATTTAATGGCATATCAACTCCTTATGGATTATTTAATACCAACATTTGATTCACTTTGTAATCATAACTATATTTTCAATATTCCATTGCATTTTTTTAATTGCACCTTTTTATTTGTCTATAATCATTTTATTTGTGCACAGTAATATAGAGAATATCTCTACCTAATACAAATAATTTGCACAGTTATATGGATTCAATTATTCCAATCTAATACTAATAACTTGCAGTTATATGGTTTCAAGTAACAATCATTTGTTTGCACATAATTATATAGTTTCAAGTATTCCTATCTAATACAAATAATTTGCAAACAGTTATATGGTTTTAAGTATCCCAATCTAATACTAGTAATTTCTGAAAATATATTTTTGACCCATAGATTGGACTCTAACAGGTACTACCATTCCAGGTAAGTATAGATATGGGACTAATGGTAACTAAGGGGTACTCCACACACTCCCAGAATTCCAGAACTGGAACCCCCACTACTTTATGCAGTTTAGTGTCATACCAAGAATACCCGCGTTAAGTGTGTGTATGTGTGTGTGTGTATGTGGGGGGGGGGTTATGCCTCTGTAGTCAATGTAACCCTGCTGATAAGATAGATTCACATATTGAAACATGCAGATAAAAACTGACATTTATTTAATCACATACAATAACATGTTCAACATCTGTAAACCTTTAGGCATAAAACAAAAACAAAAAACACACACACAAAATATCAGCACAAAGTTTTATAATGTGTTAGTTTTTTTTAGTTTTGTTTGTTCTATTTATTTGTTAACTTTGAGGAGAAAGTCCCCATGATGCCAACTGGTTTCTGCCTGTTTGCATACCAAATAGGCTGTGATTGTAAAAAAGCCAGAGGAAATTGGAAAAACATTGCAATAAAATTGGGAAATGCAATGAAATGTAATGATCTCTCTCTCTTCCACGGTAAGCAAACAGATTTGCTTTAATTAAATTAACAGAAAAAAAGAACAACAAAAATGGAAACTAAAAGAATCGCCCAATTTTACAGAGGAAAGGAAATGATTAGCCAGACAGCTACAAACATAAATAGAAAATCATTCTATTCTCTCATCTATTAATAAAAAATGTATTAGTGAATTTCATTTGTCTGTGTTTATTCTCTGTTTGATATTATTAAATCAAAATAAATATTGGATTGAAAAGAGAAAAAACGTTTTGATTGAGAATTGCCCAGAAAAAAAATGGACATTCAGCTTGGAATCAGGATGACGTAAAAATCATTTCAATTTAAAAAAAAAAATATTAAACAGTAACATAATTATTAGCGTATAGTTATTTACCAAGGGTAGCTTGGATGCGGCACAAGGCCAGAAGTAGGGGGGCATCCAGTGAGAATTGAACTCACTAACAATGGTTTGCTAATCTAGCTTGCTAACCATTACACCACATGAGGTGCACTAATTATTAGTGTATAAGATGCAATAATTGTTAAAATTTTTCAACCTAAAAGTTAGGGGTGGGGATTATATATGAGAACTATATAATTAACCTTTTTCAGCCACATGACTCACCATATTTGGGATGGGATGATTGAAAGTAAGTTATATCTATAGTACAAACTAATGTGTTTTATGTCATTAGAGAGATATCCATTGAAATAAGTGTTTGTTTATAATTTTGTTTCATTCAATGTAAGCTTATTTGTGTCACAAGTTTGTTGTATTGTTGTATGTCCGTGTGTTTGCTCTAAATACTGTGTAGATTTTGTGTTTTAAGACATAATCTAAACTATATAAATTCTTATTTTTAGTCAGTATCAAACTGATAAAAAGTTGAACAAAATATTAAATTTAGGTTAAATTTAGCCTCTACAAATTCTAAAAAGTCACTGTGTATTATACAGAAGAAATTTTTTTTCCCAGAATTTCTTAGTTCAAAGTTGGGGGTGCGTGTCATACAAATAATTACGGTATAACAATTCAGTTAATTAATGTTAATGAAAAACCTTAAAATATAGAGAAAAAGACTTTCCCCTGGTAATATTGTAAAAAAAATGTGTGAACCAAGAGAGTGCAAAATCTGAGAAAAGAGATTCTTACCTGTCGAAGTTGAAAGACTCCAGCAGAAGGCACTTCTGGTTTCGGTGTCACTTCCACTGCAGTGTACTCCCCTTGTTCGTTCAGTTCATGCACTTCTACCCAGAATTCAATTTTACGCATCACTTCATTCCACCTGCAAATAAAAAATAAATTCATTTTTGTAAATTGTTTATCATATCAATTTTTGTCAATCCTTTAAAATCAGAAGTCAGATATTTGGGGTTTAGCGATATTTTACACTAAGCCTCATTTCTCATTGGTTATTGTTAATTTTTAGAGACCCTCTCTGGATGTGAGGAACAAAACCATGTTTAAGTTAAAGCCTTCTTTTGTATCCAAAAAGTACGCACACCAAATTTGGTAGTCCTATATAAAATTGTTTGGTTGTTTTGTTGAGAACAGACAAACAAACTCTTCCCAATTATTATAATAAATGATTAAAATCTTTCAAACAATTCATTTGCTCTAGTATTTTACAAAGAGACAATTTATTTTATTTGGAACTTTCAAATGATAATTGTGCAATTTGTCATTGGCATTGCAGTCACGGAAGACTAGATAGTTCTTGTGCCCCGGAAGTTACAGCGCCTCCCATTCCTCGGAATTCCATCAACTTGGTTAATGTAGAGTGGGGTTCTGATGAGATCAATTTTTGATTGAAACCATGGTAGACCCTTTATTTTACATCTAACAATATTATTAGTATTATTACTGCTCTCTCTCTCTCTATATATATATATATATTGTTGGTACCTTTCTGTCCCCTAAGGACTATGGTGTAGAGTAAAGAAAAAAAAAATGTATCTGCACAAATAACTGAGCAGGCCAACCCTTGATTATATATATATATATATATATATATATAAAAAATGAACTAAGAATGAAGTCAATGTCTTAAAAAAAAACCTTTTCCTTTATAAAATACACAATATCATGTGTTAAAACAAAAAAGCTAAATCCTTTTAGACAAATTCATTATGAGACACAGTGTATGTAATAAACAAAACAAAGAAAAAAAAGATAAATCCCTAAATCTATTTTCTCTTCATTTTCTAAAAGCCTTTTTTGCATATTGTGATATCCATTTTTCCTTTTTAATCAAACATCAACTCTTATTTTGCCTTGGAGAATATAATCAGATTATTCAATCAGTAACGACAATGAATATATTTCACAAAACAAATCAATATTTTTTTTTCTTTTTCTGTGTAATCAATTTGAAGATTTAAGCTCTATACTTAAGCAAAACGTGTAATTTATCAATTTAATTATCCGTGTTGAACTTGTAGAGATTGATTGTTTACCTGTCGAGCAATGAACGAGACCTGGCTTGTCTGTTGTCAGGGTCCCAGGTGTTGTTGTTGCTAAAGCCAGGGCTGCGATGGCCCCACACCTCAATAGAAAGTGCCCCTTCAGATGCGTGTTCAATAAATTCTTCAGTGACACACACCTTGAAATCCTGCAAAGAACAGCAAAGTGTTAATGTTTTGATCATTAAAATCATATATACAACAACAACAACAAAAAGGATGTTGAAAAGATCAACAAGTGGAATAGAAAATAATTGAAATATTAAATCAACATAAGATCTTTCTCAATTATGGCAATGGACAAATGAGTCATCATAAAAATGTAGCAGTTGACAAAAGACAATTGAAAATGTGGCTTTCTTAGAGAAACATTTAAAAAAAGGCAACAATTGCCTGACAATTGGCGTTGGGAGGATGAGGAGGAGATGAGAAGAAAGTTTCTTTTTTAACCAAGTATTTAAAAAAGAGAGATTTGCTGATGATTCTCCAGAATTTGAAAATCTTTATAAAGTTGATATAACAAAAAAGTTTATACAGGTTGGCACAAGAGTCACTTAATATTTTAAGAATTGAACAAATTTTGAATTAAGAAAATTGATTTTTTTCTAATATCTATTTTGACTCTTAGAAATTAATTTTCAACTTGAGAATATAATATCTCTCAAATACCTTTTGTTTCCAGTTTCATAGAGGTTTATTTTTTAAAATGGTAAGTGACTTTTGTGACATCATATATATGTATGTATTTTTGGGAGAATGTGTGCTTAATTGAAGTCATACCTAATTTGAAAAATTAATTATTTGATAATTAATGAATTAGGCGGGCATATCTGTTCAAATGTAAGGCACAAACAAATCGAGAAAAAGTCAATCTCTGTATGTACATTTTACCTTACATTGAAATGCCTGCCTAATTCATTAATTATCAAATAATTAATTTTTAAATTAGGTATGACTTCAATTAAGCACATATTCTCCCAAAAATTGTCAGCTATCGCCATCTCAAACACATTATTTACTTTCGTATGTATGTATGTGTGTGTGTGTGTTTTATAATGAAATGGTTTGCTAATTCATTTGAATTTTGTTTCTTCTATTTATTTCAATTTATTAGGTGTGATATGTGTTTTGGAGTTTTTTTTTCTCACTACTTTAAAACCAAGAAAAAAACTTCACAGACAAAAAGTGGTTATAATCTCTTTAGTGAAGCTTTGGATTTGTCTGTAACATTTTTTTCTTTGATTTGAAGAAGTGAGGAGAAAAATTTTAAACTTGTAACATGTACTGAAATCAAAATAGAATAAAATTCAAACCACTTTGCGAACCTTTTCATAAGGTATTTATTTTTTTTTCATTGGATTTCCAACAATATATATGTGTGTGTGTGTGTGTGTACACATACACACACAAAAATAACAGCTGTGTGACCAACACCAAGATGATAACTCTGGGGTGAGGCATCATCATCTTAAGCCAAAGCATAATTACCACTAACCCAGAGTGACCCAGTGGTAACTTACAATACCACCAGACTTTGTTGGTTTTCAATTACACTGTGGGAATACTAGAACTGTATATATATATTTTTTTCAAATGGTAAGTAACTTTGCGCCACCCTTTATTAAGTAAAAAATTGATCCAAATATATTAAAATTTTAAAATTATAATATAAAAAAATTAAAAAAATTTTTTTATGTGGAATCACAAATGAGTCCTTTATTTGTTTTATGTCAATTATTTAAAGTGAAAGAAAGTTAAAAAAAAAAAAAATAAAAAAATAAAGATAGGAAAGAAAAAAAGAAGAGACACTATTCTCTTCACCCTACTACACCCCCCCCCCAAAAGCTTTATAAATAGTAATTCACTTATTGCATTTCGACTGAAATTATATAATAACAAGAAGCTGGACTGCCAAAATCTCTAGCTACATCCTGAATGGGGGAGAGACTACCCACACTAGTTGGAAGGATAAATAATAAGAGAGAGGTAGAAAGAGAGAGAGAGATAGAAAAGGGCAAGTGAGGAGAAGTGGAGAGAAAAAGAGAGAGGTGAGAGAGCAAGTTAATTGGTTTTGAGAGAGAGAGAGAGAGAGAGAGAGAGAGAGAGAGAGATGTGTAAAGGTAGTGAAAGAGATGTTGAATTGGAGAAAAGTATATATAGAGAAAGAGAGGTTGAGTAAGGGCAAGAGAAAAAGAAGTAGCAAGAGAGAGAGAGGAGATAGAGAGAGGAGAGGAGAACAGTGTAGAGCAGGGTAGGGGTGGTAAAAATGCAAACAGGTTTGTTTTATCTATATTATCTATTACTATTAGTAAAAGTGTCAAATTAATATTTGCACCTATTTCCTATTGACCACTACACCCCCCTTGTTCTCTCTCTCCCCCTTACCCACCCACCTGCATTTTTAATTAATAATACCCCCACCCCCAAACATACACTGCCCAGCCATTTTCATTGCCTTCACTTGAATTTGAGCCAATAACATTTGCTACTTCTAGTTCCTATATAAACCTCCAAGATGAATTTGATTTTTTTTTCACTTCTAAAAACACAAAAGAAAACAAAATGAAAGAACAATAATAAAAATGAAAACATTTCAATAATCAGAATTGCTAATGGTCAGAACCTGTTATGATTAATATCACAATGCAAACTTTAAGAAACCTAAAAAGTTATTTTACAATAACTTTGTTTTTTATATCCAGGCTTGTCCTTACCTTTAACAGCCCAAAGCTTCATCCATATTCAGTAGATTTAGTGAAAAAAAATTTTAATAAAAAAATTTAAAAAAAAAATTAAATAGTGAGGGGAGGGAAAAGAAATATTGAGGAATTGAGGAGAAAGTAATGAAACATTCCAATAAATACCAGGAGTAATTGTAGAAAAAAAAAATTAACCCACCAAAAATGAATAAAACAAAAACCAGATAATGTGAAATTGAAAAAGGTTGTTTTCATAGACTCTTTAAGCCTCTCTAAATTTTATTTAGAAGTTTAAGAGACAGGATGTTTCAGAAAAATTGATATCATTTCATAATCTAATAAAACTTGACCAATTCTCATTCAAATGATCTCAAATTTTAACTGTATGTGTAGAAAAAATTCAAAATTCTAAGTTTAATGTTTAAACAGCCTTTCTTTTCCAGGGAATGGAATTTCAATAGGTGGAACCGCTCCACTCCCCAAATCAAAACAAAAAAAACCATAAAACTTTAGGCATAGAATTTTGAGTTGTTTTTAAACATTTGAATGAGAATTGGTCAAGTTATTAAATTGTAAAATAATATCAGTTTTATGTGAAACACTGTACAACATAACAGGTCTCTAAATTATTGTTTTATTGTGTTGTCTACAATGTTAAGTTGTTGATAGTGAAATTCAAGTGTTGGTCTAGACAAAACCTTCTTGAAATCACAAGTGATCATCAAACTCTTAAACTCTATACGTTCTTCTGTTTCCCAATCAAAACAAGGACCTAACATTTATATCAAAAGTTAACAAAGAAGAGAAACTATTTAATTGAATTTAATTTTTATTCTCCATTTATTTTCTAATAAAACCCCCTCATAACAACAATTTTTTACATAGTAACCTCCCTGCTGTCTGGGACTGTAGAATATGTCAAATGCACCTTAAAGGGTTGAGACCCTGCCCCAATTGGGTCACCTGTTGGCAATCCATGATACCTGAGGAAGGCTCTTTGGTGGCTGAGTAGTCTGTCACCTGGGTCTAAGTGGTCATATGACCTGAAACACAACACTTTGTCTAGACAGGCAGTCTTGAGAGGTCCGGTCAAATCAATTGATTGGTCAAACTCTAGTACCTCTAGGGTTAAATCTTCAAATTGTATTAAGGGTGCTAGAAGGCAGTGACAGAGGGTCAACCACCAGTTTATTAATATACATGAAGATATTTCTTTTAATTTAGTAATATACATAAAGTTAATGAAAACTATTTCTACCAATATATTAATACACACGAAGTTAATAAAAAATCTATTATTTTAATCTGAATTATTTTTAATAATTTATTAATGCATATAAAGTTAATGATAATTATTTCTACTAATTCATTAATATACATTAAGTTAAACAGATCACATATATATATATATTAAATTTAATAAAAAAAGATTTGGCATTAGATAACCCACAAGGGTTGATCTACCTTTTAAATAATCAATACAAAGTTTTATTTTTAACTTATTTGGTTTATTATAATACAGAAGCTTTTTTTTTAATTTTTAGTTTATTAAGGCATAACAGTTGATTAGATGTTGACATAACTTTGTGATAAATACATAATTTTAGAGTATAAAAATAGAATTAAAAAAGCTGCTAACAGAGTTGACTTAATTCTGTCTGCTAACAGACAGTAAAGTCAGTAATATCAATATTTAAACCAATTATTAAAGCAGCAGCAGCAGCAGCAAGAAAAAGAAAATGGCTTCCTCACACATTCTCATAGAATATCAAGAGTTTTGTTTCTCTTAAATGAAAAAGTATTGTAAACCTATTTGGTACCAAATATTGAAACTCAAATTTCAAAATCAAGTCCTTATCACTCAAAATACAGTCAGATTGATTTTAATAGCATATGAACCCATCTAGGATTATTTTATACCTAGAGGTTAGGGAATCATCTTCATTGTATGTTCATATTTACATTATTTGTGTAGGTGTTTATTTAAGAGTTCTTTTTTTTTTCTTTTGCACATAGTCCTATTGAATATGAATCATTTTCAAACTAATCTATTTGATCTATAGATGGGACTCTAACAGGTACTACCACTCCAGAGTGGACCTGGGAATAATAGCAATAAAGGGGTACTCCAACCCCCCCCCCCGATCTGGAACTTCACCATTAGATGCAGTTTAGTGTCATACCCAGGATGCCCCTTTTAGGGTGGGAGTCTTATGCCTCTACAGGGGGATACAGTCAGCATATTCTATACCCCCTCCAAAAGGGCAAAATACAATCAGAATCTATCCTTAAATATCATTGTTTATGGACAACTGATTGCTATTAGTGGATGAATTTTTTTATTCCTTTTAATTTGAGGTTAGATTTTTTAGAAACATTTAAACCAGAAAGATTTGTGCATATCTAATATAAACATGCTTTTCACTCATATAAAGATATCGAGCACTTAAAGGCAAGCATTGAATAATTAGATCTCCTAAGTTAGTTGTACAAATTGATACATTAACCATATCTGTTATTGTTAGTTAGATACATGCGCACGCACACACCGACATATCTCTTCACATCCACTTTTGCTAGAGGGAGCCATTGGAAGTCATTCAAAAATCGTACAAGTGTTATAAGAAGCCACTGATGATATGTTGTAGATCTATTACAGCTAATTATTCTTGGATTCAGCAACTCACTTCAAGAGAGAGAGAGAGAATGAGAAGGCAAGAGAGAGAGAGAGAGAAAGAGAGAGATACTTATTCAAGATGGAACATGGTGGCTATTTCAGAAGATGCATCATGATGAAGTTAATAAGACATGCCAAGCTGATCTTATTCTTGTCCTCCTTGTATGGCTGCTGGTAGAATCTCAATTAATGCTGGACAGCTGTAGGAAGCCAGACTCTGCTGCAGGGAGATAACTCTTGCCAAACAACGTGCAAATGTTGAAAAGCCAGGCAGACAAAAGGGCAGGCAGCAAGAAATATGAAGACAATTTTTATTCAGTATTATTTAGAATATTGGATCGATTCCCGAAATAAAAGCACTCCCCCATGAGTATAGCTTTAAGAGTTCAAATATAGAGCACATTTTTCTTTCTTTCTTGCTTCTTTTTTCCCCCCACCCTTCAAATACTAGTGTTTGCAGATTGAAGTTTTTTTCAAGATTAAAACTGGTGATCTCTGTCTTGTAAAATCCTTACTATCCATTTTTTAGAAATGTCGAGTAAGGATGATTGTTAATCTGGTTAAGAAAAAAAAATCTATATTATCTATTTTCTTCCTTTGTTATGTTAAGAATGATTAGACTAAAAATATTTTCACCTTTTATCCTCAAACCAAAAATAAGTTAGTTACTTTCTCTCCTTCTCTCTAGCTACAAATTCCATCAGACTAATTCAGAATTGTTTTTATTAGCAATGAAAATATAAGATGATAGCCAAAATCGACTTTGAAAATTATTTCATTTTTAATTTAAATTTATCACATCTACTCGTGTATAAGTTGAATTTTGAAAACTTAATTTTTAAGTAAAAATTTACCAGACTTATAATGAGTAATAATCTTGTAAGTTTCATTTAATGAGAATTTGACAAGGAGTAAATCTTGGCTTCAAAAATTAATTCTATAAATGAATAATATGAAATTAAATCAAGGATTCCCCTATACATGAGATTGACTTATACATGAGTGTGTAGAGTATTTAAACATAATGGGAAGCACTTAGAACAACTGTTAGGTTCAAAAATGAATTCAATAAATTAACAATTTCATGACCATAAATAAAGGGTCAGTGATACACAAAATTGACTGTAAGTATATATAGTATATCTCTTAACTTTTAATACTTAAATTATATATATATATGAACTACATAAAATTTTTATATGTAATTTATTCTCATTTAATTCATAAAAAATAATTTATCTTTGTTTAATGACATATCAACCTTTGTGGGTTATTCCGTGCCAAAGCCATTCCTTTAGAACAATAGTGGTACTATTTAACCCATAGGTGGGGGATGAAGGGGTTCATGCCTTTCCAAATGGTATTAGTCTGAAAGTGAACGTAATAGCGAAACTGGAGTTTGAATTTGCTTACTACGATGTCACAGTCCACGATGCCATAAGGACCCCAACCCGTTTATCTTTTACCATGACCAAAAGAATATTAGATCTTTTTGTTATTTAACATACATAAAGTAATGGGGGAGGATACAATAAAAAGTTAAAAATAGAAATATTAAAACATAATATATTTGCTTTAACCTGTTAGAATTTCTTTGCTTAAAAAAAAAAAAAAGAAGGAAATAGAGGGAATAGATGTATATGAATAGAGAGAAGGAGGAAAAGACTATTGAGATAGAATAAAGTCTTTTTTTAATAAGTATTGCATTTCTGAGATGAAGAATGGTTACTACTCACTCTTATTGCACTAGAATTCTCATCTTTGTATTTCTGGAAATAAAAATGTGCATGGGGAACAGGTTCAGTTTTTTACTGAAATTTGCTCTACCAACCAAAGAGAAAAATGAAGAGAGACACAGAAGAAGAAGAAGAAGAAGAGATTGATTTATCAGAAAAATCATTAAATCATCATCATCATCATCATTATATACACGAATGGAAAATAAAATTGCAACACCATGAAGGACGATTGGTGATTTCAACCTGGGTTCACTTGGTGCATAGGGTTGAATACTGTTAATGGTTTGGTTTCGTTTGTTTCTTTAATGGCATATCAACCATCATGGGTTATTTAATGCCAACTGCAACACCATGAAAGACGATTAGTGATTTCAACCTGGGTTCACTTGGTGCATAGGGTTGAATACTGTTAATGGTTTAATTTTGTTTGTTTCTTTAATGGCATATCAACCATCATTGGTTATTTAATGCCAAAACCATCCCTTGTAGAAAAGCAGTGGTGGTACTATATAACCCATAGTGGGTTATGAGGGGGGGGGGATTCATAACTTTCCTAATGTTAGCCTCAATGCTGGCTGAACACATAATAAAAGCCTTAAAGTTGGCCATTATAATTCATTTCTGTAGGAGAGTTCATTACCTGGTGGTCATACGCTGGTATTTGATCAACACCAGCTAGGTCACCTGAGTGAAGGAGGATGATGTTGAAAGATACAAAACTCCTAAGGATCTCAGGATAACATCACTGATGACATGGCCAGGAGCATCATCCAGATGGATTTCTTATATATATATATATACATCATCCTCTCCACACAGGATCAATTTCTTAAGCATAGTTTAACAGGTTTAAATTCAGAGTTTTCCTTCTCCTAGACCAAAGTTATAGAGCCCACTCTGCCCTACTATTTATCAATAGCTGGAAGGAGAATAGTTGGATGCATACCTTTCCCAAGGGTATCAACATAATGTGAAATGCAAATGGCTTTGTCCAGGATTTGAACTCAGGTTGCCAAGTCCATTTCCTATGATGATAACCATTACACCACATGCCTCCACTGTATTTCTGGATAGAGAGTGTTGCAATTTTTATTTCCTATCAGTGTATAAATAAAAAAAATACTACCAAACGATAATTGTCCCTTTTTCTTTCAAGTAGAAAATAATAAAGAAATAGCATCACTATAATAAAATACAACCTTATTTAATAGTTTTATTATTTCACTGATTATAATTTGATAATTAGCATAAGATTATTTAACTACCCAAAACCATAACACTGTATTTAATTATACATCAACTCCTTTGCCTTCTACTATTGTTTTTTATCTTATTTCTTAGAATAATTTCATTTGGATTACATTGTATAAACATCACAAAGTTGAAACAACCACTTGTCAGCACAATCTATACTATTGTTTTTCCTTTTACCTTTCATCATATCCATCTTTGTATAATCTACACAACTTATCAAGTCTCACAGAATCAAAATCTCTACTCTTCATATTATTCTAATATAATAAACCTATGTAATTAGTTACTTTACCTGGCTACATCCCCCACCCCACCACCCCCCAAAAATGGGGAACATTGTTACACTTATACAACACAGGTGCAGAATTTGCCATTGCAAGCTTTGATGAGAAAAAAAAAAAAAAAAAAAAAAAAAGAAAAAAAAAAAGAAGCAGATAGAATGGATAAGAATTGCTGGATACCTTGGAATATCCAAATTGTACTGTTGCTCCATCCTCCTTGTCTCGTACACAAAACTCTGGATTTACGACGGGCGCCACCGCAATTGGCTCTGGCTGTCCCCAGAAGGAATATTGACAGAAGACAAAGTTTGAAAGAGCAGCAGGAAGTCCTCGGGCTTCTCTAATGGAAATCTGTTGTGGGGGGGAAACAAAAGAGAAATTGAATTGAGGAATGAACATAGATTGAATAAAAGTGGACAATGTTTGAATAAGAAGAATTTCTATAAGAATTTCCTTTTAGACTTTAATCACAATTACAATCAACAATCATTTATAGATTAGAAACTTATTCAACAGAAATTGCCATTTAGATATTTGTTATACAGTGACCTTTTCTCTAAGGCATCGAATCATTTCACATACACTATATACATACATACATACACACACACACACACACACACATACATACGAGGGTCGGCTGAAAAGTTCATAGGCTGATCAAGATACTCTCATGAAATGTGATCAAAGGAGATTTATTTTTGAGTATAGTCTCCCTTGTGGGGCACTGCTTGGATCCCATTGGACCAAAAAAAGTCATCAACAGTAGAAATGATGTCAGCCTATGAACTCTCCAACTTACCATTGTACACACACACACACAATATATATGTCAAAATTATTCTGAAGATCCCTTTGGTAAAACCTGGGTAATTAATTTCTGTCACAGATTTGGTTCCTTAAACTGGCTCTACAAGTATGTATTGAGCACTTTCCAATATTTATTATATCAACTCATATTTTTTCTTTTTCTGACAGTCAAAATTCTGTGTGTGTGCGTATATATATATTAAATATAACTGTTTATACAGAGGTTTTAGGGAGCATTTACCTAAGGTTTCTGGCTTTGCCTTCTTCAGAATGTTTCATCTCATGTCTCTTATGTGTTGGTAAACAAACTATTATATTATATTATAGTTTGTTTACTGAGACATAAGATGAAGCATTCTGAAGAAGGCAATAGACTGAAACCTTAGGTAAATGCTCCCTAAAACCTTTGTATAAACAGTTATATTTAATAAATACAGCTCTTACATTTGTAATTGAGCACTTTATTTTCCTTTATTTCATCTTGGAAAAAATACCAATATATCTATATATCTATATATATATATATATATATATATATATAAAATAGTAACATACATAATAATTGAAGCAATGAAAGAAATTCAAGATCATGTAATAATTCTATTAACTTTTGTAATTTGAAAGTACTGAGTTAATAATCTGCAGTTGAGACAAAATTAACCAACAGAGATGAATAATAATCATGGAAGATTATTTCACTTCAGGTAAATGCAAATCCCATTGCAAAAAAAAATGGCCGATCTTTATTGAAGAGGATGAAAAGAAGATGGAGGAGGCAAGTTTGTAATATTCAAGATCAAAAGTGAACTGCACACGTTTGGTTTAATTCTAAATAGATTTTGACTTCATTGCTTTCAAGCAATAATGTCTGAGGAAAGAGAAAAAAAAAAAATTAAAGTTGTCTGATAATAATTTGTTTGTTGTTTACTTACACGAATGTGGAGTGGAGCGCCAACAGCCAAATTGCTACTTTCATCATCAAAAGAATCAAAGGCTGAAGAAGAAGACCTTTTTGATTCGTAGTCACTGCCTTCAGAACTGACATCTGAATATTTGTCCGATAAAGTGCCACACAATTTTGATATCTCAACATGGAGTTTGCCAGCAATCTGAAAAAGAAATTAAAAATATCAAATTAATTTTAGTTTATGTTATTATATATAATAATAATAATAGTAATAATAATAATTAAATAGTAAATGTAGACTTTGCGGGAATAGAGATGAGACTGTAAACCATATACTCTGCGAATGTAGCAAACTAGCACGAGAATACAAAACTAGACACAACTGGGTTGGGAAGGTGATCCACTGGGAATTATGCAAAAAATTAAATTTTGACCATACAACAAAATGGTATATGCATAAACCAGAATCTGTTCTTGAGAATGAAATGCATAAAATTCTCTGGGACTTTGAAATAAAAACGGATCACATTATCCCAGCAAGAAGACCAGACCTAGTGTTGATAAACAAAAAAGAAAGAATTTGTCAACTGGTGGATTTTGCAGTGCCAGCAGATCACAGGGTGAAGCTAAAGGAAAATGAAAAAATGGACAAATATCTAGACCTTTCCAGGGAAGTGAAAAAGTTATGGAAAGTGAAAGTGATACCAATTGTAGTTGGTGCACTTGGAACGGTCCCAAAAGGATTGGAAAAGGGTCTGAAATGTTTGGAAATCAAAGGAAGGATTGAAACCATTCAGAACACTGCACTGCTTGCAATCTGCCAGAATAGTCAGAAGAGTCCTGGAGACCTGAGGAGACTTGTTGTCACTCAGACTCCAGTGGAAGACCATCAGCTAATGCTGATGTGAAAACTCAAAAGGAGTAAATAATAATAATTATCTGGCATATATTTAAAGCCTATTTTCAGGTTTGCAAACATTATTTGGTTTAAATATATTTTAAACTACAACTTCATTATCATAAAATTAGAATTTGGCATATTGCAATTCTCTCAGCAAAATTTATCATTCAGGATTTGTTGCCATTGAATTATAATATCAAAATCTTTAAGTTGGTGAACTTCTGATTAAGATGAAATGATTATCTCTCTCACACACACACACACACACACACACACACACACACTTGAGTATCATCCAATATTTTTGAACAATGTTAATGTTAAATATACATCAAATCTTCATAATTTTCAACAAAAAAAGCAAGCTCTGGTGATAGTGAATGTGTATATATATTTATTTTGTCATTAATTGTTTTGTTTTTGTAGTTTCCTCCATACATACATACACACAACTGCTCTTTAGATATAATATATCAATGATTTGAAGGCAATTACAATGCGTATAAAAACTAAAAACAAAAAGATGTTATTTTTGTCTTATCGATTTCAAAGTAGAAACTTCATCTTCAAAGGTGAATATCAGAAAAAAAAAATATATGTATGTATAGATAGATGATATTGTTGTTTGTGCTTACCTCTCCTTGTTGACTGATAATTGGTACATGGTAGTCAAGCTTCACATCATAGAAGAGACATTCCAGAAAAACATTGGCAACACCAATCAGATTGTGATTTTCTTGAGATTCATAGAATGGGTCTCCCTTCGAAGCAGTTCCATCCTACAACAACAACAAAAAACGGCGTTGAAAAGTTTTTTTAAAAACAAATAAATAAATAAAAATAAATTCTTGTTGTCTCCCCAGAAGTGCTAGGAAAGACTTATTGAATATAATTTTTTTGAGCTTACAAATAATATATCATTAGAATCAAAAGAGTTAATGTTATTTTAGTCAACAAAATTCATTTGTATAAAACTTGTATATTGTAAAATAAGTATGCAACCATAATTGGAGATTGTTTTTAAAAAAAATAGTTTTTAGGAGAAATTAGTTTATAGAAGATTTATAAAGAGGTTTTAATCCAAAACCAAAGATTTTAGGTGAATAATTACTACATTTCAATAAATCAATTTTCACTGATCATTTCGATATTATACTTTATAATCTAAACAAATAAATCTAAAAACAAACAAACAGATGAAGGAAAAAAATAAAATAAAATAAAACAGTAAGAAATCAGACAGAAAGATTTTAAAACTTCATTTTGTTTTTTGTTTTTTTCAATTTCGATCTTAAATGCCACATTAGCATTCATTTTACATTTCAATGAATTGATAGAAATATTGCTGGGTAGAAAAATGCAAACAGAATTGCAGCAAGAAAGAAAGAAAGAAAGAAAAGATATCAAGCATAAAAGACTGCAGCATGCAGCATTACAAAATAAATTTACAGATAACTTTAGATAATAAATATGATAATTAGAGAATATTCTATGAAGATGACAATTATATCGACTATTATCACACGGACAAGATAAAAATTGTAAAGAAACACATCTAATTGGAAATGTGTCTTATACAAAACAAGCATTTAATATTGCCGTATGTTAATAACCATAGTTTAAAACTGATGATGGAATTAAATACATCGTCTAGTAACAAAACAATTGGGAAAGATGAGATATTCTAAATTATTCCCTACAATAAACTTTTAATTTTTTTTTTAAAGCAACTGACATGAACATTAGTGATTTTAAGAATATATTTGCTATTTTATTAAAATAACAAATATAAAGTGCTGGAAATAATTTTCAATGTAATCAAATACCATTAGCAGTAAGCATTAAATGCTAATTAAAATAAACTATTACAACTGGATCAGAAGCCTTATATATTATATATATATATATATATATATATATATATATAAAATCAATAGTCATGGTATTATGGATGATTTAAACTAATAACTTTAAGTTTCATGCTTATGCAATCTTCAGATGAGTCAAATGGTTGAGATTTAAAAAAAAACAAACTGTTTTTTAAAATCTCAACCGTTTGACTCATCTGAAGATTACATAAGCATGAAACTTAAAGTTATGAGTCCAAATCATCCATAATATCATTACTATTGATTATAAATCTGATCTGCTTTATTAGCATTGAGCACCTTTTTATGCCAATACTTTCCTCATTTATTCTCTATTCATTCTCTCTCTCTCTCTCTCTCTCTCTCTCTCTCTATATATATATATATATATATATATATATATATATACACACACACACATTTAACAACCTCTCCACACAAGCAGAACATGACACAAGGTCTATTTTTAAGGGGGGTTTAAGAGGTTTGAATTCAAAGTTTTTCTTCTCCTAACCTGGCTGCTTAAAGAGCCTAGTCTGCACTACTATTTACTCATAGGGAGAATAGTTGGATTCACACCTTTCCCAGGGGCATTTGTGCTATGTGAAATGCAACTAGCCTCATCCAGGATTTGAACTCATGTCACCATGGCCATTTCCTATGCTGATAACCATTAAACCATGTGCACCTATAAGCTTTTTATATATATATATATATATATATATATATATATATATATAATCTAAAAGTAAATGAATGTTTATTCATGTCTCATCTGATGATTACATTTTTTTCAAAAAGTACATGAAACTTGTAGTAATGAGACTGCCATCAAGAGGGGAATAAATATTAATTTATTTTGGAGTTTTATCCTGCTCTACTGACCAGCATTGAGCACTATTCTGATTTATGGAAAACATTTTTTTAGAATATATACATATATATATATATATATATATATATATATATATATATATGAAAATAAAGAAAAACTGCTAGGTTTGGTCCTTTTCATGTTTGTCTAATCTTTTGTTTTAATTATACTGTCTTTGAAAAAGACTTTGAAAATGAGTGGAGGCTACCCGAAATATTGGATATAATATAGAAGACTAAAAGCAATACAACGTTCATCCTTAAGAATTTTGTTTTTTGTTCCTCCTATATTTTCCGATGCTTCTCATGTAACCAAAAACGTTATCAATAACATATATATATATATATATATATATATATATATATATTTGAACAAATTTGATTAGACAAAACAGATTCCCTATTATTTTCAAAAAACTTGAAAATAAGGATTTATTTTTGTTCGATCAAAATTGTTTGAATAAAAAAAAAATGCTGCCCAAATATATATATATATATATATATATATATATATATATATTATATATATATAATTTAATATACCAAGCGTGTTGGTAAATCCTTGCGGTGAGAAAAAAACCAGCAAATAGTTTGATTGTAAACATATACTACCAAACATCAACTGGGGAGAAAAAACTTTTTTGACCAAGATAGTCGTACCAACAAAAAATAATCTATTGGTACAATATTTGGCCAAAAGAAAAAACAATTTATATGTATATATATGTATATAAGATAGATATAAATATTCATATAACCGCTAGGAGAATAGCCAATAAGTAAAAAGTGCTCAATACCTAAGTAGAGCAAATAATAAAGATAAATCTAATGAGTCAGACGAACCTACTATTAGTTTCACTTAATGCTCTTCAGGGCTAAGATCTGACTCTAAGAGTCAGATCTTAGCCCTGCAGAGCATTAAGCGAAACTAATAGTAGGTTCGTCTGACTCATTAGATTTATATATATATATATATATATATATATATATATATATATATATATATATATAGATAGATAGATAGATAGATAGATAGATAGAGAGAAATCTATACAAACAACATATAAAACAACAGATAGAAGATAGAAGCAAAGAAAAAGAAAACAAAACAAAAGTGAACTGACAAAAGCTGCTTTTTGCGACATATACACACACTAGGTTCAAACACTGTGTGTGTGTATAGAGAGACACACTCACACATAAACACGCAGCAGAAAACATTGGTAGACAAAGATTCTAATAGAAAGAATAAGATAATAGAAATTTCCTAAGACATGACACACAGATAAGGGGGGGGGGAGAGAGAGGGGGGGCATGCAGCAGAGAAGCATTGGACAACAATATGGGGATTGATTACAGTGTAGAGCAGAGAATGAACAGTGATTCAACTGACAACAACAACAGCAGCAGCAGCAGCAGCAAGGACAACAAAGATGACACCCCACCCCCACCCATCCAAACCTATTGTTTACTTAACGATATCAGCAAACTAATAAAAAGTTCCTTTGTAAAAAAAATATGAATATCATATTAGATGGCATAGAAGAGCCAAATATTTGAATTTCATCAATTTGTAAGAAAAGGTTGAAAAGAAACTAGTTTCAAATTGGGACAAACTATATAGAACTACTCAGGTGAACTTTTCAGTTAGATTTGATGAATCATCCAACAATTCTTTCTTAATAATCTTATGCTTAAGGCGGTTGTATGACATCATTCTGGTATTTATCTTGAAACAAGTTCTCCTTACAACCAGTATTGTTTATATATATATATATATATATATATATATACACACACAAAACTTATTGGTAAACCCTTGCAGTAAGAAAAACAAAATGGCAAATAGTTTGATAGTAAAAATATACTACCAAACTTCACCTGGGGGAAAAAAAAATGAAAAAAAAGAAAAGACCAAGAGGGTCGTACCAACCGAAAATAATCGATTAATATGATAGCACTTGGCCAAAAGAAAAAAATTATATATATATATATAAAAAAAATAAAAATAAAAATATATATATATATATATATATTTTTATTTTACATTTTAGCTTTAGATAATCCTTGCGGTATATATATATATATATATATAAACTGCAAGGATTATCTAAAGCTAAAATGTAAAAAGTGCTCAATACTTAAGTAGAGCAAATAAGTTATCGTCGTCGGGCCGGCCTAATGTCAGTATCAACAAAACAGCGAGGGAGTCTATCCCCTTTTCAATAGCGCTAGTCCAAGGAGATTATTTTAGCATCTGAGATCGAGCGCCACACCTACTATCAGCTCCTTACTTTACCGCACAGATCCCTGTGCTAAATAAATAAAGTTCAACCTAATGAGTTAGATATAGCCATATATATCTACTCATTAGGTTTATATATATAACTGATGATTGCATAAAACACTTAGTAAACATAAAGTAACAGACTTATAGTGTCCATAATTCTATTATTTATAGGTTTTATACCGGCTCTGCCATAATAGCATCAACCATTCTTTTTATGCAAACATTTTTCTCATTTGTAATTCTTATATGAGTTAAGGTAGTATGGACATGGAGTCAACACCTGGTTACTGACAGTTTCTCACCTATGTGATCTTCAGACCAAATACATTTGGTCTGAATATCACATAAGCCAGAAACTCTTAGTAACAAAGTGTTGACTCCATGTCCATCCTACCATAACTCAAATAGAAATGCTCTATCAATAAAATTGAGAACTATTTTAGAAATATAGCATCCATATTATTGAATATATATATATATATATATATATATATATATACACATATATTTTATTCCTAAACTCCGACAGTATAAAAAAAACTCCAGGCTTTATAGTTTGTAATTACACAATGCAAGGGTCAGAATTATCCTGAAGATCTGCTAGAAGAAACCTAGGTAGATATTCTCTGACTCATTAAGCTTACTTTATCATATATATATATATATAATATATATAATATAAAAATCACCAATAGGTTCATGCTTCTTTCCATATATTTAAGTTGCATAATCATTTCCAAATATGTATGTCTGGTAAAAATACAAATAGTTCTTCTAAAATTTTTAATGTTACCCCGTATGGAAAATATTTTTTTATACTAATACATCAATTAATAAGATATGAACATTTTTTTTTATAAAAGAAAAAGCTCCAGTTTTTTTAATCATTTGTAAATAGATAAAAATTCACACAAATCTGAACTCATCATTTTTTAAAATAATATTTTTTAAATGAGACTATTTTGTTTTGGAATAACGAAAGGAAGGAACCCTAAATATTTTAAGATGTAAGGGTTAAATATTTATAATAATTTAGACAGAAGAATTTTTGTTGATTTTACATTCAAATAAATTCACACAAATCTCAAGTCAGCATTTAAAAAAAAAAAATTTGTAAATGAGATTGTATTTGTTTTGAAATAACAAAGGGGAAAAAACCCATCAATATTTTAAGATATAATAACCAAAAAATTATACGACAGAAGAATTTTGTTCATTTTATATTCAATAAATTTCACTAAAAAGAGGAATTTTAAGTTTACCCAATTCTAACAGGTGTATATTTGAATAAAAGTGAAAATAAAAAGGAATAAGATTTTGCTAAAAATCATTTCCAAAATAATCATCAAGTCATGTCGATAACATGGATCTTCATGACTCTTCTTGTCACCCATCTTTATTGGCAATTACTCATGGAATTGTCCTTTACACAGTTATTTAGGCAGAGCTAATTGATATAGGTTTTTGCTGGCCAACCCAAACTGATGTGACCCTGTGTAGGTGTGACCATAGGAGAACATCACTTATGAGATTGTCCAGCATGATATCTTCATATTGATAAACTAATTAAAACAAACAAACAAACATCAATACTAGAAAATCCCAAAATTAAAACTATTCCCTTTTGGGATTTCTGATTATCTTTTAGTAATAATGTTCAGAATCTTTTTTCAAGCCCCCCCCCCTCTCCTCCTAATTTATTAAGAAAAACTTTGAATTTTTAATGTAAAGAAAATTACTTGGATTTTATTGCAGCTAACTTTGGAATGTACTAAATTTATTCTTGAATAGAAAATAATGACATTTTGCATTTGAAAAATAATTTGTTCAAATGAAAATAGTTTTTTTTTTTCTCTTATTTCTAATTGTAACTTGGCGGCATAATTCCTTCTCAGTTTCATTTAAAAAAAAAATTTTTTTTTTTTTTTTTTTTAAAATAGACTTCTATATTTCTGAATCCTCAAATGTACACTTCTAGAAAGACTATGGCTCTACAATTTAAGACAAGAAACTTTTCAAATTGGCTTATATCTTATTACTTATTCCATATAAAGAAGTCTTGTTACATGTATGCCACAATACATGTGATTATGCAGTGTATATAATAAAATGTGTTTATGTATATATGTGTGTCAAAGTCTAATTATGGTGTGAATATGCTTAGTGTATCCATTTTTCATACGGAATTATTGCCAAAGACTTATATGCATGAATAATTTTAATTGTACAGCATGAGGCAAATGTAATAGGACAGTCAATAATATGACTTATCAACTACCCTATTACTTTTGCTCCATTCTCTAGATATGGATTTCTCAGATTTCTTCTGTGTATGCAATTATATGTACATACAAATACATCTATATAAATGTGTTTATTGGTTATATACGTTTGGTTGTGTGTGTGTGTGTGTGTGTGTGTGTAAAATCTCCCATTGTAAAAAGGTAGATACAAGCCATGCACAAAGCAAACACAGACCCAGTTAGTATCACTTTCTTCATGTACCATCAGAGGGAGTTCCAAACTTTTGCGTTCATCGTACAGCTCCCGCATGTCAATGATTTTGTTTTCAAACTTCTCCATTGACCAGATCTGGCTATTGTGGCCCTTACGTTTCACCAAAATAGCTGGCTCACTCACAAATGCTCCTCTCTGAAAAAAGAAAAAGAAAAGAAAAATTCAATATGGCATTGTTGGAATATCAAAACTTAAAAAAAAAAACAAAACAAAACAAAAAAACAAAAAACAAAAAGATTTATTGTTGAATATCAAAACTCACAATTGGAAACTTTTGACTCTTTATATCTAATATTTAACTCTTAACGTCCTATACTGCCTCATTCCACCCATCCGGAAGTCACATTCATTTTCCTAATCTACCCCAAATGATAGCCTTTGTTTAAATATAATATTAAACATATTTAGAAGTCTTTGATTTAAGGGAAATAACAAGTAACTTTAGATGCTAAGCTAAGGCCATTTTTAGTCATTTTTTTGATAAATTCTTATAGGAATGGGGCTTTGGACTTAGAAAATTCTCAACAGGATGTTAAGAATTAAGCTTGAATTATCATTATTATACACTGAACTATTCAGACTTGTATCTGAATCTTAGTCATGAAAGCTAAACATTTCAGCTATTGTACCCCTGCCTTCTTCAGGTGTGTGCCATATATATATATATATATATATATATGTGAAAAGGAATGGACAAATTATGTTGGAGATTTCAAAAATATCAACTGAATTATACATTGAATTTAGTGCATTAATTTGCAAATCTTCAATGAAGTGAAAATATTTTATTTTTAATATTTGATAATAAATGTTTATCCTTTTAGTCAGGGTAGGAAAAAAAATCAGTCAAATAATAATAATAATAAAACAATAATAATAATAATAATAAAAAATAGATGAGCAAATAAAGAAAAGAATGACCAACAGAAAAATTTTCAGTGAAAAAGAAAGATTTTTTCTTCTTTTTTTTTAAGAGGAGAAATATTATATAACAATGATTGTCACCAGATAATCTTAGAAAAACAATTTGAAATTAGATTTAAATTATGAATTAATGATAATTATGAAAATTATTTTAAATGGGAAACAAATGATAATAGTTTTGTAAAAATGTTTTCATTTATTAATTAATCAAGTATTGTTATTTAATTAAGCTTAGTTTGTCCTTGGCACAAGGCCAGAAGGATGAGCGATCCAGTGAGAATTGAATTCTCTAACAATGGTTTACTAGACAAGCTTTCAAACCATTATACCACCCAAAGGCAGCCAATCAGAATCAAGTGTTGACAAAAGAACTCTTGACAAAAGCCCAAACCAGATTTTAACAAAATTCCAGCAATTTTCTTTTGAGAATTTTATTTAGCTTAATTTCTTTTTTAGTTATAAAAAACTGAAAAACTAAGAATCATTTTTAAAGTCAGAGAAAGCAAATACAAAAGTTTCTTTTTCTTCTCTCTCTTTTTTTTTTTCAAAGAAATATTAACTAAATACATCTTTTTAAATCAGTAGATATACAAAATTGATTTTAAACATAACAAAATGTGGTAGGCAATATAAACTAGAGAAACGTTTTCTTCTTTAACTTTACGGATTATTTACAAGGATTTTTTGTTTGTTTTTCTAATCATCCATATCTACTTAATTTCATTTCTTGATATTGCAGATTGTGTTAAACATTTAAAAAAATTTCTTTCACTAATTATCAGGGTTAATTAAAAACTATCAATATCAATTTATACAATTTGGAGACGTGATCTCCACACACACATTTTGACCACTAGACTTTGTTTTCTTCTTTGATTGTAAATACATGAAATCTGGCCAATGTTAACTTTTGTGTCAAAGGATAAGGCAGCCAATTACTCACACACAAAGAGAAGTAGAAGATATGTAATAATAACAAATAAGAGGCAAAGTCAAATACTTAGAAATAGAGATTATCTAAAAGTATTTTTTGTTCTAATCCATATCTGCTTCATTTTATTTCTTGATATTGCAGATTGTGTCAAGCATCTTTAAAAAATATTTTTTACCAATTATCATGGTTAATTAAAAAAAAAAAACATAAATATCGATTCATATAATTTAGAAACGTGAACTTTTTTATTGTAGAATATATGGACTTATTTGTGATTCCTTTTTATATGACTGGCCAATGGGATTCCCGAATGTAATGCTAACTTTTGTGTCATGGGTAAGGCGGCCAATTACTCACACACAAAGAGAAGTAGGAGATATATAATAATAGTGAATAAGAGGCAAAGTCAAATATTTGGTAATAGTATATTTATTCTATCAGGAATTCATATACATACTAACTCCCTGTCTTGTCTGTCTAACAACTATTTATAAGACAGACGAAACCATTATTTTATGGTCTAGAGGGGAGGTAGGTAATCCTATACAATATTAACCTAATCTTAACAGGACTCTTTGAGATAAGCATGAGAGTTTCTCTAAACTCCAGATTCTCTCCAACTACCAGCATTCTTTAGAGAGAGAGAGAGAGAGAGAGAGAGAGAGAGAGAGAGAGAGAATAGAATGTTGGAGTGGTTGAGAATGTGAGGCTAATAGCACAGCATGTCAGCCAATGGCCGTCAGCAAAAAAAAGAGGGAAACACACAGAGTCAAACTCTTCTTCTGATTCTTTCAGAGGAAAATTTATGGATTTTTCATTAGCAAAGTGATAATGAGATATTCACTGTTCTTTCAGGCATGAAATTGCAGAAAATGATGCTAAACATTTTTCTTATAAGAGGAAGTGTACACACACACACACAATGACCATGTAAAGATGGTGTGTGTGTGTGTGTGTGTGTGTGTGTGGATAAATATTGAGATGGTATTTTTAATGCATTTCTTAACACAGATCTGAAAACACGCAGCAATTCTTCTACTGGTGTCAAATGTGACTTTTGGGATTTTTATTGATAGAAGGATATGAAGATTTTCAGGAAGGTTTAACTACAACAACAAGCATTTCATGAACGCTAACCAATTTGGATGATGCAATGGAATTTGTCTTTTTTATTCTCTTTAATGGTCAATTGGTGCCAGGAAGAAATGTTTGTTTTGTTTGGCAAAGAAGAAGCGACAATTTCAAAGAGAATTTGCCTCTCCAGATTCCAACAAGATAATTCATTGATTCTTTATTTATAACACAACTAATCTTATCAATCTGATTACTAACATTCAAATCTCACTTAACCAAAACCTTTTTTTTTCAGTCCCAAATAAAATCCGTTTCAAGGGATGATTGATAACCTTTCTACACACACACACACACATACATATACATATATATATATATATATATATATATATATATATGTGTGTGTGTGTGTGTGTGTGTAGAAAATAGAAAAACAAAGTATTCAGAAAAAAAGATGAATGTATTTTTTATGTAAAGTTGATGTTTAAACATTTCAGGTTAATTAAACTGTGTCTTGTAAAATCTAAGCTGTTAAAGATAATGGAATTGTTTATAAGCCGCATCTATCCAACATCAAAGAAAAGTTGCCACCTGTCACAATTGTTCAAAAAGATAACGGTAGTAAGTTTGACACAAAACTCCAATAGTCAAAGGTATATATATATTATATAATATATATATATATATATATATATATATATATATAGAGAGAGAGAGAGAGAGAGAGAGAGAGAGAGGGGAGAGAGTGGGGGTGAGAGAGAGGGGTGAGAGAGAGGGGGTGTGAGAGAGAGAGAGAGAGAGAGAGAGAGGGGGTGAGAGAGAGAGAGAGTGTGTGTGTGAGAGAGAGACAAGAGAGAGAGACAAGAGAGAGAGGGAGTGAGAGAGAGAGAGAGAGAGACAATTTTTTATTCTTCTAAAATCTGAGAAGTTAAAGATGATAGAAATGTTTATAAACCTCATCTATTTAGCATCAAAAGAGACGTTCCCCCACCCACCCATAATACTGTGAATAGAACATTTGATAAACCTTTGGCTTTATTAGTAATTTCCCAATGGCTGATATGAATATCAAAATTCTAAGATTCATTTGGAATATTTCAAAAATGGATTTTCTGTGACTAATCTAATGCATTATTGTTCAAGTTTGGCTTATTTGTTTAATGGTGTTGTGAGTTTTGACATATAAGGTGTGTGCTAGATCCTCACTCTTACTTATAGTCTAGGCGAGATCATATGATCTATTCCTTGGCCAATCACTAGCAGTACTCTGAGGCTGATACTCTAACTGGTCATAATTACTAAAGCGTTCATTGACGACGGACATAGGATTAAATCACTGGACCTTTACCAATACGCAGGATAGGACTTATATGCTCACCAAAGGATTCTATAACATAGGACTTTCTTTAAGCCTTTTTCAACTGGCCAAGGATGGCACTTAAAAACTTTACAAATGGCTTATCAATTCTTTGTGGGTTATTTAATGCTTGAAATTTAATTCATTTGTAAATGCATCAAAATAATCATAACCATTTATAAGAGAGTTTTATAATTTGCTTGAAGCATTGTATATATATATTGGTTAGGAGGTTGATTTAGAAGGCTATCACAATGCAGGTGTAAGAAAAAGAAAAAATTATACGGTAATAATGGTGTTGTGTGTTAACCTGTATTTTAATTCTTGAATTTTCGAGATAAAATCTCTTTTTCAAAAGATCACTGGAACTGAAGTAGTCTAATTATGACATTTCTTTTTAAAAAGAAATGCCATAACTAGACTATTCAAGAATTAAAATACAGGTTAACACACAACATCATTGTTACCGTATTATTATTTTTCTTTTCTTTACACCTGCATTGTGATAGCCTTCAAAATCAACCTCCTAAATAACCATTTATATTTTCAACATTCCATTGCAATTATTTTTGTTGCACTTTAGTTTTATTGTTTCAAATATTCCTATCTTAATACAAGTCATTTTTGTTTAACACAGATCTACTTGACTCATATGCGTATGATCACTCTGGGTTAATGTAAACCTGGGAATAAATGGTGATGAAGGGGGGTGACTCTACACTCCAAAGACATAGAGAATTGGAGACTCACTACCAGATGCACTTTAGTAGTATACACTGAACATCCCACTTCTTTTTTAGGGGGTGGGGTCTTACCCTCTGCAGGAGTGGGGGGGGATATAGTCAGCATATTCTAAGCCCCGCTGACAGGGCAAAGTGGAGATCAAGTTTTGCTTGTTTATTGAAAATCTGAAAAGCAAATTTGATTTGAATCTTAAATTTATTGTATTTTTTTTTTTTTATATAGAGGCAAATGGTATCATGTTATCATTGTAGTTCAATATGAAGCTGTTTATATTTCATAGTGTGAATACCCTTGGGAAAGGTATGCATCCAACTAATCTCCATCCAGTTGTGGGTAAATAGTAGGGCTGACTAGGGTTCTTTAACCTTAGTCAGGCAACCAGTCTTGAAGAAGGACAACTCTGAATTCAAACCTGTTAAACTCTCCTTAGGAAATTGATCTTGTGTCATATCCTATTGTGTGGAGGGGTTGGGAAATATATATTGTACTTTTATTGTAATTGAAGATGAAGCATCATATATATAAGAATAAATTTACTATTTACTTTTCCTTGACTACTAAGTGCATCTAGATTATCACTAAATTGAATCACTTCGCTTGGGAAATTGGATATTAGTCTAATTGGTCTCTAATGTCTTCCAATATATATATATATATATATATATATAATATATATATATATATCACTTAGTTTTGCTCAATAAAGATATACAAAGAGTTATTAGTATAATAGACAAAGTGTTTATCTTCTTTTAATTATTATTTCTTGTAAAATTATTTCCCTGCAAACATATCATTTCTGTTTGATTCTTTAAATAAGTCAGAAACTTTTAATTCCTCTTGACAATCACACGTGAAGAAAACGATTGGAATGGAATTTACCAAAAATCAATTACAATGTTAATGATCCTAAAATTTGTTGTTAGTTTCAGTTAGACATGCTGAAAGGAAAAATCTCTGGCTTGAAATAGACAATAATCTACAAAGATTAAATATTAATACATATATAGATCTATTCAAATGTAGAGAGATATTCAATATCAAAATCTGATACATATATCAATTCATCTATATTAAAAGATACTGATACAGTATAACCCATAAATAAGTACACCCCTAATATTTATTTTATAACAAGTTAATTTTCTTCTAAACTAAAGATATCAGGATGTTATTATTTCTAAGTAAATAAAGTCAGAGGGGTGGCCATTATCAGTATTGGACAGATATCAAAGGTGTCTCTCCCTTTTCACTAGTGCTAGACTAGGGAGATTGGTTTTTGTCTGAGGTGGAGTGCTCCCCACTTTATCACACAGATCAAGTGATGCTACTCGTGTGTTGAGTTGGCGAGGGCCAGTATTGAACCCAGAACCTTGTGGTTTCTAGTAGAGCAGATATTAGGTATTATTCATTACTAAATTCTACAGCAATTAAACTAACCCAAAATAAAATTGTAACAACTCTGTAACCCAAAAAACAAATTATCTCTCTCACACGCAATTTTTGGACTGATACATATTCGTACTTTTGGTTACTATGTTTCAATGCTATAGAGTTTGGTAATAAATAATACCTAATAATATCCGTTTTCATTATATAATGTTCTACTAGAAATAACAAAATCCTAAAATCTTTGGTTTAGAGGAAAATGATGTTTTTATAAAAATGTTAGGGGACCTACTTATTAATGGGTGATACTTTATGTACACAGAAATTGAAATATCTATTCACACACACATATTATATATATATAATATAATAAATAAATAAAAGATAGGGTAAATTTCTTGCCAGAAGGAATACAAGTAATTTTGGTTATTGTGAATGCATTAATACTTTTGTGCAATAAAAAGAAAAAAGAAGAAGAGAGGGCAGGAAATAAAATGTGAATCTAATATAAAACTACTTCAAAGGTTGTTCAACAGCAAATCTTATTCAGAAGAAAATTGTATCAAGTATTTCCTATGTGCAGATAATAATGTACAAAGTAACAAGCTAATCGAAAAAGTGGTGAATTTGTCCCCAGTTGGATTGAACCCCAGATCTCTTTAGAAGAAAGAAAAAAAAAGAAAAAGAAAGGTTGCTAAGTGCATTAGTGGAGATAAGAAAAGATGGGGGAGAGGGGAAGAAAAAAAAGGGCTGGTCTTAAAATTAAAAGAAAAAGAAAAATCAATGAAATGAACAAAGAAAAATGTTGTTTTTTTTTTCTTGTTACTTTTCACTTTAATTGGTAAGTAAAGTCTGCGGAGTAGCCTGTTATCAATATCAGCTGAACATTGAGGAAGTCTATCCCCGTTTTAATAGTGCTAGACCAGTGAGATTTGTTTTTACTGAGGTGAAACATCACACCTACTATCAGCTCTCAGATGCTTTACTGCACAGATCAGATTAACCAAGCTGTGCTACTCATGTGCTGAGTTGGAGGGGACCAGTATCATGGTGTTGCAGTCCAGCATGTTAGCCCCCTAAGCTATAAGGACTCCCCCTCATCCCTCCATAGAGAAACAGATATTTAAGAGTATTGATTATAAAAGATAATTGATAAAGATTTATATATGAACATAATTTTATCTTTCAAACTATCAAAGTCAACCAAATTTTGAAAAATCAGAATTTATTGGTTGATTTTAATGGCATGTCAGCCTGTCTAGGGTTAATTTATGCCTAGAGGTTAGGGGAATGCATCCATTGTTCATTTTATTCCCATCTCATGTAGTCATTCAAGAGTTTTTTTTTTTTGCACAGTTATACGATATCAAATATTTTAATACAAATAATTTATACAATTGTATGATAGCAAGTATTCCTATCCAATACAAATAATTTATACAGAATTATATAGTTTCAGATAATTATTTCTATTTAATTAATAATAGTTATTTGATTGTACAGTTACAAGTAACTAATAATAATAAACCTTAGTAAACTATCATAACTTCAAATAACTATTCTTAATACAAATGATTTTAAAGTTATATTTTATAGTTATATTGAGTAGGGCACCTCACGTGTTGCAAGCTAATCGCAGACCATTGTTAGTGAGTTCAATTCTCACTAAGTGCCCCATACTTCAGGCTTTGTAGCACATATAAGCTTAGTAAATAACTATATTGTAACAAGTATTCCTAATGAATATTTTTTAAACAGATTTGACCCATAAATGAATCTTAACAGGTACAGAGGGAGGGAACCTGGGTGTAATAGCAATGAAAGGGTACTCCACACTCTCCAGATCTCACAGGTATGAAAACAAATATTCCGTATGCACAGTGTATGAGTCTATTAGACTTTTCTTTAGGGGTGGTGGTGGGCATTTTTAACAACGCTATAATTAAGTAAACTAAGGCAAGTTCTTTTTTTTTTTTTTTAATCAATCCGATTTCTGTTAGTGAGTGAAAGATAATGTAGCACTAAATCTAACTTGTCTTTTTCTTAAGTTAAAGAGAGTAATTAATTTGTCATCACATCAAACTTTTATTGGTTTATTTCATTGGAAAGATTTTTTCTTCTTTTGCTCAAGTTTTAAAGTTGGCCTTTTTTTTGGTTTTTGTTGTTTGTTAAAGAATTAAGTTGCAATTATTGGGCTTCAGTTAATAAGGATTGAATAAAGAGCTTAACTATCCAGAGTTTAAGGCTGTAATTACTGACTAATTACATTTTATGAAAATCAGTGAGACTTAGGAGAAAAAATAAGGAAAATATTATCAAGGCTGATTAAGTAAAAATAATTAGAAGATTTAAAAGTTGAGCATACACTAAAATTCATTAAAAGACTATATATATAATCTTCATACAATGACTGCTATTTACACAGTAGCATTGCAACCAACAAAGCCTTCATCAGATGATGACTCCGGGTTCAGCATGGTTTCGGGGCCGAAGCATCATTATGTATATGTGTGTGAAAATAATGACAAAGTTTATTGAAGGCAACCCTTCTAGAGTATAAAGCTCCAGCATCAAACCTTTGCTAACTTGTAAGTATTCTTTAATGGGAAAAGAATCAGAGAATATATTCTGTAATAAAACCAGCATTTTACAAAGTCACCAGGTTTGTATCTTGCTATGCTTGTCATTGGGCTGTAGCTATGAAGACCCAGAGAGTGGGACATAAGTGCCGTACAAGTGTCTGTCACAATAATCCAACTACATACAGATGTCTTATGACCTTACATCACCAGTTTTGTATCTTGCTATGCTTGTTATTGGGCTGTAGCTATGAAGACCCAGAGAGTGGGCATAAGTGTACAAGTGTCTGTCACAATAATCCAACTACATACAGATGTCTTATGACCTTACATCACCAGTTTTGTATCTTGCTATGCTTGTCATTGGACTGTAGCTATGAAGACCCAGAGAGTGGGACATAAGTGCCGTACAAGTGTCTGTCACAATAATCCAACTACATACAGATGTCTTATGACCTTACATCACCAGTTTTGTATCTTGCTATGCTTGTCATTGGACTGTAGCTATGAAGACCCAGAGAGTGGGACATAAGTGCCGTACAAGTGTCTGTCACAATAATCCAACTACATACAGATGTCTTATGACCTTACATCACCAGTTTTGTATCTTGCTATGCTTGTCATTGGGCTGTAGCTATGAAGACCCAGAGAGTGGGACATAAGTGCCGTACAAGTGTCTGTCACAATAATCCAACTACATACAGATGCCTTATGACCTTACATCACCAGTTTTGTCTTGCTATGCTTGTCATTGGACTGTAGCTATGAAGACCCAGAGAGTGGGACATAAGTGTCGTACAAGTGTCTGTCACAATAATCCAACTACATACAGATGTCTTATGACCTTACATCTTGTATATTTTTTATAAATTAAATTAGTTATTAATTAGGATGTTAGAAGAGTTGTAATTTTGGTGATGAAGGTGGCAGTAATCCTATGGATATATTTACAGTTCAATCTTTTGTTGATGGAAATCAATAATAATGATTCCTTTCATATTTCCAGAAGACAATCAGCATCACATTCCTTACTAACGGCTTCACCTGGAATTTTTTATTTACCGGAAAGTCAATGTGTTTCCATTCCATGGAATGTCTTTGGATTATTCAGGTTCATAGGGGCAAACCCATATTTAGACATTTTGTTAACATTTTTTGATTAAAACTTGCTTCTGTAAATTTCCCATGGTTTGCACTTCCCAGCCAGCAAGAATTTTATGACAAGCCTCTGCTCAAGTCTGGAGCACTCCAATTTGTCACCATTTTGAATAGCCTCAAAACAAATATTTTTGCCTAGATTAAAATAATTTTTACTATAAACCAATTCCAAGTCAATATTCTCAAAATGGTTAAACTTATATTGACATCTTAATTGCACATGGATGTGTATAACAAGAATATGTATACAGAAAAATCTTGAGTAATATAAAATATAAAAGACAATAAAATCTATTATGAAGAAAGTAAAAAATTATTATGGAGAAGAAAGTAAAAAATTAAAATAAATGAGAGAGAGGAAGAGAGAGATATTTTGATGCAGTTGCAATCAAAATGTTAAAATTTTAGTTTAAAATCGCCAGTGATTATTCCATTGCCGCAAGAAAAATAATTAACAGTTTATAATCTTCTTAAATTATTCTATGAAGGAAAAAAAACAACAAAAAAAACTTTTAAATTGCATAATTCTTATTTGTATTTTAATTCTAAAAAAAAAAAAAAAAAAAAAAAAATTAGAAACTGTTCAGAAAGTATTTAAAATCATTATTAGTGAAGATGAGAATTTTATTATTTCATTTTAAAACATTTATGTTTAGAGAAGTGTTTATGTGACAATTGAAAAAATAATTTAATGGCATTCAAAACAGATTTTAAAAATTACTTTGAGGCATGGTATTTAATAATTTGAATAGTATTCAACATATGTATGATAAGAGAACTCACATGCATATGTAGGAATAAGGCTAAAATTACATCATTTATTAACATACCTTTTATAAGAATTAAGAATTTAAAAATAAAATAAAATAAAAACTAATGTGTGTAGTTTAGAAAATTTTTCAAAATTTACATTTAGAATTTTTTTTTATTGTCAAATCTTAACTTTGAGATGAATTTCCAGTTTAGAAAAAAGAAAAAAAAAAAAAAAGAAAAGAAAAGAAAAAAGTCACAAAGAACTTTAAGTCAAAGGGGTAGAGGCTGACTCACTTGATCAACTGCTGATTTGACAAAATCTGTTCTTCAAAAACTATTGAGACTGGATTTTTTCCCCAAATTGGTACAAACCCATCTAAATTTCATCACTTTATGATACAAATTGTTCAGTAGTGCATACATCTCCATTTAAATTGGTAGATTTTTAAAATCTAAAGATTCAGTCTCAATACATTTGATCACACTATATATATATATATATATATATAAGATAGATAGATATAGATGAGAGAACTCATATGCATATATGTGGGTAAGACCAAAATTATCTTATAGCTCTTATGAGTAAATTCAGAAAGGATCCCAACAAACAAATATCAAAGTCAACATGTTGTACTTATAAAATTGGTTTGTGTTTAAAAATGAAATAAATTAAACCTGGTTATAAGATCATTAAAAGCAAAAAACACAAAATATTGAAAAAAAAAAAAAAAAAAAAGTGTTTAGTACTTACACGTCTGTTTGGGCTGAGGTTAGCTGCTGGAATTTGCAGAGTGACATGGAACTCTGTCTTTTTGCCCATCTCTTGAGCAAGGTCATTGGCTTCTCGAACTAAAGTATTGGCTTTAATGACTTCCTCACGCAGCTTAGCCAGGCTTTGTTTGAATAATTTCTCTCTAGAAAAAAAAAGAAAAAAAAATCAAATGTTAATAATATAAAACAAATAAATTTTTATGAATATTTTTTAGCAATTCTTATACATTTTATGTAGTGCTGAGTTAGTGAGGCTCAAGATTTTGGTTAGTGTTTGCATTTATTTTGCACTTTCCTAAGGAAAAGCATGAATCCATCTTTTTCTACCCTTAGCGATGGGCAGACTGGGTTCTCTAGCCTTGATGGGTAACCAATATAGGAAAAGGATGAAATGAATTTAAAGCAACTCAATTAGAAAAAAAAACAAAACATGATCTTGTGTTGCATCCTTCCTGTGGCAGAGAAATCGGGTAAATAAAAAAAGAAAAAGAAGAAAAAGAAACTCAGGCATGAGCAATCATTTTTGAGAAGCAGGCCACACTAGACATGATTTCATCAAGAGATGGGTCACACTCAGGGCTCGACATTAACGCTGTCCATCGTTGATAAAAATTACATCCGGGACGATAAATACGTCATCCGGGACAGTTTGCCGGGGACGGTATAAATTTTTCCTAAAAGTTAGTACTACATTCCAATATTGGCCGTCCAGTGAATTATGTACTACGAACCCTACTCAGGGTAACTTAAAGTAAAAAAGTATTTTTTTTTTAGCTCAAAACACACTAGGAAATGGATTTTTTTCATCCAAATATCCAGAATTATCACTGCTTCAGCTTTTCTTAATGTTTTATTACATGTTATTATGCTAATGGTGACTGACAAGTATAGATGATGCTAATGAATTAAACAAAAATATTTTGATTTTAGGACGGTCCAAACCCCATTCAGGACGGTTGATAATTTTTGTTCGGGACAGTCATGAAAAAAGTTAGTGTTGGGGCCTGGTCACACTACTAAAAAGATTCATGGTAATTTTAAGTTAAAAAGTACCTCAACCATTTTTTACTATAGAAGACCATACTTATAAGCATCTGCCTTAAAAATTGGGAAAAGTTGATTTATTTCCTCTACAATAAAATAAAAGACTTAGGTGAACCATTCAGAAAACACTGCAGGATGCATGTGGCCCATGACTGATCTAAAACCATAAACTAGATATTTAAAAGGAACAAGAAAAACAATAATCAGATATCTCTCATCTCATCATCAAAGATAAATCCAGAGTTTTAAATTCCAAAGATAAATTGCAGCCATGTGGTATAAAAGTTCAATGAGAACAGATTTCAACATGCAATCACACAAATTTGATTGTTTTATTCATGGATGGATGGAGATGCAGAAAGCAATGCCATTAACATAATTGATAACAATGAGTTTCAAAGAATTATTCTTTCACTGTCCAATATATCATGCTGTAGAAATCAATAATGTTCTACTGTGTGAAAAAAAGAAAGAAAAAGATCTGTCCAGTTCTGACAACATAATTGGATTACATTTGACAAAATATTAACTGCTAATTTTATATATATATATATATATATATATATATATATAAAGATTGTTTCATATCTCCAATGTGGCTATTTTTACTGACTTGAATGTGGGTGGACTTGTGGGAGTCCCTTCACAAATCTTTGATTTATGAAGAGGAGATCAAAGCTTATAATTAAAACTAAAATGTGCCAAACAAGTGAAAATAATAAATAGCATTTAATGTATTCTAGGAAATCATTTGCCAAGATTTTTTTAATTTCTTTTGTTATTTTATCAATGTGTGTTTATTTGTAGATGAATAAATGAACTTCTCAAGGGCAGATTTATATTGGAAATAATAAAGAAATAATATAGGTAAAAAGGTAAAAAAAAAGGCTAATATGTCAGCATCATTAAAAGGTAAAAATCATTTTATACAACATGCATTGCCAGTATTTATATTCCTTAAGGTCAATAATTATTTTTCTTTTCTTTTTTCTTCTTTTTTTTTCTTCTAAGAAAAAGTTCAGAAAAGAATCTTTATCGTAAACAAGTTTTATTTTCACTTTTAATTTGACAGATGGTTAAAGATCAATCTTTTCCCATATTTCAAATGAAATAAAAACAAAATATAAAAAAAGGGAATTAAAAGTTGGTTGGTTGGGTTTTATGGCATGCCAACTCTTGTTGGGTCATTTTATGCTGAAGACGTTTTTGGTTTATTCATTCTTGATGGAAACTCAATTTGTTTTAAACACATTTTTATTTTTTTATTTAACTCAGGTTACGACTACTCTCGGTCAGAGTGGACCTGGAAGCAATGCTGATGAAGGTGTGCTTCACATTCCCCAGACATCCAAAACTGGAACCTCACCATCAAATAGAGTTTAACATCATACCCAGGACACAAAGACACCGCCTTGTAGCACATATTTGATAAAAAGGGTTGGGGCTGGCCATAATGGCAATAGGGTAGGGATCATATAGGTGCTAGGGCTTGACATGACCAGTTGATTGATTGGAGTGCGCCTCTCTGCCCGCCCATCTAGCCTAAGTAAGGGCCAAAGGAATTAAAAGAAATTGTGTTTGTAAGTTTTATAAGTTTTGCTGAGTTATTATTCAAATGATTGCCCATTGCTTCTCTTGCATCTTCTGTCACTGCTCTATTGCATCTCTTGCCGCCACGTTGTCCTTTCTTGTTGGTTGCTTCTCGTAAGCCCCAAACTGTTTTCAGTTCTTCTGTGTTGGGATGAAGAACAACATGGGGAGCCAGTTGATTGGAGGATGGTGGAAATCAATCCTTTCTCACCTGCAATTTCTAATTGACAGATGATATGTTAAATCTATTTCCTAACTTTTTAGTGTCATCTGATCACATGACTATCTAGTCCAATGAAAGACATGCTCTCAAATGACCTGGAGAGTGATGGGCTCCATCAGGTTAATCCTAGCCAAGACATGCTACATGAGTAGCACCCCTATGACTAAAGCAGGTTACAGGATCAATGAATGAGAGATAAAAACAAAATGTAATCTAATTAAGATAATTAACTATAATGATTCATCTTGATTATTTTTATTGTGTTCTATTTGAGAAGAGTGAAATTCAAAATGAGCAGAAAATCTTTTGAAAAAGGATCAGACAATACAATGTGGTTGAGATCTTCTTTTGGATTGCGGAATATAGCTCTATGATCAAAGCATTGGACCAAGAGGTCACTAGAATATGTGATCCAATCTTTGATGGAAGGTAAAAGACACCTTACGTTTAAGAGTTGATCTGAGACCAGAGTGAGAGAAGTAAGTATCAAAGTGGTTAGTCCTTCAAATCCAGAATGGAATAGAATCTTTGGTCAAAAGGTCAGATGATAAGAGACGAGCTTCAGATAAAGACGGAAAGAAATTGGGATTTCTCTATGAAAATTGTGTTACACACACACACACACCCCAACCTAAATTCTTGAGTCAGTTGTATATTGGTTGGCTAAAGCTTCATATCATTCTAATCAGTGTACACACTTTAGTAAAGAAGAAGAAGAAGAAAAAGACGATATCAGATGGTTTTTCCCATCTCTGTATAGTTGTATAGATACAACCAAGGTCAGTGAATGTAATCGTTTGATCGAGGGAACATCAATGATCATACAATGAATCTAAGGAAGAATGAAAGGCTACAAAGTTGACCAGACAGTTAAGCAGCTTGCTGCTGGATGGACATACTGGCCATAATTTACAGGACACACACAATAGAGTTTGTTTGTAGCCTCTTCCGATGCAAAGAGTTATTAGCGAACCAAGAGAATTGTCACACATTTTGAATAAAACTTTCTGTAAGGTAAAAGGAAAAGCTAATCTAATTTCAGTAAAGATAAAATCAATATTGGAGGTGGAGGGGGGGGGGCAGCAGGAAAGGTTTTGTTCATTTTATGTCACATTAAATAGTGAATGACTTGTTTGATGAACCAGATATATGATGTTACAAGCAAAAGTGACTCTCTATTATTGAAGAAAGAAAAACAAATTCACTTTCAAATGACACTTTATCATTACTAGAAAGAGGAAATAAAATGGATAGTATAACTAGTAAAATAATAAAAGTTAAAATTCATCTGAAACTATTGAATTTTTAGGGTTATGGACATAAAGGGATATGTTGGAGATTCTAATTTCTAAATTTTGGAACTTCCAATTGTTTGAATAATAACATCTGAATATTTCTCTGAATGTTTGAGATGAGGCTTGATGATTAGTATTATCTGCGTTATTTGGACTATTTTCTCCATCTTTATTGTTATTTGTACATTTCGGCCGATATGCCCCCCGGCCTTCTTCCGAAAAGAAGGTTCCCAAGTCCGACAAGAAATACCTGAAGAAGGCCAGAGGGCATATTGGCCAAAACGTTGTACAAATAACAATAAAGATGGGGACAATAGTCCGAATAATGCAGATAATACTAATTTGAATATCTATCAGCAGCAAGGGGGTTGGCTTAATTCAGTCGGAAAAGAATCCGCCTAGAAATTATAAGGTTCTCAGTTTGGTATGCCCCCCCCCACTCACACACACTCAGCATATGAGTAACACAGCGTGGGTAATCTGATTTGTATGGTAAAGTGTGAAACTGATGGTAGGTGTGGTGCTCCACCTCAGCAAAAACACTCCTAGTCTAATACTAGAAAAAAGGGGAGGACTCCCTTGCTGTCTGGCTGATATTGACAATAGGCCATTCTGCGAACTTTACTTATTTATCAGCAACATTTGTACTATAGTATTTATTAACTAAGCTTAGTTGTGACACAAGGCCAGAACTATGTGAGCACTAAACAAGAATCAAACTAACTAGTAATGGTCTTCTAACCTAGCTTACTAATCTTTACACCTCATAGGACACTATTTAAACTATATGATGATGTAGTAAAGTAGAAGGTTTGGTTGTTATTTATTTTATTTAATGGCATATCAACCTTTGTGGATTAATACGAAAACCCTCCTTGTAGAACAATAATAGTGGTATTATTTAACCCATAGCTAGGGATGAGAAGGGGGTTCATACTTCTCCCTTTTTGTTGTCATACAACGTGTGATAGCACGTGCGATACCCTGCGCTCATCAGCTGCCAACTAGGAGTGATAACACAGTTTCGGTAGCTAAGGCAGGACTTTTTTCGTCATTCAATGTGTGATAGCACGTGCGATACCCTGCGCTCATCAGCTGCTAACTAGGAGCGATAACACAGTTTCAGTAGCTAAGGCAGGACTTTTTTCGTCATACAATGTGTGATAGCACGTACGATACCCTGCGCTCATCAGCTGCTAACTAGGAGTGATAACACTGGGGATGAGAAGGGGGTTCATACTTCTCCCAAGGATATTAGTTTAAAAGTGAATGTAATAGTGTGACTGTAGTTTGAACTCTCTTACTATTATGTTGCAGTCAAGCATGTTAGCCACTACGCCATGGAGACTCTTCCCCATTCCCCATGTAAAGTAGATATATGATTAAACCTTTAGATATTTTAGTTAAAATTTTAGCTTAAATAATTTTAAATAAATTTGTAATTCAATAAGCACTGAATTCTAAAAGCTTTACTGATAAATGTAGAGGAAGATACCAAAGAGTAAGGGTGATTTTTTTAATGTTATTTTATAAGTGGTCCGACAAAGTTCTAATATGGGATAGTGAAGCTAATATGAGGTTTGAAGTAAAATTTTAAAAAGATGACTATTTTCTTTCTCACTTTAAGAATTTTTTCTTTTAAACAAAAGTATTTAAAATTAGTCAATAAATTAATTGAAAAAAAAAAAAAAAAAAAAAAAAAAAAAAAAAATTGCAGACTAGACAGATTTTTAAAAAATTCCTGTATTCCCAGAAACTTACACTATCAAAATTTTTACATCAAACATTTTGTTTAACCAATATTATTAAATTACAAAAGTTAAATAAAATTTTGTAGTGTACATTGAAATCTGATCTGAGAAAAACAAGAGAAATACAGCTATGTCTTCATGTTGTTCATTAATTGATAATAAAACACTGGACATCTCTTTTCTTTATTTTCTTCCTACACTCATTCAATCTTTTAATTCTTTTTTCATTTACTTCTTTCTTTTTCTATCATTACATTTTTGTACTTAGTTCTTTGTCATCTTCATTTTTAAATTTATTCTCACATATTCTTTATTACTCTACTTCTTCTTCTTTCCTTTTTCCTTTCTTTATTTTCCTTAAATGTTTCCATATTTGTAGCATATAAATAGGTTGAATAATTAAAAAAGAAATTTGAGTAAAATCTACTAAACTGATTTTTCTCTTTCCACTAAAAATGCTGAGATTGTAAAATACTAAAGGTGACATGGATGTGAGGGACACAAAAAAACAAAAAACAAAAAAACGTAAAGAAAAAGAAAAAGAAAAAAAAAGAAGGAAATGAGTGCCAGTAGTAGTAGTCCGTAAAGCCTAAACCTTTATTGGATGTTAACTGAGGCAAACAAGGAAATTAAAGGAAATCATGTCAGCTGCTACAAAAGTATCTGATCTTTAGAAGAAGAAGAAGAAGATGAAGAAGAAGAAGAAGATGAAGAAATCTACCATTAATAGAAGGAAACAAATAGAACAAGAGGCTATGGTTATCTACCATTACCTAAACTACTATCACTCCAGTTCTAATGAGAGAGAGAGAGAGAGAGAGAGAGAGTGAGAGAGAGAGAGAGAGAGAGAGAGAGAGTGGAGAGAGAGAGAGAGATAAAATAGGGGAAAAATAAATATAATACTGGGGGACAGAAAGGTGGAAAAAAGGAACGATAAAAAGATAGGGGAAGAAAAGGTAATATTAAGAAGGGGGAGGAAAGAGGAGAAAGTAGGAGTTGGAAATAGGAGAAAGTAGGAGTTGGAAAGAGGAGAAAGTAGGAGTTGGAAAGAGGAGAAAGTAGGAGTTGGAAAGAGGAGAAAGTAGGAGTTGGAAAGAGGTATCCCATTGAAATACTGAATTGTTCCATTGATTTGTATGACTAATCATTAAATGGAAACAGGACAAAGTAACAATTATATTCAAAAAGATTTTCATTCAACTGTCGAGACTTTGGTGATTATTATTGTTATAAACACAAAGAAAAAATGGACAAGTAACAGAAATGCAAACCATAGCAAAATTGTTTATAATTCAATTATTATATATTTTAACATTTTTTTAAAGGTATATCAACTCCTTATGGGGAATTTAAGGGTGAAATTTGATTCATTTGTAAATGTTTAATTGTAATAACTTTCATTGTTTGTTTTTTTTATTATTTCTAATTGCACCTTTTGTCTATAATCATTTTTATGGTTTCAAGTATTTCTATCTAATACTAATAATTTATACAATGATATTGTTTAAAATAACTTATTATTTAAAGTCATTTCATTTGCACAGTTTTGTAGTTTCAAGTATTCCAATCTAACACCAATAATTTGCAAACAGTTATATGGTTTCAAATAACAAATGATAATAATAATCCTTAACAATTATAACTGTTTCAATCTGGTTAGAAACCAATTTCCTTTGTATTTCAATTTAGTCAATATTTTCAAAATCTCTAATGAATAAAAAAAAAAATACCAGCAGAAATAAGTATAGGTAGATTAATTCTTACAGACTGATTTGATTGATTGATTTTAATGGCATGTCAACCCATATAGAGTTATTTTAGGCTTAGAGGTTAGGGAATTACATTCATTGTACATTCATATTTACATTTTTTGTGTAGTTGTTTTGAAGGAGTTTTTTTTTTCTGCACAAGCTCCTATCAGATATGAATAACTTTGAAACAGATCTGTTTGATCTATAAATAGTACCCTAACAGGTACTACCACTTTGGGACAGAGTGGACCTGAGAGTAATGCAATTTAGTGTCATACCCAGGACACAATAGATTTGAAGAATCACCAGAAAACAGTGCTCTGTGCATTCTTCACTGAGCTTATTGTTTATGAAATTATAGAATTATTAGAACTACAATAAAAACGTATACAAGACTAAAAAGTTAATGACTTAAATGTCATGGCTGCATAAGTAATCCTATAAAATGAAAATATATAAAAAAAGAAATAATAATTAAAAAAGGTTTGTTTTTTTTATTTAAGTTAAAATTAAAAAAAAATAGTTTGTTTTTATTTTTAATAGAGAGTCCAAGAACACTGATTAATTTGATGAAAATGAAAATCTACAAGTTGTTTGTTAATATCTATGTTGTTAAAGAAGAGTGGTGTGCCAGCACAGATGTTTGGTAGGAAATGTTTTTGAGGATATTGAAGTGAAATGGTCAATGAGAAAAGATCAAGAAGATTTCAAAGAATCCAAGAAATAAATTGAAAGAATTCTTTTGAATTGAAGACTTTCTCTTGGTGAAGTTGTTTTTAGTGCGGACAGTTTCAATATCAGCAAAAATGGTAGAAACCAAGAGTTAATAGGGATGAAAAATAAGATGACCCCCCCCTCTCAAAGAAGACAAAGGGAGGGAGGGAGAGAGAATAAAGGGAGGGAAGGAGAGAGAGAGAGAGAGAGAGAAGAGAGAAAGAGGAGAGAGAAAAGAGAGGGAGAGAGAGGGAAAAGAGAGGAGAGAGAGGGAAAAGAGAGGGAGAGAGAGGGAAAAAGAGGGAGAGAGGGAAAGAGAGGGAGAGAGAGGGAAAAGAGAGAAGAGAGGGAGAGAGAGAGAGGGAGAGAGAGAGAAAGAAAAAAGAGGAGGGAAAAAAGGGAGGGGAAACAAAGGGAGGGAGAGAGAGAAAGAGAGAGGTAGGGGGAGAAAGAGAGAGTGAGAGAGTGGAAGAGAAAGAGAGAGAAAAGATCAGTTTGTAGCCTGAAGCAGTTTCTTGACATTAAATAAGACAGTGTAAATTGGATTTATCGAACATTTCAGCAAGTGATTATAGAGCAGTCTCACTCCCCACTGACAATTCTTACGCCCCGCACCCTCCTCTCCCCTCTCCCCACAGACCATTCCATGCATCTCTATAAGAAACCACTACTAATCCTTCCATTTTTTTTGTATTTCTTTTTACAACTTATCTCCTATCCTCTGTTTTCACTCAACTTTTATTCTCTATAATACAATCAACTACTTCTTTAGCTTTCATAATTTCTAGCAGGCTTATTTTCTTTTTAGATCTTTGCAAACTACAATATCAAATGGCAGTCACTATTGTTAAACAATCTTTTATTATTTACTCCATTTTGTTGTTAAGTCATAAAATATAAAAGAAAACAAAGACACAAAAAGGTTTGCTTCTAAGTAATCAATATTTAAGAAATAAAAATCTCAATTGATTTTCTTGATATTCATGTGGTCTTTATAGCATTATAATGTTAATCAAATGTTAATTATGTCTACTTATATTTTGTTTTCAGAAATTTTTAGGCTTCAAAACAGGATAAGATTTAGCCTGGAAATGTGTATTAAAATAATGAAATCTCTTTATTATTATTAGAGGTTTTCACACCAGCATTAGCTGTTGGTATTTCACTGGTGGCTGAGTGACAACAAGTCTCCTTAGGTCTCCAGGACTCTTCTGAGTATTCTAGCAGATTGCAGTATTCTGGATGGTCTCAATTCTTCCTCTGATTTCCAGGTGCTTCAATCTTTTGTCCAAGCTTTTTGGGACTGTTCCAAGTGCACCAACTACTATTGGTATCACTTTGACCTTCATATTCCATAGCCTTTTCAATTCTCTGGCAATGTCCAGGTATTATTATTATTATTATTATCCTTTTCAATAACAAAAATTCTTCAGATTGATTCTCTATAATGAACAAAGTTAAACATTCCATGTGACATGAAAGAAAATTTGGATTATTGACCCAACAACAGCAGCATTCCCCACTCACCAGAAAATTCACATTTTATATTCCCCACCCACCAAAATGCACATATCTATATTCACAAGTCTTGGAAATGAGTTTCATTAATTTCATTATTAATAAATTTTATTTTGTTTTAAGGAATGTATGTATTTACCCAACTACTCTGCCACAAGCAGGATGTGACACACCATCAATTTTCTAACTGGTTTAAATCTAGAGTTTTTCTTCTCTTAGACTGGTTGCTGTACCAAAGCCAAACAGTTCAGTCTGCTCTACTATTCACTCAGCGTGTGTGTGTGTGTGTGTGTGGTGGAAAAACCCCCAGATCAATTTCAGCTTTTCCCAAAGGTATTAATGCAAAAGTAAAAACGAACAGGATTTGAACTCGGTTCATCAAATCCATTTTATATGATTTTAAACCTCAGCTGCTTTTTCTTAAGGAATGTAAAATTATGATATGAATGGTATTATGTATTGTGATTTGCCATCATTTCAGCCTTGTACCATCATTTTACTAAAAGTACCAATCATAATGACTATTACTACCAGTATCTATGTTGGTGATGGGAAAAATATTAGGTTGTTCAGAAAATACAATCTGCTTTTAGTATAAACTGTTTCAATTTTGTTCTAACATATTATTTCAATAGTAAGTCAGTGGAGTGACCTATTGTCAGTATCAGATTTATTGTCATTAAAACCTTTAGAGTTTTATTGTACAGTTTTATTATAACCTTGCTTATTGATGGTAGAAATGCAGATGTAACACCACCCCGGGCGGGCTGCGAAGCTCTTTTTGCACACTTCTGCATCTCTCTGGCATTCTGCCTCTTCGCTGCACTCCTAACTCTGGCCATGATTCGTTTCGTCTGCTGGCTATTTCTAGGACCTGTCCACGTTGCACATGTGTACTCAAACATCTTGCAGGGGCCCCCCGCCAAAGGGGTGTACAAACAAAGTATCACAAAGAGAAAGAGAGAATAAACAACAACAAAGAGAGATGAAGACAAGACAATGTCAGTCAGGTGAACATCAGAAAAGGCAGGGAGGTATATAACTTGCATCTATCTCCAGTCACTCCATCAGCTTATCATCCATTGCTCCTATGTCTGTCGAGAGGGGGGTCACCCCCATTCCTTTTTGGGGACCTCTGCTAGGGCTAGCGTCTAGTGGGCATCTAACATCCTATCTCTTCCGTGTTCAGGGCTCATCGGCTCCCAGAGGCTAACTAACTAAACTTTTTGAATTTCCCAGAGATCCCAAATCTCATCTCACTCTCGTATGAAATCTCATCCTCCTAGATCTTATCAACCTGCGGGATTTGAAAGGGTTCTTTGTCTAAAGGACCACCCTCATGATTTATGACCAACTGGTCAACTATTAAAGTTATTGAAACCTAGACTCTTGTCTCTAATCTGGGAGTTATCACCCTTTTAATCTCCCTTGAGTTTTAATGGTTTCTCTAACTTATCATTGACCCTATTTACACATACTATATATGTAGACCACACACATGTATATATACACACGCACATATATATCTATATCTATATATACATACACACACATGATCCACCTGCATACACTTATCTTATATATGGGTTTTACTACTACTTATTCGGTCTACAACATACATACACATATATGTGGTTTGACTTACTACTTATTAATTCAATATAACTACTACTACGTATCTATATAACTAAGTGTGCATTTATATGCACACACACATTCTTGCACCCACCGTTGTATTATACAGACATGTTCACGGATCAAAACACTAAATTCATTCATTGAGGAATAAAAGTTTATTCCAAAATCAACATTATTTTCTGAACAACATAAAACTATTCTAAACAATTTTCAAGTTTTGATAGAATTTCTGCCAGAAATCTAAAAATAAAGTTGATTTATCAGAAGAAGAAGAAGAACTGTGTGTGTAATAACAACAGAGTTTTACATGGCATATCTTCATGGCTCTTATATTTGGTTCTTTATTAAGAAGGCATAGTGTTAGCATAATTTTGTGACTGTATAACAATGTTTGCTTGTTTGTGTATATCTGGCCAGCACTAAGCTGAGTCTCATCACTGTTTGCTTGAATGGGGGGGGGTCAGAAGAGGAAAAAAACTTGATGCTGAAAGTTTCATCAAAAGTGCTGGAGATTACAGATAAGAGGACAAGGAGAGGGAGAGGGTGGTGGTGGTGGTGGTATAGGAGGAGGGCGAAACAATTGTTAATATTGGTGTATTAAAGTCCATTCTTTAAAGGCAGACAAGTTGGATTCATAATCAGAAGATTGGAAAAGTCTGCTAGGGTTCACTGGTTGACAGTAAGGGTCAATGCTAATCAATATAGAGTGAAGCGGATGGATGAGGAGAGAGAGAGAGAGAGAGGGTGAATTCAGATGAGGAGTAGGAAAAAGTTAGATAAATAAGACCAATGGCTAAAAAGATTGTTTATTTCCTTTGCCATTGAAGAGAGAGAAACAAAGGAGATGAAAGAGGAGAAAGAAAACAAAGGATTGAAAGAGGGAGAAAGAGAGGGAGAAAGAGAAACAAAGGGATTGAAAGAGAGACAGAAAAAATAGATAGAGACAGAGAAATAAAAGAGAGAGAGAGAGAGAGAAGAGAGAGAAAGAGAGAGAGAGAGAAAATAAAGACATATATATATATATATATATAGATATAGATAGATAGAGAGAGAGAGAAGAGATAATATTACAAGAGAAAAAGAGAAAGAAAAAGAAAGAGTAAAAGAGAGTATAGAAATAGGAATAAAGATTGAGTGTTTTCTATTAAGAAATGAAAATGAAATAGATATTGCTATCTAATCCAATGGATTTTGTGCTGGATCATTGGAATTTCAGCTTTACGTACACAAGTGAAAACAGTTACAGCAATTATTTTTTTTTTTTAATAAATATTCTGCACAAAAAAGTTTTTCTCTTTCGCAGAAGAGATTCCTAAAAATGTTGATATGTGGGAAATCATTTTTAGATTGACAAAGGAGTGTGAAAATAAATGTTGGTCTGATTTTGCTGAGAGAGATTAAATCCTATAAAGAAGGTTATTCTGAATGAGAAGAAGAAATAGGAAATTATGGTCAGTTGTAAAAGACAAGAAAATGAAAAATTAGAAAAAGAATAAAAATGACATTGATGTAAAATGAAAAGTACGTCTCTTCTCAGTTGGGAATTCGAGAGAAAAGAAAAAGAAAGAAAAAAAAAAAAAGACAGTCTATTTCGCTAGATAATGGTTTAGTTTCTTTGTTTAATGACATATCAACACAAGTTAAAATGACAATTCTTCCAAGCTGTAGTTGTATCAGTACTGCTGTATGGCTGCACCACTTGGATACAGTTAACATATTCTAAGTCCCACTGACAGGGTAAAAAAAAAAAAAAAAATAAAAAAAAAATTGTAGAGGTGATCTTCTATATTAGTGCTCAACAAATTTGGAGTGTTAAAAGAAAAAAAAAAAATTTTTTTTTATTTTTATATAGGTTGAAGCATTCGATCAAAAAGTAACTTTTATTTATTGTCTAGGTCACCAATTTTGCAAAGGAATTTACGTGTCTATTTTTGACTTTGGATTTGATGGATTGCAAATCCCATGATAACTTTTGCATTGTTTAAAGTAATGGATTGCGTTTAGGTCAAGGTTCATTGGAAATGATATATTTAATGTGAAAAGAGGTTTATTTTAAGCAGTTTCGGATTTTTCTTTTGTCCCAACTGTAAATGATATGGCACAACAAAGTTTCTGTTGAATAGCAAGTGTTTTGCTGAGAATGGAAACATTAATATTACATGATATTAAGGAAAAGGTTTAAAAGAAAGATTAAAAAAAGAAAAGAAAATATAGGATTTAAAGTCTAACAATAGCATCTAGGTTGATTCCTTAATAGTTAGTATACACTTGCTCGGACAGGATGTTGCCAGGCTGTTGCTGCAGAAGCTCAGACTGACTAGGGCCACCATATTCTCTGAGATCTTTCACTGACCAACTACCATTTTTTCAAGCATCTGGACACTTTTTAACATAATGAAAGATTCCATTCCAAAGGAGGAGAAGTAGAAAGTGAATTTAAAGATTTCTTGGCCTCAAAACGTTTTACTGGATTTTGATGCATCGGTGCATAGAAAAGATGATATCTGAGAGATGACCAAATGAATTAAGAGATAAAACAACAAAAGAACGCACTTCCCAAACTCATAAATAGATAAAGATAAAGAAAGAGAATAAATAAATATAAACATGTGACTTACCTCTCTTGTGCCCATTGTTGATACTTTCTTTGAATGCTGCTCTGTGTAGAATTGCTCGGGGTCACTCGGTTGAGGTCAAAAGGTGGGAAAGGGAATGAGGGTGTGCTGGGGGACACCAGTTGGTTGCGCAACATCTGCATCTGTCGCTCATACATTTGCCGCTGACGTTCTAGGGCCTCTGCAAAAACAGAAACAAATCACAGATTTAATATGGTTTTCATAAAAAAATAAAAAGATAACATTACAACATTGGTTTGCCAAAAGAAGCTCAACAAAATTTCACCTAAGGTTTGGTGGAGTATTTTTGTGGATTGTTTAATGATAAAGATATCCTTTTAGAAGAACAGTAGTATTACTATTTAATCTAATGCTGGAGGGATGAAAGGATTCATACCTTTCCCAAGAGTATTAGTACCAAAGTGAACATAATAGTGGGACTGGTGTTCAAACTCATTTGCTACAACATCGCAGTCCATTATGTTAATTAATATGCCCCCCCCCATTTGGGCCATGTTCTTATTCTGAATTCATCCCACCTCTTAAAAAAGCTTACCCTCACTATATAATTTAATGTAGATAAACAATAAGCCAAGAATATTATTTAGTAAAAAGACATAACACAGAAGATAAAAATATATTTCATGCTGATTTTGGGACCAATACAAACAAAATTTGATTGATTGATTTTAATGAAATATCAAAAGCTCTTGTCAATTGATTTCAGTTTATGTCCAGATTGACATTTTTTGTGGAGTTATTTCTTAAGAGGTTTCGGATTTTTTTTTTGTATTCAATTGAGTAGAAATCCAAAAGTACAAAACAGGTACTACCATTGGATCAGACTGACCTGGGAGTAATAGCAATAAAGGGGTACTCCACACTCTGAAGAGTTCTAGAACTGGAGCCTCACTATCAAATGTAATTTAGTGTCATACTGTTTTTTGAGGGGGGGGGTTCTTAACCCTCGGAAGGTGGGGATATAGTCAGCATATATTAAGCCCAGCCATCAGGGCGATAAATAATTAGAATTACTATCAATTGGTTTGTAATACACAATTACAATATCATTTGGAGTTTATAATGAAATTGAAATCCAAAGGTTTTCAAATTTCTTTTGCTTTTTCAATTGGAAATGTGGAATTAAATATTTTATTTGCTAGAATATCAACATCTAAAACTATTTGACTACTAAATCCCCCCCCCCTTTTATTAAGATAATAGTGGGGAGCCAACAACATAAAAAAAAAAAAAAAAGCTACTTTTTAAGGATGTGGAACTAATCCCAACTTTATAGAGTTTCAAATAATTAACCGTAATCAATTTTTAGACAAAATATCAATACAGTCCAAGCTTGTGTACTTGTGTGTTGTGCACACACAAAGTAATGGCAATATATTCCAATTGAATATAAATAAATTTCAAACAAATCTATTTGACTATCTACCCTAACATTTATTATGACTGCGGGTCAGAATGGACCGAGAGTAATAGTAATGAAGGAGTACTCTACACTCCTCAGAGCTCCAAATTGAAGCCTCACCATCAGATGTAGTTTAATGTCATACCCAGGGAATACAATCAATGTATGATTGGAATGGCACATTAGCTGTGTGATGTGCCTGAAGTATCATCAGATGATTTGAAAATGTTTGGTTGAAGACAAGGTCATATGAAAAGTGAAAAGCTGACACGAGAAAACAATGGAGAAAAAACAACAGATGTCCTTAGCAGTTCAGTTGGAGGGGGGGGTTGACACCTAAATGGCCTTTCCACTTGATCAAAATAATGAGACAAAATGTAAAGAAGAAATTTTGCTCCTGGTTCAAACTCACTCTCTCACTCACTCACTCTCAAATCCTGGGTAATCCAAATAGTTATCTCCCTTAGAAATTAAAATGAATTGTAATCTGTAGCTCTGAAGTTCTCTACCACTAAGAAAATTGTTGGCCATTAAAGAGAAAAAGGAGAAAGTTTAAAGCATTGCATCTGGTAATATTCCTAGTAATTAACAAACAAATAGATTTGCATACCATTTGGCATTTACATGTAACAACCAATCAGGCACCCCCTGATTTTGGGTGGGTGGGTGTGGGGTATTCTTTGGAGCTCTATTAAAGCTCTTGATATTTCTTGTTGGTTAGTGAAGTATCAGTTGCCTGGAGATATTATGCCAGTTTGGTTTGGTTTCTTTATTTAATAGCATATCAATCTTTGTGGGTTATTTAATGCCAAAGTCATTCCTGTAGAAGAACAATAATGGTACTATTTAACCCATAGGTTGGAGGATGAGGGATTTCAGACTTTTCCCAAGGGTATTAGTCTGAAAGGGAATGTAATAGGGTGACTGGAGTTTGAACTCAATGATGTTGCAGACCAGTACGTTGGCCATTATGGCATGGGGCCCTCACCCCTCATTATACCAGTAAACAGGAATCTTTGAACTTTTGCCTTTCATATTGTTGCTATGGTGACTGCTTAGATATTCCAACCAACACTAATTATATTGCATAATCAACATTTTTAACAAGATAAATAAAAAATAAATTAGCAGGTGTGAAAGTAGATGAGTGATATGTTTTAATTAGAATAGTTCCTTTTGTCAATTGGTGTGAAATTTGAATCAAAGAATAATTAAAAACAATGTTAGGATTATGGCACCTGTAAAATATATCGGAGATTATGAGACAATTTGTAGTAATCATACCTGGAAGAATACAGGTGAGAAGAGAATAAACAATGCCAATAAGATCCCACTCTACAGAGTAGAAATCAATAAAGTAGGTATTTACCCAACCTGTTTGCCACAGGTAGGATGTGACACAATGTCACAAGTAGGGGTCATCCAGTGAGGGTCAAATCAAAATCAGCAAAGTAATAAAGAGTTCAAAGGCAAATTGTGCAGTGAATAAAGAGGGTATCTGATTGAGAATTGTGTTTCTATAAACTACTGATGATGAGGATTAGACTGATACGTAGAAAATGTTGGCGGTTGGGGATGACACAGCTTTGATGCATGTCAGGTCAAGAGAAAAGATAAGCAAGACTGTTCAGAGAACAAAGAAAAGAAACCAAGTAAAAGATAAGAGAAAGAAAAAAAGAAAAAGCAGAAAGGAAGAGATTTCGGGTGGACAAAGAATCAGGAACAATGGCAATGCTTTCTGGGAATGTTTCTTAGGTTGCCTTAGAAATTTGGCCAACAGAACTTTGGAAAAAAAAAAAATGCAGTATTTAGTCTGTGGCAATTCTAAACTTGGACATTATTTCCATGGGTGACTTTAATTGAGAATAATATAAGTTAATGTTAGAAAAAAAATAATGGTCTTTAAAAAAAAAAAAAAAAAAAGAAAGAACATTAATTTTATAAGGGGTAAAAATAGTTTTGTTTTTGCTACTTTGAAACAAAATGTAACCAAGAAGTGAGTCTGTAGGAAATTGCAATGTAGATTGGGCACTGAGTAGAAACAGGTTTAACCTAACCAAATTCAACAGCAAAAGTTGATTTGGAAAGCTAAATACAAACTCAGACATTTGTTATTTTAATCAGAAAGGCTAGAGATAAAATTCTATGTAAATCCATATTTCTGTAAATATCAAAAATTGAACCTTAATTTCAACTGGTTGGGTATCAAACAATTCATGTCTAGAAGATTCTTTATAACACAAATGGATACAATCAACACATTCCATGAGGATGTGTTTAAGTGTAAGCTAATGATCACAAGAGATACAGTAGGGCACACTGTCAGCCTTGAGTGTGTAAAGCATGAATTAAGTATCAGTGGTCAATGAGGCTCAAAGTTAACATATCCTCATCATCATGTTGTCACCTGATCAGTATATTTGGATTTTCAAGCCTGACTTATTGGTTGAGTTGCCTGTCGCTTATTTTCAGGGAATAATATGTCCTCCTCATATTGATTGCCTCTAATATCAGACGAGGAGGAAAAAGGTTACAAAATTGACTATCATAAATGTCACAATTACTTGAGAAGGTACCTGTAATAAATTCAACATAAGTCTCCAATCAGATGTTATATATGCAAATATATGCACCTCTGGGTGCAAGTATTTAAGTTTAATGTAATAAAATATTATATTAAATTAGAAAGGCTAATGAAACTAAATAAGATACACACAGAGGGAGTATAATAAACACTTTCATCTAATTTAAGTATTTAGTTATAAGAGTAAAGAATAAAATCAGTTATTTTATCTTGTTAATGGATTTCATTTAGATTCATTGAAGAGATGTTTGCTTATATTCATTAAAATCAAACCAAACAGTTAGAATCATAATACTAAGCACATATTTATTAAATTCGATTTTTTAATATCAATATGCAAATTAGCCTTCCCGTTCATTGTAAAGCGCTATTTTGTTGTATATATAAATATAATTGCATGTTGTTAGATGTAGACATAGTTAACAGTATTTATAATGTAAGACAATTTTATTAATAATTGAGGTTTAAATAAAAATAAAAATCATAGAGAATGTGACGTAAATAACTAAGGAATTGTGACTTGAGTAGGAATATAGTTTCGGTTACAGACAGAAAAACACACAATCCCATTATAATAAGATATATATATATATATTATATATACACACAGACAGACAGACAGAGAGAGAGATCCACCACCTTTTTATTGACAAATAATTAATAGAACTGGCAGCACTTGCATCTTCCATACACAATGGCAGAACTGGTACTTCCAGTTTCTTAAAACTCAAGAACCAAATTATGACACACACTTTTTAAGGATCGGTTTGGTTTCTTTGTTTAATGACATATCAATCTTTTAGAAGAAGACTAGTGGTACTATTTAACCCATAGCTGAGGGGAGTTCAGATCAACCATTTCAACCTGAATAGAATGACCAGTGCCAAAAAAAAAAAAGAAAAAAAGTTTGTGATAAATTTTATGATAGCATCAAGTTTGGACTTTATGAAAATCAGTTTTGCTAATAAATTGTTCTAATTTATCTTTTTGCATAAAAAGAACCTGTTAATAAAATTAAAATAAATAAGAATAATAAATGAAAGGCGTCCATATCACAGAACTTGACCTACTGGGCGATATTAGTTTCGCCGTTTTAGTTTTCTTTTGTAAAGGTTCATCAATTTATAGCTACAAACTTAATGACTGGAAGAAATATTTCATCTAGAAAGCGGAAATATAATACTCAAATGTGTGTTACTAAAAAGATTCCATATTTATTAGTTTGTATCACTTGTCAGCAACTGATTGAAAAACTGTGCAGATTATATATATATATATATATAAACTGGTCATGTAGATCAGCATTCAGTAAGCTATTATGAAAATATAAGCCTGAATGAATAATAAAGAGCATTGGTTGAAAGTTGTGGGTAACTGAGATAGAAAGAAGAATAAATAAATAGTGGAGAGTGTGAGAGCAAGAGAGGGAGGGGTGAGAGAGAGAGGGGAGGGGAGAGAGAGAGCGAGAGGGAGGGGTGAGAGAGAGAGAGAGAGGGAGGGGTGAGAGAGGAGAGAGAGGAGGGGTGAGAGAGAGAGAGAGGAGAGAGAGAGAGAGAGAGGGAGGGGTGAGAGAGAGAGAGAGAGAGAGAGATTAGGTGGGTGGGAAGAGAGAGAGATTAGGTGGGTGGGAGAGAAGAGAGATTAGGTGGGTGGGAGAGAGAGAGATTAGGTGGGTGGAGAGAGAGAGAGAGAGAGAGAGAGAGAGAGAGAGAGAGAGAGAGAGATTAGGTGGGTGAGAGTGAGAGAGAAAGAGAAGGGGTGGGAGAGAGAAGGGGGTGAGACAGGTGAAGTACATGCTTTTCTGAACCCTAACATGTATGATTATTTTTCATTTGTGGCAAAGAAGAAATTTGTAAAGGAAAATATTCTCTTTTAAAACCCAGTCAGCATTCTTTATAGCTTTCAGTCCCCCTCCCCCTCCTCCCCCACCTCAGCCAGGCCATTTTTTTTCTTCTTCTTTAAAAAAGGTCAGGTTTTTTTAGTAATAATAAAAAGGGAAATATTCTTCACACAAGACTAACTTAGAAAAAGTTCCCATCAATTGACTTCTTTAAAAAGAAACCAAAATCAAATTCTTTTAATCGACTTTTCTATTTACAGATTCTATTATAGACATAAAGGGGGGGGGGGAGTGGTGAAATTGCATCTCTCTCGGAGAGAATGTGACCAGATTTTATTTGTCAGTAAAAAAAAAAAAAAAAAAAAAAAGATTGAAAATAGCTGTGATAATATATTAGGCAAAAGATTTGAAAAAAAATTGCAAATAAACAAATAACGGTTATGTTCAAAGTCAAATACTGTTTTTTGTTTTGTTTTTTGTTTTTAATGTAATCAATTGAAAACTGCTATTTTGTAACCTCTTAAAAATTGAGAAAAAAAAAATTAAGACAGAAATTATTGTTCACATTTCTATGTACAAGATCAATGCATAATTTCAGGTTTGTGTGATTGAGTGATATATATATATATATATATGTATATATGTAATTACCCAGCTTCTATGCACAAGCAGGATGTGACACAAGAACAATTTGTAAGCGGAATTTAACAGGTTTCCGGCTGTTTGTTTTGTTTTGTGGCATATCAACCTCGGTGGGTCATTTAATGCCTATAAAGTTGTGACATAAATTCATTCTTAATGCATAATACAATTTTGTTTATTAACTCATGTTTTTCTATTTAACCCATAGATGGGATCCTAACAGATACTACCACTCCGGGTCAGAGTGGACCAGGGAGCAATGGTGATGAAGGGGTGCTCCACATTCCCCAAAACTGGAACCTCACCATCAGATTAACAGGTTTGAATTCAGAATTTTTATTCTCCTAGACCAGTTAAAGGTTACAGAGCTCAGCCTGCTTAATATTTACCCATAGCTGGAGAGGGAGATAGTTAGATTCATACCCTTCCCAATGTTATTAGTGCTATGTGAAATGCAAATGGCCACATTCAGGATTTGAACTCGGTTTGCCATGTCCATTTCTTACAATGATAACCATAATATCACAAACACCTCTCTTTATCTAGAAGAAACCAAACACTATTTTCTTTTAAGTCTTCATTTTTAAATTGAATCAATTGAAAACTGCTATTTTGTGGCCTCTTGAAAAGTAAATAAAAACTAAGAAATTATTGTCCACATCCCTATATACTAGATCAATGAGTTCAAATCTTGGACGAGGTTGTTTGCATTTCACATAGCACTAATAACCTTGGGAAAGGTATGTATCCAATTATGGTTAAATAGTGGGTCAGACTGGACTCTTTAACCATGGCTAGGTAACCAGTCTAGAAGGAAATCTCTGAATTCAAACCTGTTAAACTCTGCTTAAGAAATTGACCTTGTGTTGCATCCTTATCATGTAGATGGGTTAGTGTGTGTGTGTGTGTGTATATATATATATATATATATAAGGACCTAAATGAATCAGACACTATCTACCTAGGTTTCACCTGAGTTGAGTTTAGAAATACAATATATATATATATATATATATATATGTTGTAAAAATTGAAAAAAAAACAAAAAAAAACACAAGTTTCATTAACAAATGATGTTTATTAAGCCTACGCTGCAGTGTTTTGGTCTGTTTCTATTGACCTTCATCATAGGTTTAAGGAAAAAATAAATTATTAATGACAACAAACATCTGTGATCTTCTGTTTTCATTAATAATTTATTTTTTCCTTAAACCTATGAAAGCCCTGATGAAGATCTATTGAAGACCAAAACACTGCCTTAATGTGTTTTTTTTTCAATTTTTACAACATTATATTGTCAGATTTACTTCTACTTTTCTTTATATATATATATATATATATATATATATATATATATATATATATATATATATATATGGAGGATATGTGCTTAATTGAAGTCATACCTAATTTTGAAAATTAATTAGTTAATAGTTAATGAATTTAGGCGGGCATATATGTTCAAATGTAAGGCTAAACAAATCGAGAAAATGTCAATCCCTGAATGTACATTTCGACCTATTAGGTCTCATCAGCAACTTACTCTCATATATATATATATATATATATATTATATATATACACACACACACACACACACAAGATCAATGTATAGTTTCAGTTAGTAAACATTGCTAGAGAGAAAGAGTGTGATTGATAGAGAGAGAGAGAGAGAGAGAGTTTAAGTAGAAAGGTAAGATGTAGGTGTTAGAGATGAGAAAAGTTTCAAATGTAATTAAGTTAAGTGACCAGTAGTTGTTGAATGTCCCTTAACGCACACACACACACACACACACTTGGCTTCAATCAAGTTGTGAACAGCAGAACAAGCAACAGATTGAGTTGATGTAGAAATTGATGTGCATGGCTAAAAGCTTCCTGGTGTGGAACAATCAGTCGACACAGAACAACAATTAATTACAATGGACAGATAAGTAAATCTGCGCCAACAACTGCACTCACATCAGGATAATAAAAATACAACTCAGTCTTCTTATGGTAAATTGCAGTGAATGCCTCAGCTAAACAATGTCGCATCAAGATTAAAAAATAGAAAAGAAAAATAAAGAGGTAAATAGAAAATTGGTATAGTTTTCTTTATGCTATTTATTTCATTATCACGCTCTTCAAAAACTCACTTGATTGAATGTCTTTCAATAATCAGTTGCTTTTAAGCTGTACAAATATATATATGTGTGTGTGTTTGTGTGATTCTCAGCATGTAGGTAATGTGTTCAAGTAGTTCATGGAAATGTACTACTGACTGAAAAGTCAGTACAACATTTTAAGCCGTACAAAACAAAGAAAACAAAAATTGGTTATGAAATCACTTAATTCTGCTCTACTTTGAAGGATTTTCTAAGTCTTCAGTTTCATTTCTGATTTCTTCTTTTTTCAAGAGTTATTTAATTGCAAAGCCATCCTTAAAAAAACAGTAGTAGTACTATTATAGCTGGAGTGATGAGGTGGGGGGGGGGGTCATACTTTAGTCTGAAAGTGAATATAATAGCACGGCTGGAGTTTGAACTCGCTTACTACGATGCTACAGTCCAGCCCATTAGCTATCACACCACAGGGACTGAACTGATGATCAAACACCAATACGATGATTTAATTCTTTATTCAGGAGTTAAATGTATATACGAGGGTTATTCAATAAATAAGGGGAATTTATTTTTCAAAATTTTTTTCCATAAATATAAACACTTTGTTTAGAATTGGCTTTTGCAAAAATATTTGTTTTGAGGCTATTCAAAATGATGGCTTGAACAGAGATCTGTCACCAAATTTTTGGTGGCTGGGAAGTGCAAACCATGTGAAATTTTACAGCAAAATGTGTGATGTGTTAAGAGAAGCATGTTTTAGTAAAAATGAATTTATATACATGGCCTAAACATGGGTGTGCCACAACAAATCCAAGACAAAAAAATAGTCCATGTAGTGTAAAAACACTCACTTTTCAGTAAAGAAGTTCTCCTGGGATATGAAAGGACCAACCACAATTGATTTCCTTGAAAAGGGAAAACTGTAAAGAGTGTTTCCAACTGTCAACTCCTTATGCAAAATTCACCTTATTTATTGAATGACCCTCATACTAATATATATTAGAGACATGCTTAGCATACTTTTTATGGTCATAGGAAATGGAATCAGTGATCAGAGTTCAAATCCTGGACAAGGCTGTTTGCATTTCACTTTGTGTTAATGTCCAAGGTAAAGGCATAGATCCATATGCCTCCAGCTATCAGTAAAATGTAGATTTTTTTAGTCTCAGGCAACCAGACCAGGAGAAGGAAAACTATAGTCAAAACCAGCTTTACTTCATTTAAAAATTGACCTTGTATCACATCTGGCCTATAGTGGAGGGGTTGGGTAAATACATTCATGTATATACAAATAATATATAAACAACTTATTTACATATATAAAACGCAATACAATGAATTAATGAAATAAATCAGAAAAATACTTTACTAATTTCTAACTTGGTAAAAGAAATTTGTCTATTATTGACTTTATTGTTGAATTGGCCAACTTTTTAACATTACACCAATGCACTTGTGTTACCTAAAAATATTAGAAATATTACTAATTGGTAATTAGTTGATTTTTCATTGAACTAGTCATAACCATTTTTCTTATTATTCAAAACAGGCTGTTCTGATTTTTTTTTTCTCGATAAAACATTCAATAAAATATATTGAGTAAATGTCACAAATTAAGCGTAAAGAAAAATCAAGGAATGTGGGTCAAATTGTTCAGAGAGAAATATATTTGTACTTCACTCATAAATATGGCAGCAGGGAGTTTCTTTTTCAGAGAGTGGTGTATCAGGTGGGGAAGTTTGGAAAGCAGACATGTTATCAGTCTTTCATTCCTTTTTAATGAGTACCAATTATTTGTTTTTCTAGATTTTTCAGCCTAAAACTTACTGGGGTGTATTATACATGACTATATAATTAACTTCTTTTTTTTTTTTTGGTTACATGTTTTGCCCACTGACCTATTGAATAGAAATCATTTTTCAACAGATTTATCTGACCTATAGATGGGACCTTAACATATACTACCACAGCAGATCTCTAGAACTGGAGCCTCACTATCAGATACAGTTTAGTGTCAAATAGATTATGGAAATGATAAGAATCTAGAAATCAATCAAGGCAAGTCTGGTCCTGGGGATTCTGATCAGAAGACAGCACCTCCCCATTACACCCAAAAAAGAGGATGAGAATTGTTTATCACCTTTTTTTTTCGGTACTGACTTTGTCTTCGTGTATGTGCATGAGTGCTTACACTAAACTGGCCATGTGCCACATTCTATCACCATGGGAAGGAATTATATATTGGTGCAGAATGTAATATCTGTACCCCTGAAAACCTCACAGTTATTTTAAAAACTATAAGATATGAAAAAAAATTATATTTTTAATATAAAGATTTTTGAAGGCAATTTACAATGCAATATGTGTTGAAAATTATATTTATTTAACTTTTTTTTTTTTTTAAATTCTAAATATTTTCAGAAATAAAATTATATAGTACTTATCCCACGGCGATGTTGTAATCATCTGTTGTTTTAAGAAGTTGAGAACGCCGTATATTTGAAAATTTATTTTACTATTTTAAAAATTTTGTTGGCCAGGTTGTCTGACATTTTTCACATCACTGACCACAATGTTTTTCCATTCCATCCTTTTTTTTTTTTAAATCTTGGATTGAGATCAAATATCAAGTTAGAATTTAATCGTACAAACCTTTTATAATGTAAACAAAAATACAAACACCTGAGTGAGTTTCTTTAAGAAAAAAAAAAGAGAAAAGCCTTTCCAGATATTTATGAGCTTTTCAAGGTGGAGGAGGCAGTAAAAAAAAAAAAAAAAAAAAAAAAAAAAAAAATAGTTAAATAAAGCCTGACAGTAATTTCATGTTTTTACTTTCTGTTCAATCAATGTAGATCTCTCTTTGATGCAGAATTATTCTTTGGAAGAATGATGAAGTGATGAAGTTAGTGAATCAGGACAAAAATCAAAGAACAGGTTAAAAAAAAAAGTCCTTCAAGATTCTCAGTTATGGTTCAAGAATACCTTTCTCAAAAGATTTTGTTTTCTTTACTTCAAAAGTTTCCAGTCGAATGATGTTGTGAGAGATTGATTCCTTTTTTCATAAAAGATACGTTTTGCTGCTGCTGCTGCTGCTTGCTGGTCATGGTGTATGTCAAGTGATCTTTAATGTTTGTGAATTAATCAAGTAAAAAAAATGTTCAGCACTTTTGATAAGGAATGGATGTGTTCATCAATTATAATAAACATAGAATTTGTTTTTGGCCAAACGACAAAACAATTTAATTTGGACATTTTATGAAGAATAAACAGCTGAACTAGGAAGAAGAGAAATTTGAAAGAGGAAGGAAACAAAGTTTCTTTGCTAGGCCAACATCTACTGCAGAATATATATATCATAAGTTTAGCAAACAAATATTGAGTTCAAAATAACCTGTTGATTTGTTATGTACTAAAATCTAACAGACTATTTAAACCAGTTCTAGTCAATACTTTTTGGTAAACTCTTGATATTTTGGTCAATCAAACACACACTGTTTCATTTCTGTGGCAATTTGTCTTGTGTTTATCCCAGACTGGGATATTTACCATGTATCCCCACTTCTAGCTAAACTAGTTCTAAAAATCATAAAATTCCGTTTAAAATATATATCATCTGTTTACAGATTTGATCTCTCTGGTGGTTGTAAAGTACATACACAGATGTATGTATTTAAAAAAATTAAAACACCGCTCCTTAAACGGCAGCTGGCGATGGCCTAGAGGTCAACAGTCAGTTGGGTTTCTCTCCTGGTCGGAGTTAGTTGCTGTGTCTAACCACACTGATGAGACGTGAAATGTCGAAACACGGTGTCTGTGGATGACTATATATATATATATATATATAATATATATATATATATATAGAGATAGAGAGAGAGAGAATGAATAGAGAATAAATGAGAAAGTATTGGCATAAAAAGGTGATCAATGCTAAAAAAAGCAGAGCAGAGATTCATAATCAATAGTAATGGTATTATGGATGATTTGGACTCATAACTTTAAGTTTCATGGTTATGCAATCCTCAGATGAGTCAAATGGTTGAGATCTTAAAAAAAACAGTAGTTTTTATATATATATATATATATATATATATATATATATATATATAGTCACGTCATCTCTCACCTGATAATTACTGAAGAGAACAAAAAGATATAAATATCAAACTTGTTTTATTTGTTTCAAAACTGCAAAGAGATTCATAATTTACTATTTATGAAGGGAAGGAGAATGAAAATTTAATAATTGATGGCTAGAAAAAAGGGGGGGGGGAGCCACTTTAGGTTTTATGTCTTATGTAAATGCAATTGTTAAAGTCTAAGAATGAGGAAGGTGAAAGGAAATATCAATATATATATATATATATATATATATATATATATATATAATATAAAGAACCTTATGAATAGATGTCTAGTTTTTGTTTTTTTAGTCTGATGGCCACAGGCCTAGACTTTTAGGGTTGCAATAAAAACTTTTTTAAATAATCAATAAGACTATTAAAAAACTGTAATCCCCAGAAGGAAAATTGGAAAAAGAATAAATACTGTGAAAGGAGAGAACACCCCCACACACACACACACACCTTGCTTTCTTACCAACCAAACCATCATAAATGCTGATCAAATTTTGCTATAATGGGTAGAGATGCATAATTTTATAAGAGTGTTTTTTTTTAGTTGTGGAGAAATTTCTTTCTTCATTTAATTCTTAAAATTGAGACATTGAAATGTTTATGACTAGCTTGCAGGTTTTAATGATTAGAATTCTCAACTGATAGCCAAAAAATTCATAATTCATGTTGATGTATAAATAATGTTGCTTTTTTATCAAGTTGTGCGTACATATTCCCATGACTCTCTCTCACCACCTGTACCTATTGGTCATTTCTTCTGGCAAGTACGATGCACAACGTTCAGTATCCACACACAGATGATCAATATAAAGTAAAGTAAAGTAAAGTCGACGGGGCGGCCTAAAGTCGGTATCAGTGAGGGAGTCTATCCCCTTTTCAATAGCGCTAGACCAAGGAGATTGTTTTAGCATCTGAGGTGGAGCGCCACACCTACCATCAGCTCCTTACTTTACCACACAGATCCCTGTGCTACTCATACGCTGAGTTGGCGAGGACTGGTATCGAACTAGGAACCTTGTGGTTTCTAGCCGAATGTTCTACCGACTGAGCTAACCAGCCCTTATATAAGTCACCTAAAAAAGTAAACAGGCTAAGGAGGCATGGCTAATTTGAAACAAACTCCTTCTAAAGTTAACAGACTTCTCAAATAAAAAAACAACTTATGAGCCAGGTAGAGTTATGAGTCACAACAGATACATAAAGGTCAGGTGAAGACACTTGGACACACCAGAAGTCAGATCATTCTGGTGTGTCCATGTGTAAGTTTCCACAGGACAATCGATCAATAGTCACAGGGATTTCAAATTTGGTATCAAATTGACAAGTATTTTTAATAACTTGGGAATTTAATCTTAAATAAGAACAAAAGATCTTCAGGACAATCTTGAATGTTCAATAACATAAATGTTATTGAGAGAGAGAGAGAGAGAGAGAGAGAGAGAAATTGGTTATGATAGAAATGGCTGGTGTAGTTATTTAGATTCAAATATCGGTAATAATTTTTGACATTTCATTTTTTTATTTTTTGCCTTTTCCTTTATTTTATTTCTTTTTGACACTTAAAACTCTTATGTTATCTGACATCAATAAAAGCATTTTTTGCAATTGATTTTCTTCTAGTCACATACACACACACACACACACACACACACACTATATATATATATATAGGTGTGTGTGTGTGTATGTGAGAGAGAGAAAGAAATTGGCATCATTTACCTTTCTGTAACTGTCTCTTTATTTTCTTATAGCTCTAGCAAATCAAAAATACAAGTTAAGCAATAGTGAGCTTGTTCCATAGACAAATGAGTGACCCATCCGGAGATTCTAAAGCTGAAAATATTCTTATTAGTCTATATCTACCCAACCCCTCCGCTACAAGTTGGATGGGACAGAAGGTCAATTTTTAAGTGAAACATAGAGGATTTGAATTTAGAATTTTTCCTTTTCCTAAATCGGTTGCCATACAAAGTCTAAAGAGTCCAGTTTGTCCTATTTGCTCATGGCTGCATTACTCAAATCAAATTATTATTTGTGTATATAGTCAGCAACAATATTTTGGTTTCTTTGTTTAATGGCATATCAACCATTGTGGGTTATTTAATGCTAAAACCATTCTTGTAGTAGAACAGTAGTGGTACTATTTAACCCATAGCTTGGGGATGAGGGAGATTTATACTTTTTCCAAGGGTATTATTCAAAAGTGAAAGTAATAGCATCACTGGAGTTTGAACTGAATTCCTATAAATTTGCAGTCAACATGTTAGCTACTACGCCATGGGAATCCTTCCTTATAAAATTGTTTCATTCTAGTAAGAAAATAAGCAAGCAATATAAAACAACACTTGAGACTTCATGATATATTATTTTATACAAATGATCTTAATTCTGCTTATCTGATAAAATAGATACATAATTTTGAAAGAATCTGTATAATAAAGAAATTATAGGTAGGTTTAATTTAATTTATCTATTTTAACCCTTAAACCTTCAGTAAGTGAAAATCATTTATTTTTTTAGAGAACATTTAAAAGTGAATATTCTGAGATTGAGGAAGGAAAGAAGATTTAGTATATATTCCTTTTTATCAAAATTTCCCTTAAGAACGTGTGGGAGAAAAGAAAAGTAATATATTTGTGCATTTAGTAAATCCCTAAGTTAAATAAAAAAAATATCTATGTGCATGTGTGTGCACATTTGTGTACCTATTTACCCAACCCCTCCACCATAGACAGGATGTAACACAAAATCAATTTTTAAGCAGAGTAAAGTTGGTTTGAATTAATACTTCTCCTAGACTGGTGGCTATAATAAGGTTAAATTAACCAGACTGCTATGCTATCTACCCATAGCTGGAGGGGGAAGATGGATTCATGTCTTTCTCAAGTGCATTAGCAAACAATATGAAAGATCTGTTTGAAAACATCAACATGGAGGATATTCTTTTTTTTTTTTAGGGAAATAAAATTATACCATAGAATATAGACATGAAACAAATCAATACCATACAACATAATCACCAATAATGCTAACACATTGTTAAAACCAATTACTAAAAAGTATAAATATAAATACACGATATGTATCACTTCCTGACAGTTGGGCATGACATAACCCCAGACAGGTTGAAATGCATTAAAATTAATAAACAAACAAAGTGGAATGTCAACCACCCTGTCCAGGATTTGAACTCTGGTCACTGATTCCATTTCCCAAGATGATAATCGTTATGCGCATAGCAGGTCTACACTAGTGTATGTATACAAATAAATTTCTATGAAATATGCAGAGTTTCTTAGATATTTATTTTTATTTTGTATATTTCAGGTCTTGAATTTATCTCGCATTTCACTTTAAAGAAATCTTATTCACTTAAATATAAATAACAAAAGATTAATGGCCAGAAGTAAAAGGAAATTGTTGTGAATGCTTCCCAAATATGAAAACTTTTTGGCCTTTTTTTCTAAGACAGGACATACAGATTTTTGCCTTCATAGTTACGAATCAATACATATTTAATGAGAAATTCCTATCCCTATTTATATAAAGAAAAAAAGAAAAAAGAAAAAAAAAAATCAGCAAAATAGTTGAAAAGAAAAGGCAAAGTGAGCCAAGTTTGGTGCAGTTTAGCAATGCAGTAGATTCTAAGCATCAATGTTAGTGACGCATGTCTTTTGGCAAAGCAATGTGACCGTCACAAGTGAGTGGTGAATACAAGTACAGTGTACAGTCAATTAGTTGAATAGCCAAGTGGAAGAGACAATTTACAAAGCGGAGAATTAAGAATTTGCCTCCTTTTAACTCTTTCTTGTTCTAAATGAACTTTAACTCTTAACGTCCTATACCACCTCATTCTGCCCAGCCAGAAGTCACATTCAGTTTCATAGTCTACCCCAAATGATAACCTTTGTTTAAATGTAATATCGAACATATTTAGAAGTCTTTAATTTAAGGGAAATAACAGGTAACTTTAAATGAAAAGGACATTTCTAGCCATTTTTTGATAAATCCTTACAGGAATGCCCCATTCCTGTAAGGATTTATCTCTGGACTTAGAAAATTCTCAACAGGATGTTAAGAGTTAAACCATTCAGGAATTGGATGCAGAGTCATGGAATTTCCAATATTGGCATCAAATACCATAATTGGGTCAATAGTGAAATCCAAGATTAGTTTCTAAGGAATTTGGCAAAAGTCTGAAATGGTTAAAATTCTTCCTCTTACAGCAGCCAACAATAAAAACTAAGATGTAGAAATAGAAATTGTATAATAATTATAACTAGCAGGACCTGTGGATATACCATAATACATCATTTGATATGTTTATTTAAGAGCTATTGCTAAATAGTTCAATACATAAAAACTATAATAATATTGATTTAACTCTCTCACTTTTTCCCCCCTTTATTTCCATCTTTTGATAATGTTCGATTGAAACAGATTAGCAATATCGCTTCTGCACGCTCACCCTCTCTTTCTATCTTTCCCCCAACTCTTTCTTATTATATTTTTTCAATGTAACATGTCTTATTTCTTTCTTTATAATAAAAAACGGAATGGTCCATTATTTTGCTGAGGTGACAGCACTCATAAGAAATAAAATTTTGGCAGATAAGCAACACCAGATAATCAAGGTTTACATTTTTGCATTTCATCTTGGAGGATTTGGACAATCTCATTTTGAACCAGAGGGTTTTGCTAGATGATAGCAATAATTTGTGTATCTAGTTCACCAATACAGCATGTGTATATCTGCTGGGCTGGTTTCTTTATTTAATGGTATATCAATCTTCATGGGTTATTTAATGCCAAAGCAATTTTTGTAGAAGAACAGTAGTATTTGACCCATAGCTGGAAAGATGTGGAGTTCATACCTTTCCCAAGAGTATTAGTCCAACAGTAAATGTAGTGGCATGACTAGAGTTTAAACTCACTTACTATGATGTTGCAGTCCATCACTACCCCACAGAGACTCCCCTCACCCAACAATATAAGTGACATAAAATATTTGTTTGGAGTGATGAGTAGAGAAATTAATAAGCCATAGAAATGGTTTAAACAACCGTGACAAATTCTGCATAAAGATTTGATTAAATGATAATATTAACTGCATCACATTTATGACAAACACTCATTTATTTCAAAATATTGCCCGCCCTGTCGGCTGGGGCGTTAGAATGCACAGACTGCACCTCTGCAGAGGGATAAGACTCCCCCAATGGGGCCACCTGTTGGCCGTGGGTGGCGACCCGTGATGCTTAAGGATAGAACCCAGGTGGATGAGCAGTTCATGACATGTAATACTCCACTTTGGCCCTATCTTGGGCTAGACGGGCAGTCGGAGAGGCCCCCTCCAATCAATCGGCTGGTCATGTCAAGCCCTAGCACCTATATGATTTTCCCAACCCTATTGCCTTATGGCAAGCCCCAATCCCTTTTTATCATATGGATGCTAGAAGGCGGTGGCTGCGGGTCTACATGTCCTGGGAATGACGTTAAACTCTATCTGATGGTGAGGTTCCAGTTTTGGAGGTTTGGGGGAATGTGGAGCACCCCTTCATCACCATTGCTCCCTGGTCCACTCTGACCCGGAGTGGTAGTACCTGTTAAGGTCCCATCTATGGGTTAAATATATTTATAAAAAATTGTATTATCCATTAAGAATTGATTTATTTCAAAACTTTATTGGCATTAAATGACCCACTGAGGTTGATATGCCGTAAAACAAAACAAACAAATCAAAATATTGCATGACTTTCTTAGCTCAGTGTGTGATATCATAGATTATTAATGATTCTAGCAGTAGAAATTTATTTAAGTTTTATTTTATTAATTTTGACAAAAATTTCTAGTTAGTTTTTGAAAGGTTCATATTTTGTAGGCATTTAGAAATCAGTCTGAATTTGTATTTATGGATTTATATAAAGGGTCACATTTTTTTATAACCAGAGAAACTTGCTAAAATATATATTGGAATTATTTCATCAAAGCTTAGTTGGGATGTACTCGAGTTGAAACTGAATATAAATCCAATATTTGGTAATGTTATTAAACAGAGAGGAAGATTTTAGTTTCAAAATGTTTCACTTGGATATTTCAATTTAAAAAACCAAAAAAGGTTAGCCAAAATCATTTTCAGATCATTGGCAAATAAAAAAAATGACAATTGATCTTCTTTGTATTGGATATGAAACAGAAAAATAAAGACACCAAGAAGACTTTTATGATTTTCTTTGTGACTTCTCATAAAGTCAGAATAGACATGATGTCATTTTATAATGGGGAGCCATGCACAAATTGAAACTCATGGGTGGCCATTAGAAAAAAAAAACAACAAAAATGTTTGTCCTATAGGCATTCCTCTTCAGAAGCGTTGGGCAATAAACCTGGGCCTTGCCCTTTTTAGGCAAGGGAACAAGTTTTGCCTGGGATCAAGTGAATTATTTTTATCCTCACTTACCCAACACAAAGTCGAAGCTCTGAATCAAGGTAAGTATACATGAAGGATTTTATTAATCCTGTTCAGTGGAATTGAAGACATTAATTATTACAGATCATCAATTGTGTGAGAGTGGAGAGAGAGAGAGAGAGAGAGAGTGAGTGGGAGAGTGAGTGGGGGAGAGATTGTAATGTAAAGGTTTGCATTAATCCTATTCAATGGAATGGAACTGATCCATTTTTTCTATCAGTTGTGATGAAAAATGCACTTTGTCTAATAAGTAGAACAGATTTGTCATAATGGCTGAATGTAGTTGAAAAGCCAAAAGATCATCTCTAGAAAGTTATGAATTTGACACACAACTTTTATTCAGAGTGAGTACAGACAAATGCATAGGAATATATAAACGAGGTGATAAATTTGTATTATTTGGACTATTGTCCTCAGCTATGTTATGTGCAGATAACAATAAAGATGAGGACAATAATCCAAATAATCAAGCCTCATCTAAAAAAATTCATAGAAACCAGATGATTCCAAATTCAAGACACAATCAACATCCAATTTGATGAATTAGAAAGAACATCATTTTGTTTTATGATTAATAAATAAAAAGATTCACCTAACAAAAATAAGGAAATTTATAGATACAATCTAATTATTATTACCCAACTGAAAAATACTTAAATGAAAAAATATTTAGATATTTGACATTCTGAAATCGTATTTTCTTTAAAAATAATAATAATAAATAAAGGATTTAAAAGTATTTACTCAACCCATTCCCCATAAGTAGGATGTAACATAAACATTCAGTGAGGATTGAACTCACTATTCAGTAGTAATAGATCTGAGAGACTAGCTTGCTAACTATTACACTGTGACGGGACTTTAATTATTACTGTTCATAGATATTACCGAATTTAAAAATTTCAACAAAGAAAATTCCTTTTAGTAAAAGAGTAGAAAACTACAACAGCAGTTAAATATTTATTACTAATGAGTAAGTAAAGTCTTCAGGGTGGCTTAAAGTCGATATCAGCCAGACAGCGAAGGAGTCTATCACCCTTTCACTAGTGCTAGACCAAGGAGATTGTTTCTGCGTCTGAGGTGGAGCGCCACACCTATTATCAGCTCTTTACTTTACTGCACAGATCCCTGTGCTACTCATACACTGAGTTGGCGAGGGCCGGCATCGAACCAGGAACCTTGTGGTTCCTAGATGCACGTTCTACTAACAGAGCTAAAAAATTTTTAAAAAAGCCTCAATAAATAATAAAAGTTTTAGTGTTTAAGAGGGAAATTAAATTATTTAAAAGTTGAATTAGAAAGAAAATTATAATAGATTTAAAAAAAAAATCAAATTGGATGCATTTGTGCATCCATTGTTTTTGATAATCAGGGATGAACAGAAAGTCCGAGAGACCTGGGAGTTTTTTTTCTCTTCTTTTCTGGATGGATATTGAGTGGACTTTGGGGTTCCAACAGAGACAAAGCAAGGTTGACCTCTGAGGTCATTTGAGGTCAATGGAGATCATCAGATGGCGTTTTCTGGTCAAGCTGAATGTGATAGAGACTTTTTGATATGCAATACAAAAATGGTTTTTGATCTCACAGAAATTATGGGAGAGACACGATCAGATCCATATTTTTCCTTTTCCATGGTCGGTTATAGATTGGATGTTTATGAGTAAAATGGAAAGAAAAGGACCGAATGGAATTACAAAAAGATGGAATAATAACAAATATTCAGTACAAAGAGAAATCTCTCAGTAATCAATCATATTTATCCTTTAAACTCTTTTTGCTGTGTATCCCCCACCCCCCAAACACAGACACGGGTGGGGGGGAGCTTGTGGACCCCGAAAAAGGCAGGTTTCATATATTTCCTATGAACACTACTTTACAAACATTGACATGTAATAGAGTGGGGGCCCTGTATCATAGATTCTGCAGGGGTGGCGACATGAAACCCCAGCACCAGGCCTTTCTGCATCTATAAGATCTTGCCGAAATATATATAAATTATTTCATCAAAACGTTTTGTCTCTTTCTCTTATATGTTTTTCTTTTTCCTGGGCATTGTTGTATAACCTTGCTAGTATATGACTATTGGAGAAAATGATTATAAAGGGAGTAGTGGTCAAATAGAGATCAACAGGAAACGACACAGAAGGTCAAATAGATTTTTATAAGAGCAAAGAGAAAAGGTGTGTAAGAAAATGAGATTAAAAGGAATCTTTAATCTTTTTACCAATAGATGTTGATGATGATGAGATCCAAATGTAAAAGATGGTCAGAATTGATAAGTTTTACTGCAAAAACCTTGGTTGGTTGTACAAATTATTTGTTAAAGGATTCAACTATAGAAATTCTTTTTCTTTTCTTTTTTTGTTTCATTCTTTGATGCAACTTGAAATCTACTTTCACTTTCTTTTTTTATAATCTACAGAAACTTTGATGCTTTAAGAAAAGGAAAATTTTCTTTTAAAAATCGGCCAGTTTTTAGATAAAAGGCAATTTCATGCATTTTACTTTCAATATTCAACCAATTACAGCGTTGCCATTCAAAGTCACGTGCCAAGGATTTCAACAATCAATAAAAGTCTATTGTTTCCAAGTTGAAAGATATTTGTTTACCATTTTCATAATGGAAACATCTTGAGAAAGAAACGGCTATGAAGAAATACCATTAATATATATAAACTGGCTTGTCTCTTCCTATATAACTTTTCTTTTTTTCAAAATAAGAAAATAAAATTGTGGCTGAGAATTTACAGCCATCAATATATGAGAGAGTTCAAAGAATTTTGATGGTCAGTGTAAATGATGTGTTGTTATTCAAGAGCATGGACACTTGCCAATTCACCTTTTTTGCTTTTTTATTTTACACACAGTTATTAAAGTAGAGTACTTGAAAGTAGAAAACCTATAAGAAAGGGGGGGGATATATATTGACCCAACCCTTCTGTCACAAACAGGATGCAATACTGAAGTCTTGAGATGAGGCTTGATAATTTGTATTATTCAGACTATTGTCCTCATCTTTTTTGTTATCTAAAAGCTGGAGGGCACATCGGCGAAAACATTGTGTAGATAATAAAGATGAGGATAATAGTCTGAATAATCCAAAGTCAATTTTTTAAGTAGAGTTTAACAGGATTGAATTCAGAGTTTTCCTTCTCTTAAACCAGTCACCACTTCAAAGTTAAAGAGCCCATTCTGCCCTACTATTTACCCATTGTTGGAGGGAAAATAGTATAGTATTAGCACTATGTGAAATGAAAAAAGTTTTGTCCAGGATTTGAACTTGGATCACCGTGTCTATTTCCTACAACGATAACCATTGCATCACAGGCGCCTCCTACAAAAGAGAGAGGGAGGGAGGGAAAGGGGGGGAGGGGGGTAATATCTATAGAGGCATTTACTTACCTTGCTTATCTTCTTCATACTGTTTCTCAATTGCACAAATGGCTTCTTGAATTGGGTCATTGCTCAGCTCTTTCATCATCAACTCTTGTTGTGCAAAGTCATAGTCTATACGCTGCTCAGGCTCAGATGAGGCTGACGGCTGGGTACCTGCTGTAACAAATGAACAACAGTTATACTAAATGGAGTACAAGGATTTGAATCTCTTCTTTTAAATACAATTCATTTGAGCCATATCAATAATATCAACAGAAAATCATTTTGGAATCATTTTCAAAGTTTTTTTTTTTATTATCTTATTTTGATAGAGAAAAAGAAAGACTCCAAGGTGTTTCTTATGTTTATAGATCTATGTTCAATCCATAACATATGGCGTTCCTTGAGATCTTTATACATACATACGTTTTTTTTTTTTTTTTATAAGTTGTAAGCGTTTTCGCATATGCTTCACTTTTTTGTTATACAAATAAAAAATAAATAAAAATACTTTTTTTTTTACACATGAATATTCATGCTAAAAAAAAATATTTATATTTTTTAATTTCATTTGTGTGTGTGTATACACACACACACACAGAGGGTGTTCATAAAGTCTTGCATCAGTTTGAAGAGTGAAAACTTAATAACTCACATTGCACAAATGATAGAATCATTTAGTAAAAAACATAAAATTCAACCCTTGTAGTTTTATTTTTATGTACATTTTGATTATTGCATTTCAACAAGTCTGCCATTTTTGTTGTTACATTTTAAATCTGCTGCAGGACTTTATAGACACCATGTATATCATTCATTAATCAACCCCAATATATATTTTTGCTTTCAAAAATGACTGAAGATGACCAGTTTATATGTTGAGATCTATGAACATAAATTCCATGCAAGTTTGTTTTTATCTTTAATAGATGAATTCCTGTAAGAAAAATAATAATAAGAAAAAAAAAAAAAAAAAAAATCATCAAATTAATCCCAAGCGAAATTTGAAAAATAATTCTATTGTAAATGTTATCTAATTAAGTGTCAGTCAGTCAAAATATTTAGCCCTTAAAACCCGAGTGGTTGTTATTTGTGTTGCTAAATAGAAATATATTAACTTGGGTGGCCAGAATTTCATCTGGGAATCCCCATTTCAACATTGCTGTTGCCTAGAAAATGTTGTTATCCTTTGACTACATTTTGAAGTATTTTTCACTAAAGCACCCAGGGCTGGGAATACCCAAGGGTATGGAGAGCCCTGGGTCTGAAGGGTTAAAATATTTAAGTTAATCCACAAAATTTTAAAATTATGGTTAAATAATCATTAGGATATACTTAATTCAAATTTTAGTCTCCTTACTAATCTGGGTTAATAAATGGTGAATTGCAATATAATTTTTATATTAGTAAGTCATTTAGTATTAGTAAAATATCTAATTAGTAGAAATTGATTATAATCTTTGGTGTACGAAATATGTAACACATGTAAACACCTTTTGATTGTAACCGTAATTGTTGTGTTAAAGGATTAGTCAATTACCTTCAACATTGAGCAAAGGTTATCTCTCATGATACTGTGAAACTGAAAAAAGGAATTCTAGGACAGAACTATTATTGTCCAACTTATAACTATCTATTCTGTGTTGTTTCTCAAAGAAAGAAATAAAATAAAGCTAAGAGACATCAATTATGTATATCTATTGCCAATGCATCATATTCAAGAGGTACACACCATCTGATAGATCTAAAGTCAAAGCTTCTCAAAACTATCTGATGTGGTTTTATGAGCAGGATACTTTTCCAATAGGACACAGATTGGTACTCTATTTCTGCCATATTATTATTTGTTTATGATCCAAGAAAATATTGTTTGAATATCCATAATTATGTTCATTTACACTGGAAAGATCTTAAAATATAATAAGATTTGACACAATTTTCCGATTAATGTAAAACTGGAAACTTTCCAATGTGCTAGCAGTTGGTGTCTTTGTGTACCAGAACTGGTAAGCCTACCACCCACCAATTTTAAGTAGCACTGATTTAAAGGATATATTGATGTTATAATCAGGGTAATTTTCAATAACAAAATCATTCTTTGCAATCTCCTTACAAGAGGGGATGTCTTATGAACAGTTTGATGCAAAATTGTATTGGTTTTGTTTCTTTGTTTAATGGCATATCAGCCTTTATGGGTTATTTAATATCAAACCATCCTTGTAGTGGTACTATCTAACCCATAACTGGGGGGTGGGGGTGAAGGGGTTCATACATTTCCCAAGGGTATTAGTATGAAAGTGAATGCAATAGCTTGACTAGAGTTTGAACTTAATTACTTCATGTGCAGTCCAGCACGTTAGCTAATACACCACAAAAGACATCCACCTAAAATAAAATTGAATTGATACCATATATCCCATGCAAATGTGTAAAAAGGATATAAGGGATAAAGAAACGTTTCCCTTAATGAAATCAAACTTAGGCGACAGGAGAAAGCCATATCCAAAGGTAAAGTAGAAAGATATGTTATATCAAGATTCTATGTCTGGGGTCGGCAATCTTTTGGAGTGAGAGGGCCAAACAGATATGCAGAGTCTTGAAGATGGGGGCCATAACATTAACTCTTTATACAATAATAATTGAACATATTCGAATAGAATGAGTTGTGAGGTGAATAGATAGTGAACTTTGAAATATCCCATCATTCAGGTAAATAATACCAAAAAAATTTGGTACAGCCATGGAGGAAATTTGGTAGGCAAAGAGTCAAATTACTTTTAGCATATTTCATTCTCGGAAACAATTGTTCCCAATAAGAAATGGATAATTAGAATTCAGGTGTTAAGTTGGTTACCTGGACAAAAATGTCTTTAGTTCATATACAACAGCCTACATTTATAGACTTGAAAATATATTCGTGAGGAAAATATATCTGGTGGGTGAGCCAGTGATGGGATGTCACCACAAAATGAAAATGAGGCCCCTGGAAAAATTTGTCTTGGAATTTCCATAGATGATTTTGCTATGTGCATGATGGCAATGGAAATATCTTTGGTGCTGCTGCTGCAGCTTAAAGACATACCTGCAAACTGCCTGTAATAACTTTCAGAACATAGCCATGTGTTGGGTATTTATGGATAAAAGTGTCTACACTGAAAACCAGCAGCCAATCAGAATCCAGAGAATGAACTTGACCAAAGTACATAGTGGTACAACCTGTATATAAACCACCTACCAACACTGATTCTTGGAAAAGATTCAACTTGCTATACAGCTGAATACTGATTACCAAATACAAAATTCTACAGATTCTTTGAAGTTGCCGACCCCTGTTCTATGTGAATAGAGAAGGACACAGAAAGATTTGATTGCTAGAGAGAAAATTAAAGAGATCACAAGTCAGAGAGAGAGATTTCAGCACAGTAGGATTTTCTTTGCTTAACAAGGAAGGAATTAGAGAGAACACTTTGTTCTGTTTTTTGTTGTGTATATATTAGAATCACCTGTGTTACATGGGTGGCTGTAAATGGGATTTGCTGGGTGGCTTGCACTACTGCAATGAACTGAACCAGTTGGGATATTAGCTACAGTTTTCGTTCACCATCTTGTTCTGTAAAAAATAAAACAAAAAAAAAAAAAGAAAAACCTCTCTTTCCTTAAGGGGGATAAAACCAGAAGAAGGCTGTAGAATGGATCAGCCAACATGTTGTTGTAACATCAGCAAACACAAAAATGAGTTTAATTGGCTGAACAAATCTTAGGAATGGTAATGACCATTCTTAAAATATAAACAATATCTTTCGTCTATTAAATTGAAATCAAAAAGAAAAATATTAATATTAATTACAGAGAGTTTCAGAAGAATTGATATCAGTTCTTAATCTAAAAATATAACCATTTCTCATTCAACTTTTGACTAGCAGCGTTCTGTTTGCGCATTCTTTCTTCTAACGGTCATTTCATCCCGTCTTATTTTTTGGTGAAGACCGATCTATTACATACGGTCGATATAGATATTCCGAGGGATCTCACATCAGTGAGGGGGGAGGGATGTTGCTTTTTTAAAACTGTTGAGAGGAAGGCCCCGAAACGGTTGCACATTCTCTCCTGATGATCCCATGCATTTGTAAACATCATTTGTTTTTTCAATATATCAAATTCACACAGTGTCGGATTAAGTCCCTTTTATTTCATATATATATATATATATATATATATATATATATAATATATATCAACCCCTCCACACGAGCAGGATGTGACACAAGGTCAATTTCTTAAGCGGAGTTAAACAGGTTTGAATTCAGAGTTTTCCTTCTCCTAGACTGGTTACCTAGCCACGGTTAAAGTGCCCAGTCTGCCCTGCTAGTTACCCATAGCTGGAGGGAGAATTGGATTCATACCTTTCCAAGGGTATTAGTGCTATGTAATTTCAAACAGCTTCGTCCAGGAATTGAACTTGGGTTTACAAGTCCATTTCCTATGACTCTAACCATTAGACCACGTGCTTCCATAACTCGAAATTATATGCTTAGTGTTTTGTTCTTTTCAGGTATAGAAATGCCATTCATTGGAAAAGAAAAGGCATTTAAACATTAAACAGAATTTGGAATTGTTTCTAGAAATGCTGTTAAAATTTGAGATCATATGAATAAGAATTGGTCAAATTACACTGGTTTACAAAAAAATATTTTTTGTCTGAGGCAAGAATGTGAATAGATGTTTTTTTTTTTTTACTAATTTGGGTGTGCTGAATTCAAATTTATAAACAGTTTTGCTCTATCACCTCTAGTTTTCTGTCTTTTAAATAGTCTCATTTTAGTATATACAGAGTATATACATGCTTATTTCAACAGTTGCAGCAGCTTATTACAGATAAAACAGGATAGATAAAGAACATTGACGGAATAAATATACTTGGATGACACAATGTACACAATTCATAGTACCACAGACAGAAGTAAAAAAGAAGACATAAGTCACACAATATTAGAAATTAACCCTGAATGCATATATGCGTTTATGTATGGTATGTGTACCAAATGTACAGTATGCATATCTAAAAAACTAGAGGTGATGAGTAAAAACTGATTTCAAATCTGAATTCAGCACCCCCAAATTAGGTTAAAACAGCTATTTTTGTGCTTGCCTCAATTTCTTTGTAAACCAGTGTTATCAGTATTATGAAATCTTATCAAGTTTTCTGAAAGACCCTGTACATCTCAAATGACAGCAATCTTTTTTTTTTTAAACATCCTGTAATATAAAGATAATATTTTTATTGTAAAATTTTGTAAATTAAAATAGTATTTTTGGATATTAGCAATCATCATTGAACCGAGAATTCATTGGAACAAAAAACAAAATCTGTAAAAAGATGTGGCCGATTAAGGATAATTACAAATATTTCATATTGCATAAATTAAGTTTGTCTTGAGAAATGATTTGGTTTTTAATTTTTAATACAGTGGTATTCACCAAGTTTAGAGATGATAGAATAATGTGTATTTGTTTTTGAAATTTGAAAGAAATTAAATTATAGTTCAACTCGAAAGAAAACACGGAGAAATATAATAACGTTTCTATGACAACTGATTGGTTCAAGATTTTGGTTATAATGATGAACATAATGAAATTGAAAGAGTTGAATTTTGAGGAGAAGGAAACTAATTATTGGTTGTGAAATAACCAATTATTAGGAGAGAAATAGCTAATAAATGAATAGTCAAAATGAGAGAAGGAGAGAGAGAGAGAGAGAGAGAGACTAGTAGCATATGTCATTTAGAGACAACATATCTCAAGTTTTATACACAATCAAATATTGAATTTTTTACCAAGTTATCTTTATTAACTCTTTTTTGGATGTTTTGTGATTTAAATTCAATTCTTTTCATGTAGAATCTTCTCATATTACTTTCAAGATTTTTCAGATACAATTAGTTTTATCATCGCTTGGACCAGTGCACACCATGCATTTACGACTGAAACATTTTGTTTGCTACACAAAGAGCTTTTCATGCACATTTCATGTTACATCAAAATATTGCTGTTCTAGATAGAATTTTCAAATCATACGAGTATCAATTCCAAGACTGGAACAGTTTTATTCCAACGTGACGTGAGCATGAAAAGTTCTCTGTGTAGCAATTACAAATTCATCAGTCTTAAAAAAATGTTTCAACAGCAAACACACAGTGTGCACCACAGTAGTATCAATTTTCTATCCAGAACAGCATCATTCCAATGTAACATGAAATGAGCATAAAAAGCTCTCTGTATAGCAATTACAGATTCACCAATCTTAAAAAATGTTTCAACATCAAACACACAGTGTGCACCACAGTAGTATCAATTTTCTATCCAGAACAGCATCATTCCAATGTAACATGAAGTGAGCATGAAAAGTTCTCTGTGTAGCAATTACAAATTCATCAGTCTTAAAAAATGTTTTCAACAGCAAACACACAGTGTGCATCACAGTAGTATCAATTTTCTATCCAGAACAGCATCATTCCAATGTAACATGAAATGAGCATGAAAAGTTTTCTGTGTAGCAATTACAGATTCATCAGTCTTAAAAAATGTTTCAACAGCAAACACACAGTGTGCATCACAGTAGTATCAATTTTCTATCCAGAACAGCATCATTCCAATGTAACATGAAGTGAGCATGAAAAGTTCTCTGTGTAGCAATTACAAATTCATCAGTCTTAAAAAAATGTTTCAACAGTAAATGCATGGTGTGGTCCAAGCCATAATTGTATCTGGTGGGGTGGGGGTTAAGACATCAGTTAGAAGGAGCTACAATTGCCACTTGCCAAAGTTCACTTGCACCACACAGTTTAAAATGTGAGAGGTATATTTGATGAAATATACCAATATCAAGGGGGGGGGGTAATTACTGTGAAATATTGTCCTAGAGTCGATAGTGTCTTCTCTTAGAAAATAACTTTCAATAAAGTAGTTTTTATTATCTTTAGACATAAAATGAGTCCGACATTCACAAATGTAATTTGACATTATAAATTATGTACACACTAGTGAAATGCTTTTGTAGTTGTGCTCTCAATAATATCTTCATCAAATGATGCCCCTGCGGTCAGGTATTGTTTCGGGATAAGATTGTACATGAAATTGTTACAAGAGAAAACTAAATTCCAGATAGATATTGAACTGATATTCTGGTGGGTAGGGCTCCAACTTTGGCAGACCACCCACACAGGTACTGGGACTTTAAGTAGATGTGTTAATCAACAAGTAAATAATGCAATCATTTTTGACAGGCATTATGTTAATCATTATATAAGACAGTGAATTTAACAACTGAGAAGAAAAAAATAATTGAGATAAAAGAAGAAAACAGGTGTTTGATTTAATGGGTAAAAAAAGCAAAAAAACTTCAACGATTTTGCTTTCTTCTAAAATAGTTTGAATGGTGATAACTTACTGTTTAATTTAGGCAGATTTATTCTGAAGAAATGGTTGTTCCCCCAGAGGATTCGGTCCCCATTCCTGACTTTGGTTCTCTGATGTATGACTGATCCATTCACACAAGTTCTGAAAAAGAGGAAAAAGAAAATATGAAAAAGGAGGTCAATAAAATGTCAAGACAATTCTGAAAGCAACAAAGTGTGTGGAGAAAAAATGCTACATTACTTGATAGGATCGGTCATTTACAGGAGAGAGAGAGAGAAATTATATATATATATATATATTATATAGAGAGAGAGAGATAGATAGTGAGAGACAGAAAAAGAGAGAGAAAAAAATTATATATATATATATATATATATATATATATATATATATATATATATATAGAGAGAGAGAGAGAGAGAGGAGGTGGAGGGAGAGAGACAAAAAAAACAACTGAAGACGATAATATAAAGAGAAAAAAATATTCTGATGCATTTTTGATGTGAAAATGGAATCATCAAGAAGAAGAAGAAGAAGAATGAAGAAGAAAAAAAAGAAGAAAAAGAAGAAGAATTAGCAAAGATTTCAAAGTAAATGAAGCCATCTAAAGTGGAGATTGTTTGGCAAGATTGAAAATCAGCAAAATTCTTACAACATGGGGGGTGGAGGGATGGGGGCCGTGTTGTGTGTGTGTGGTTTGGGGGGTGGGTGAGGGGGGTTGGAGTAAAGGTGGTCATGAATGCAAAGAGGTCAAAAGAAATATCAAAACAAACCAGAAGAAATGAAAAAAAAAAATCTATAAAGCTTCTCTTTAATATCACAAGAATTAACAAACAAAAGAAAAAAAAAAGAAAAAGGTGAGAATAAACAAGTGATAAAAAGAATTTTTATTGGTCAATCGGCAAAAGGAAGAGCGGATTGATTGATTTTAATGCCATGTCAACCTGTCTTGGGTTATTTCATTCATTGTACATTTATATAGTTCCATTTCTTTTTTGTAGTGGCTTTAAAGAGTTTTACTGTACACGGTTATATGATTTCAAGTATTCCTATCTAATACAAATAATTATATGGTTTCAAATAATCATTTGTTTGCACACATTTATATGGTTTCAACTAACTAATAATAAAAGTAGTAAAAGTAAAGTCGTTGGGGTGGCTTAAAGTCGGTATCAGCCAGACAGCGAGAGAGTCTATCCCTCTTCACTAGCACTAGACCAAGGAGATGGTTTTTGCATCTGAGGTAGAACGCCACACCTATCATCCGCTCCCTACTTTACCACACATATCCCTTTGCTACTCATATGCTGAGTTGGCGAGGATCAGTATCAAACCAGGAACCTTGTGGTTCTTAGGTGGACGCTCTACCGACTGAGCTAATTCCATTGTAAATAATTATAACTTCAAGTAACTATTCTTAATATAAATAATTTACAGGTATATATCAAGTATTCCTATCTAATATTGATACTTATATGGTTTAAGTAATTATTCCTATTTAATAATAATTTGTTTGCACACAGTTATAGTTCAAGTAACTATTTCTATTTCTTATTGTATCATTTGTTTGTACACAGTTATATGGTTTCAAGTAACATTTCTATTTAATAATAATCATTTGTTTGTACACAGTTATATGGTTTCAATAACTATTTCTATTTAATAATAATCATTTGTTTGTACACAGTTATATGGTTTCAATAACTATTTCTATTTAATAATAATCATTTGTTTGTACACAGTTATATGGTTTCAAGTAACTATTTCTATTTAATAATAATCATTTGTTTATATACAGTTATATGGTTTCAAAACTATTTCTATTTAATAATAATCATTTGTTTTATACACAGTTATATGGTTTCAAGTAACTATTTCTATTTAATAATAATCATTTGTTTTTACACAGTTATATGGTTTCAAGTAACTATTTCTATTTAATAATAATCATTGTTTTACACAGTTATATGGTTTCAAGTAACTATTTATTTAATAATAATCATTTGTTTATACACAGTTATATGGTTTCAAGTAACTATTTCTATTTAATAATAATCATTTGTTTGTCACAGTTATATGGTTTCAAGTAACTATTTCTATTTAATAATAATCATTGTTTATACACAGTTATATGGTTCATAACTATTTCTATTTAATAATAATCATTTGTTTATACACAGTTATATGGTTTCAAGTAACTATTTCTATTTAATAATAATCATTTGTTTGTACACAGTTATATGGTTTCAAGTAACTATTTCTATTTAATAATAATCATTTGTTTGTACACAGTTATCTCTGTCTTTGAAGCATAAGATGTGTCAAACATTCCTCTGAGGCAGACATTTTGTAAAATATCTATGCTGACCAAGTCTCCTTTTATAACTCTCCAGCATTGTAGGTGAAAGTTAAAAGGACAAATTTGACATTGCTGTTGTATAGAATGGAATATGAACAATATTAGAGTGAACAAAATTAGCTGGTCTCCTGCCTTTGGGAGAAACTGCATTATTAACCTTTTGGGTTGATGACTCTTTCCACGCTTCAAGGTGCAGATCAATTACCGAGAGTAGAAAGTGATAATAACATGGAGAGATGCCTCATAAAAATGAAAACTGGAGAATCCCAACGGCTGCAGGGCAACAAAACACTTTGCTTATCAAGAGTTGGGATCAATCAGTTTTCAAAAATATTACCATCTAACAAGAGGCCAAAATCATAGACCCAGTGAACACACAGGACAGATGAAGGGAAAATCTATATGATCATTAGATACACAGGATTTTATAACTGGAAACTCTTTGGGGAAAATTGAAATAAAATGTAAGAATAGATTTTTTTCTTCTCTAAAGGTTTCTAAGGAAAAAACCAAAAATCTGTTTGGATTATATTTAAGTCTGAAATTTTTGATTACTATTTAGTCAGCTGTTCTTGTTTTCTTCTATTCTTTTAAATTTAAAAAAATTATTAAATCCTTTCATTGTGAAATTATAATCTTAATAGTATGTAAACATAGGAAAGATTCAGATTAGCTCTTTAGTATTATCTTAACTCAATAGCATCTGAAGCTAGCAACACTAAACTATGTTTTTCTGAGTTAATAAACACTACAGAGAGGTTAATGTTTAGGAATCCCCTGGGGGTTATTGTTAGTCTAGTACAAACAATAATTATAATTTCGCTTTATTGCTTGGGAAATGTTCAGTTAGATATCTGCTCTGTAGGTTAAATAAGAAGGTAAAAATCCAGTTTAGTTAATTTGATGGATACAAAATCAGGGTCACATTTAGCATTATAATTACATTGTAAATTGAATCCCTTGCCAAAAACTTTGGAATGTCCAACTAATATTCTAAGAGTTTGTTTCATTGTGATATTAGTAATCACAACAAAATTGATGGCATAATTAGAGCTGTCTGGGATAGAATGACAGAAGAAAAAAATAAATAAATAAAGACAACATTTGGTGCATTATAAGAAGATTTGATTGAATCATTGTCTAATTAAACTAAAAATTAATTGCCTGTTGATAACAAAACAAGATTTTTAAAAACTTTCTTTCATTATTTTAACTCTTAATATCCTATACCACCTCATTCCGCCCAGCTGGAAGTCACATTCATTTTTCTAATCTACCCCAAATGATAGCCTTTTTTTAAATGTAATATTAAACATATTTAGAAGTCTTTGATTTAAGGGAAATAACAGGTAACTTGAAATGAAAAGGCCATTTTTAGCACTTTTGATAGATCCTTATAGGAATGGGACTCTGGACTTCTCAAAATTCTCAACAGGATGTTAAGAGTTAATGTTACCCAATTGTGAATAAATCATATCTTTATAACATTGTTCAACTAAAATATCTGTTGATCACAAAGTGAACAATGAATTTTAAAACAGGTAAACATAGAGTTTATTATTGGAAGGACATTATCCTTAACTAAAGGCACTAAGAGTGTGTATAGGAATCAATATCATAAAATAAGGAGAGAAAGGGAGGGGGATAGAGAAAGGGGATAGAGAAAGAGGGGGATAGAGAAAAAGACACAGAAAAGCTGAAGAGTATTGCCAAAAATACTGCCATAAAGTTTTAGAGCTTATTCAAGCAAATCATCATCATCATAATCATCAGCATTGATATGTTCCAAATTTCTCTCTCTCTCTCTCTCTCTCTCTCAATTTTGGAACCAGTGAAATGGTCAAGTGACAAAACTATTTACTTTGAACTCGAGTGACAAAACTATTTACTTTCAAAGAGAGATTGGCTCATGTGAATAACATTAACACACACACACACACACACACACACACATATAGAGAATAACACACGCGCGCACACACACACACAGAGGATTATTATACAGAAATGGATTTGACGACTTATATGCCATGTAGAAATTATTCTGCCAGCCATAATATGTATTAAGCCAAGCACTAAATTGATAAAATTTAAGCTTCTCAGACAATGGGTTTTATTCAATAATGAACAATTAAATTAAGGCTACTACCTTATAAAGGACTATATTTAAAAATGGAGGCTGGGTCCATTAGATAAGCCATTCAGATTCTTACTATTGTATAAGTTGACATTTAAACCTTTGTTCAATATTCACATTCAGTCATGCAAACATTTAGAAAGGAGAATTATTTGCCTCTTTTATGGTTAATATTCATTCTGATTAGTGATAAAAGTTTTACAATGAAACTTAATCAAAGAGTGACATTATTTAATAAACAATTAGACTTTATTGTAAATTAACAGTCAATGATAAGAAAAGAAAAAGAAAACCTCTTTTATTCAGGCTTTATTTTAACTTAACACTTTTAATAGAATTTTAGATTATTTATTTATCATCATCCACTCTCTATCAATGAAGAAGAGTTGAGATTTCATCAGATTTCCAATCAAATTTGGTCCATTATCAGAAAATTAATCCACTGATCTATTGAACTATTAATGCGGAGATAAAATCCTAAGAAATTCATGGAATTTCCTTTAACTCATCTTTGATTTCTGTAGTTATTGGATAGATATCAATAAGTCTGTAGCCTAATGGTGAAAATAGCATTTCATTTTCATTCAACAGTTTCCTTCATGGTGTACTCAAACAATTACTTCTCTATTAATCACATAAATTGAACATTACACATTGAAAATGTTTAGATAAAAAAATCAGTTAATAACAGTGTTAAATTAGGACTCTCCTGGTAGATTGATCTTAATGGCATGTCAACTCATCCAGGATTATTTTATGCCTAGAAGTTAGAGAATTGTGTTTATTGTACATTCATATTTATCGGATACAAATAATCTTTAAACAGACACATTTGACAGATTGGACCTTAACAGTTATTACCACTTCAGGTCAGAGTTGATCTGGAAGTAATGGTAATGAAGGAGTACTCCACACTCTCAGATATCCAGAACTGGAGCCTTACCATCAGATGAAGTTTACTATCATACTCTGGACACCCCTTTTTTTTTTTGTGGTGGTGGGGTCTTAACCCTCTGCAGGGATTCAATCAGTGTATTCTAAGCCCCTCTAACAGGTTGCCCCACACTAGTAGATTTTATGCCTACAACATGAATTCATCTGAAAAATGACCTATTTTATTTTGAATCTTAATAATCTTAATCCAAAGAATAGGATTAACATTTTCTGTATATTGATATTCACACAAGAGATGGTCTACAAAATGCTAATTTGATATTTTTTTGTAATATTTGAGATTTGGATTTTTAAAGGAAAACGTTGAATACTTTACAATTTCAGTTTTGTTTAATTAACTGGTTTTCAACTTCAACTGGTAAACAAACAAAAAGCATTAATAACCAAAAATATTTGACAAACAATTACAAACCAAATGATCTCAATATGAACAGGACAGCAGAATAAGTAAATGGAATAACAATATTTATAATGCCCCCCACCCCACCCCGGACACACACACACACGTCCTCTTGACCGTTTTATGAAGTCATAAGTTTAGTCCTAGTGAACATCTTGGTTTGTGGCTCAAACATGCAATAAATAAAGATATAATGATTTGACCAGTTGAAGTACAATACCTGGGTCAATATGAAATATCTTTATGATAATTTCTTTACAATTTTCTGCTGCTATAAGGATTATTTTTGGAATCAGGTTCCCTACATTGATTGAATAACTATTTTCCTCAAACCATATTTTCAACAATTACTTGAAAAGAGAGAGAGAAAAAGAGGGAGAGGGAGCCAAAGGGATGAGAGAGAGAGAGAGAGAGAGAGAGAGAGAGAGAGAGAGAGAGAGAGAGAGAGAGAGAGAGAGAGAGAGGTTAATTGCTTCCAAATCGAATAGTTTAAAAAAAAAGAAAGATTCCTCTTATAGAAAAGAAAATAGCACAGATAAGGTATTGAACCTTTAAAAGATAAAAGGAAAAATAAGAAAAGAAAATTCAAGATTAGAAAATTGTGTTATAATTGGTGCATGTTTTAGAAATATTTTCTTCTCAGGCTTATTAACAGTTTATTTCCAAAGTGTAAACAACTTTTTTTTTTAAAGATTAAAAAACAAATAAAAAGTAACAAAATAAAATTGTAAAGATTTAAATTACAAAAAAAAAAAAAAAAAAAAAATTAATTTGAACCTTTTTGTTTAGTTTTGATGGATTTGAAAAGTTTTCAATGTGCCCCAATGTAAAGTTGTAATGATGCCCTTGAGACAATAAGAAGAAGAAGAAGAAGAAGAAGCAACAGCAGCCGATAAATAGGCTGAGTCCCCCCACCCCCAAACTTTTTTTTTCTTTTTGCTCTCTTTCCATATTGTCATCAAGGATGGATAGAGAAAGAAGAACAGGGAAAAAGGATAGATATCTGGAAGAATAAGATGATTGGAAAAAATGAGAGAAGAGAGAGGAGAGAGAGAGAGAGAGAGAGAGAGAGAGAGAGAGAGAGAGAGAGAGAGAGAGAGAGAGAGAGAGAGTGAGAGTGTGTTGAATGAAGGAGAAGGATATCACAGAGAGGTGCCTATCCAAATAGATTCTGTGTAACACAGTGGAAAAATAATCAGATGTAAAATGAAGCCAGCTTTGTTTTTAACTTGCTCCTGGCAAAAACCAGTTATTTGTGGACTTCAAGTTGGGCAAATGTTCCAAGTAACAGCAGCAGTAATAATGCAGGATCAAATTGAGTTTTTTCTTTACAAGTGTTGGTGGCCTTGAGAAACAGAGTTGAAACAAAAAACTGGTGGTACAGGTGGTGGTGGTGGTGGTAGTGATGAGGAACCAATAGAAATAAAAAAAAAAAGCATTAACTTGCCAATCAAAAAAGAATATTTAACAAATAGTAGCAACATTATCAATCAGAATTTGGCTATTTGAATAAAGTCTTCATTCTTCTTCAAGATTTCATTTGGTTTGTTATTATTTGTCTGAATTTTTGAGATGAGGCGGGATGTGTATTATTTTCATGTTTTGTACTGTTCTTCTCATCTTTATTGGGGTATGTAAAAACACAACGTTTTGGCCACTGTATCCTCCCCAACCTTCTTCAGGTATTCCCTGTCTATCTAAGCATAGTAATGACCCAACCTGGGAAATCATTTGGAATAGTTTGTCTGTTGATCAAACAAGGCGTCAAAGAACTTTTTGAAGATCTTATTCAAATAATGACGTCATTGTTTTTGCATTCTAATCAATCCAAGTGTCACAATCAGGTTTGGTTGTTCTAATGGCATATCAACTTTCATGGGTTATTTAATGCTAAAGATATCCTTTTAGAACAGCAATTGTACTATTTAATCAATAGCTGGGAGGATGAGGGAGTTCATACCTTTCCCAAGGGTATTAGTCCAAAAGTGAACATAATAGAGCAACTGGACTTTGAAATCATTTACTAAAATATTGCAGTCCAACACCATTAGCCCCTATGCCATGGTGACCCCCCCCCCCCCAGTTTCTTCGAGGTTTCAAATCAACAAATTGTGTTTTCTTTTCACTTCTTATTAATGAAAAACAATCAAATCAAATATCCTCTTCACATATATATATACAATTCTTTTATATAGTCATAAAATTCTTCAGGCTGTTATAACTAAATTAAAAAATGAACTACACTTTAAAAGTAACGGGTTATTTTCCCTTGTTAAATGCTAATACCCACATCCTGTAACCATGGTGATTTCATTATCTGCTACACACACAGTTGTTTATTTTTCACTTAATTGCAACTTATAAAGATGTAAAAAGGAAAAAAGAATTTATCCTTATAAAAAAAGGAAGAAAAAAAAAAAAGAAAGGAAAAACAAAAAAAGGAAACGTTATTCAAACAATTGTTATTAATTCTTTCTACAATTCTAAGGAAGGATCTTTTTTCAGTTCAAACAAATCTATTATAATCCACTGTACCAACATACAATGGCCACTAAAAATATTAGAGGCCAACAGAAAATCACTTTATTTTAAATATATAATATATATATATATATATATATATAAAATGGACTCTCCCGTCGATTTTCGATGTATGAGGGTTCATACACACAATGAACATCCACACAGGGATTTGTTTATAGTGGTGAAGACTTGTGTTGGACCATCCACACTTTTTGGTACAGTCGATAGGAAAGAATTGGTGCATCAAGGGTTGCCACAAACCCAATCAACGACCGACCTCAGGAATTTTGAATTCAGAGTTATCCCTCTCCTAGACCGGTTACCTAACTAAGGCTGAAGGGCCCAGTCTGCCCTACTATTTAACCCATAGCTGGAGGGAGAATATATGGATTCATACCTTTCCCAAGGGTATTAGCGCTATGTGAAATGCCAACAGCTTCGTCTAGGAATTGAACTCGAATCGACGAGTCCATTTTCCACGACTCTAACCACTAGCCCACGCGCCTCCATATATATATATATATATATATATATATATATATATAAAATTCTGATTGTATACAGTTATCACTAGCTCACTTGGTAAGTTAGTGGTAGATCAAGTCTTTTGTGGTATTATTAGTGGAGTACTCAATATTAGTTATATATATATATATATATGTATGTATGTATGTATGTATGTCTGTCTGATGAATGTGTTAAAGTATGAAGCCAGTGTCATAAAATTTTTATATATATATAATATATATATATATATATATAAATCTAACTGAAAGATGATTTACATTGGAAAAAATAAAAAACTAGAATAGATCTGAGTTTTTTTGTTTGTTCCAAGTGTCAAATATTTTATGACCAATTGCAGAGTTCATACAATTATGGCAGCAGAACAAATTAGATTTGAACATCTTTTTTTAATTAAAAATGTAATTTTACACACAAAAAAATAAATAAATAAATAAACAGATTCTGAAAATTGAATTGGGTTAATTTTTCTCATGGTTACAAATCTTTGTAAATAAAACCAAACATTTTAGCATCTATATACAGAGGAACATTCAGAGATATTTTAATAGGGGGGGAAATATGTATATGTATCATCCTCAATGTTATAAAAAAGATATGCAACAAATATCTTCTGTGAACATTGTGTATATTGCTTGAAATCAATGTCATTCTATTCTGTTATTACTTACAAAATAGGCCAACCAATTCCATAGAATTGACATTGTATGGAATTGTACAAATGACAACCGATTTCTTAGATTTTCCTAATCATCAAAAATGGCAGCTGTAAGAATTTCATAATGAAGCCAATTAGACAACTTTTACAAATCTTGAAGATTTCTAATTCTTTAAGCAAATTTATAACTAGAAGAGCTACCCAGCATTGCCTGAGACTTAAAAAATTAAGAATAAATCTTACCTATATTTATATACATTTTGATAAAGATTATTTTTTCTACACATTTGTTTTATTATCTTTTATTCTTTATATTTTCTTGTTTTTAAGTTGTTTAGTTTTATTATCCTTCTTGTTTGTATATTTTTATTTTATTTCTCATTTATTTGATTTTCATTATGTTTTATTCTTTATTATTTTGTTTTATTTTCAAATTATTTTTAAATTAATCTTTTAATATCATTAATTTATGCCCTTATTATATTTTTATTTAGATTTTCTTATGTCACTTGTACCTCAAATTCTAGCTCACAAAATAAAGCAAAAAAATAAAAATAAAAAAATCAAGTGACAGCTGATAAGTTGGGGCAGATACCAGTGTATCTTCTTTCTTTTTTTTTAATTCCCTAAAAACCCAATGAAGACTAAGAATAATTTGAAAAAAAAAAATTTGCTAAACTTATTTCCTTTTTATAAAGTTGAAATGCATCTGAACAGGTGTGAAATATGAAAGGCCATTATAGTTAACCCACAAAAGAAAAGAAAAAGAAAATTCCAAGAATTGTTCCTTAGGTGTTTATCGGGTTGTAAAGTAACTGTCAAGTTTCTTCTTCAATTGTAAAGCAGCAATAATAAATAACATTAAAAAGATTTCAGACAACTGAGATTCAGAGAATAGAGAGAGAGAGAGAGAGAGAGAGAGAGAGAGAGAGAGAGAGAGAGAGAGAGAGAGATGATAAAACAGTACAGATTCTGCTTTATACAAAGATATATAGAATTATAAAACATATAGAAATATAAACTATACACAACATATACACATTTATACACTTGATATTCACATTGACAGACATTAAACTCTCATACATAGTCATAAGCACAAAATAGGCAGTCTCATTACATACATACACCTATTTCTCGTCTCTCCCCCTGAATCAATTGATGCAGCCCACTAAAAAGGACTAAAGAGGTGATTTGGGTAATAAAAATTAGTGAAAATGTTTTGATATAACTAACAAGAAGAGCATTTCTTTTGTTCCTTGACAATTAATGAACATTAAAAAAACAGATTCTTTCATGAGAATGAATAATAACTACATTGGCTTTATGTATTAGCAAGAAACCCAACAAGGATAATTCTAGAGTGGGGGTCATGGCTGGGGTGGACATACACACACAATGATAAAGCCACACATAAAAAATAAAAAATGAACATCAGAGAGTTTGAATCAAGTAGAAATACTGTTATATAAAAGAAATTGTAAAAAAAATAAAAATGAAATAAAATAAAAATTTGAATAGAGGAAAAAAAAATTTTCTTTTAAAAATATTTTAGTTAGAGAAATTTGCGAATGAACATTGTTCTGTTTTTAAAAAGCAACTTGATCATAAAACAAATTAAGCCAAATATAATCTCCATCATTCACAGTTTGTCCTAAAATCAATTATAACACTTTAAAATAAAAATGGTCTTTAAAAAATTATAAAAAATGAAATTTGTGTAAAAAAAAAAAAAAAAAAAAAAAAAAAAAAAGATAAACTGGAATGTGCTTGGCAAAATCTGATGAAAATTAAAGCCAGTGAACAAGAGACAAATTCTAATTTGAGAGAGAGAGAGAGAGAGAAAAAATCTTTAAATAAAAAAAAAAAAATGTAAGGACTAGTGGGTGTGACAAGAAATTCACAAATATAATAAAAGAGAATGAATGTTGTGTTTTCTTTTAACCAAATAAAAATCATTTGAAAAGAGCAGATTGTATCATTTTAGATAAATCTCTAAGTAGAGTATTTACTTGAATATTGTTGTCAATTGGTTGCTGTTCTTAAAAGAATAGGATTGATTTTAATGGCACATCAACTTGTCTGGGGTTATTTTATTCCCAAGGAATCGTGTACATGGTACATTTATATTTACATTTTTGTGTAGTTGTTTCTGATGTTTTCTTCTTCTTTTTGCATACAGTCTACATATACTTTTGCATACAAATAATTTACACACAATTGTAGGGTTTTAAGTATTCTTATCTAATACTCATATTCAAGTAACTATTTCAATCTAATAATAATAATTTGTTTACAAACATTTATATGGCTTCAACTAACTAATAATAAGCAGTTTAAGAGTTTCTTTTCACACAGTTGAATGCATTCATGTATTCCTATCCAACACTAATAATCTCTATACAATTATATGGTTTCAAGTAACGGTTTCTGTTTAATAATCATTTATTTCCAAACAGAATAGATTTTATTCACTAGGGAGTCTGTCTTTGTTTAGATACACCATGATTTGTTTAGGGTTGTTAAGAACCTGGTTTATAATTCAGAGTTTTTCATCTCTTAGATCAATTGTGCAACTAAAGTTTAAAGAGCCAATTGTCCCTCCTATTTTACCCTCACATAGGGAGGAAGAAGCACAAAAAAATTAACTAGAACCAGGTTAAAAGTAATAAAATAAACTAGAATAGAATCTATAAATAAATTTTAGTTTGTAATCAGAATTGTTTTTCTTTTCTAAATAATTGTGATTCTTCTTGTGACACATGTTGGAATGATAGGAGTGTAAAAACAATGTCATTTTTTGAATGAGATCTTCAAAAGTTCTTCAACATCTTATTTGATCACGTGTCAAACAATTAAAAATGATTTCCCAGGTTGGATCATTTCTATTCTCGGATACACAGGAAACACCTGAGGAAGGCTGGAGGATAAAGCAATCGAAACATTGTGTTTATATCTATTAATAATGGAGATTCGCTTCCGTTTTTTGTCTATAACACAAATTACGTCACTGCTTACGTCACATTACCCAACACATAATCCGTCATAACATAGAATAAATATACTCAAAATGTGAGCATACAACGTTAGACAATCCTCATTGTTTCAATAAATAGATGCCCAGCGTTATATATTTATATATATATATATATATTATTATTATTCTAATATAATATTCAAAGTTATCGAACTGTTTCCATTTCAAATTGTCTTTCACTCTTTTTTTTTTTTTTTTTTTTACTCCTTTAATAAATTTAATGATTTTACATACTTATGGTACACACTCTATGACATTGAATTTTCAGCTCTCATCCCATCCCATCAGGCAATATCTTTCAAAAAAATTTTTTTACATCGCCCGGAGGGCGTCTTTTTATTTTGCAAGTATACTACAATACAGATGAGGACAACAGTCTGACAAAAATCCAAATTATTCACATCAAGCCTCATCAGACAAACCAGAAATTTCTTTGTTTGGTCAATGTAACTAGATAAAGGAATTTGAAAAAAAAAAAAAGAAAAGAAAAAAAACTGACCTTGCTCCATCAAGAGGGGTGAGGTAGACATCATTATTGGCGACAATGTCGACAATACAATGTTCGGGCATAATGCCCAAACCACTGAGGTGGATATCCTGTTGAACTGCTGCATCGGTGCGCCCAACCAACGTATGCTCCTGAAAAACAAAAACAAAAAAACAATGATAGCATCAAAAATTCCAATTCATATCCCAATCCTGGTATTTGTATAAGGCATTCCGAAAATGGTACATAAACAAAACTGGAATAGCAGAGTCATTTAGAAAATAGTCAAGACAATAACGGTAAATGGAAATTCTCTGGGATTGGGTTTTCATAGGAAGGACAAAAAAAACAAGAAAATCTGGAAACTTTAGGAAAGCTAGGAAAACTATGCACACACAAAAATAAATGGGGACATTGTTTGTTTAGGTCACACACACAAAAAAAATGCATGTTATATAGAGAAAAAATAAGAAGATCCTTAAAACATGGAAGATAGAGAAAATATTTCTAACTGATTGCTAGAAAACAAATAAAACTGCAAGTGTATGATAATAAAAGATGAGACTGGACACACATATATCGGGGGGAGGGGGTTAATTCATTAGAATCACAAAGATGGAGAAGATATACAGATGGTGGGGGGTGGGGGGTTGCATGGCGTTTGGGGCTAGAGGTGGGATAGAATACTCCAAGCTAAAAAATAACAAATTAAGATTTAGAGATTCTATATTAAGAAAATGACATGGATTATTAAACCAAAAAAAGAAAAAGAAAATCTACTTTAAAATCATAAAAATCTAGAACAATTTTGGTAATTACATTCAATATTTATAAATCATTGAAATAAAGAGGCTCTAAAGATTTATTAAAATTATTTTCATCAAGTGTGTGTGTGTGTGTGTTTGTAAAAATGTATTCAGACTGTTTTTCTTTTTTATGTTCTTACATAATTTCTAGACTGGAAAAGATAAGTTGTAATTTTTTTTCTTCTTTAAATCAATTTGCAATTTAAAGATTTTTGTCAGATATTCCAGTATTCCAGTTGAAGATGAGTAAAGAGTTTTATTTACTGTGTTTTTTTGTTTTCAGATATACATTATAAATATGGTTAAAGAATAAAGTTAGTAAAACAAAACCATTATTTGATAGATATATGTGACTATTTAATATTTATCAACTCATTCAATTGCCAATTTTAAGATTTCATATTTTAAAAAATTCCTCAGAAAAAAAAAGATACCAGGCATTTTGTTATAAAAATAATTCTTTTCTATATTTTCCAAGTTTTGGAGAGGGAAGTATCCAATGGCCTGTTATTATAAATGGGAGGCTATGTCCTATAGAACTGGGATGTTTAACAAATAACACACACACACACAAAAAAAAATATGAAACTAGAATACTTTGGAACAATTATGTGTGTGTTTATTTACCCCCTATCTCCGCACGAGCAGAATGTGACACAGGGTCAATTTTTAAGCAGAATTTAACAGGCTTGAATTCAGAGTATTCCCTTTCTGAGAGCAATTGTTATACCTAAGGTTAAAAATCCCAGTCTACCCTACAATTTACCCATAGCTGAAGGGAGATTAGTTGGGTTCATACCTTTTCCAAGGATATTAACACTAAGTGAAATGTAAACAGCCTTGTCTAGGATTTGAACTAGAGTCACCTTGACCATTTCCTACGATGGTAACAATTACACCATGAGCGCGCACACACACACACACACACATTATATATACATACATACATACACACACACACACACACCAGTCTGAATTTTGGGATATGAATTGTCATGAGACATTAATTTGAATTACTGTCCTCATATTGATTGATATATATATATATAAATAATCATTACTTATTATATAGCCATTTTCAGCCATGTACCCGTCAATTATCTTCAGGTGTTCACTTGTAGCTGAGAGGGGATATCTTTTATTGGATTATTGTGTTAGTCTGCCTTTGTCATACTATTTTTGCTTATTCTTACTGAGACCAGAGTCTATGGAATTTCAACACCTGAATGCACAGCCACCCAATATAAGCCACATTTCAGGACTGTGGTTTAGTTGGATATCGGCAGAAGATAAAGGAAAATGTTACAGTTACATGATGGTTGTAAATTCAATCTTTGGACCAAGTAGTGAAATGGGTCTAATAATAACATCTATATTTCATTTAACCTCCTTCCCTCCCATCCTGACTCCTTCAGCTCCTACCTTTCCACTAAAAGAATCAGAACATCGCCAAGATCTATAAGATATGACAATGAATCTTGCCCTGTCACAATGGTCCATGGCATGTAGTTAGGGGATTTTAATCCACAGTTTTCCTTCTCCTTGATCAGTTGCTATACTAAGGTTAAAGAGCTGAATCTGCCCTTCTATTTTTACCCATAGCTGGGGTGTGGGAGATGCCTTTCCATTTTTCTTTCAAATAACGATTATGCTACTCCTGTAGCCATATCAGTACTACAGTATGGTTGCACCACTTAGACTTAAATGAAATACTTGGCAAAAAAGCTAGATGGAATTTACCCAAGGATGCTGTTTGCTGTTTTGAGTCAATTCTGGAAGCAGCACCCTACAAAAACAGCAATTGTATGTCCATTTACCTCTCACCATGTAAACTATACAAGAAAGGTGAGCAAGACATGCTGGGTACTGCTGGAGAAGTAGAGACAAACTTATAAGTGATGTTCTTTTATGGACTTCAACACATAGACATACCATTGATGGCAGACCAGCAAAAACTTATATTCATCAACTTGGTGCAGACACTGGGTGCCATCTAGAGGAATTGCTAAAAGTGACGGTCAATAGGGTCGGATGGTGAGAGAGAGTCAATGGAATCCATGCTATCAGCATGCCTTGATGATGATAAGAACAAGAGTTCAAATAAGTCAATGTAGGTATTTATCCAACCTGTTCACCATGGGTAGGATGTGATACAAGTTCACAAGTATGGGGCATCCTGTGAGGATTGAACTTGCTTTTCAGTAGTAATGGATCTGCAAGACTACCTTGCTAACCATTATACCACAATGGGACCCTCCCTCTAAATAAATCAATGTATACTGGTAATGTTGGATTGTCTTCCCTTGGATTTGGAAGAGTTATCTTCCCTCTTGTTTCTTATTCTCACCACCAGGCGTCTTTCTGTATTTAAGCAGGAAGCGCCAGATTCAAGACCTCTCTTCCTCTTCTTCTTCGGCACCTCAGCACATGGGTTAGACTTTTATGTCTACACCCTTCTCGGGTGGGGGTTTCTGACCCCAAAGCAACACTAAGTTTACTTGAAATTATGGACTCTCCGGTCCTATATCTCTATTTTGTATGTTCTTGTAGTGAACTGATGTATACGTTTTTTTATTGTATATCTTTCCTTTCCTTGTATGTGTATTTCATGTCTTATATGTTACTCCATGTGCTGTCCAATTTATTAAAGTCCATTATGTTATGTTTAACACCCTTGTCAGAGTTGTTTGTTTCAACCAGTTAGAATTTATATTGTAACCTTGAACCTTACAGTAACAAGCAATTCTGAAAATATTTAAGGACTGTGGAACTGCTCTATTTAACATGAATAAAGAGGAAATGCTTCTTTTTGTTGTTGCTGTGGCTTAAAAACCAGAGTATATTGCTTAGGCTCATTGAATGTTGACTGACATCCAGTCGTATTGGCCATGTGTATATTGATATCATAATTCAAATTTTTCAATATCGGATGCCCTATTAAGAATTAGAAAGTAACAAATATCAAGAGTTTTATTGATTTCACTGTATTCTCATCAAATACTTTTACACAGAGAGAGAGAAAGAGAGAGAAGAGAGAGAAAGAGAGAGATAAAGAGAGAGATAAAAAAAAGAGAAAGAGAGATAGAGAGAGAGAGAGAGAGAGAGAGAGAGAGAGAGAGCATAAAAAGTACATCAACAGATTTCAGTCAGACTTTTCAAGTTGTTTGCTGAGCTTTTTTCTTTTTTTTCTTTTTTCAAATGCAATAACTTGGGAGCTATGTGAGTGTTTAGGAGCTGATGAAGAAGTAGATCGATCAAGTAAGTGCGTTAACTTGCTGCCAATGCTTCACCGAGATCAGGCAGTAACGGTTAACGATAGAGATAGACCCAAGAGATGAGGCAGGCAGATTTCCTCTCACTGATAACAGATTCCTTCTTCTAACAAGATCACATGCAAGATGCTTCTTGCCTGGTGGGCCAAAAACAGACAAATACAAAAGGAGAATCACTACAAGTCATTAGCAAGGAAGATTTCAGGATAGAGGGCTGGCTTGGGTGCGGTTAGAAGGCAAAGGCAAGGGAAAGGGCGTGTTGGTGTGGTCGGGGAGGAGGGGGGAGGGTGTAACAGCAGCAACCTGATGCATGCTGTTTGGTGATGGAATGAAGCCATTATGTGACAGGCAGTCACAGATCAATACAATCAAGTGGTGTTGGGCCATTCAACACAGCCATACTTTGTGTGTTCGTCTACAATCTGCAGCCGGGCATGAAGGCCAATTTTTAACAGCAAGCTGTGACATTTTCACTTGCAACACAAACATAAATCCCAGCAGATTTCATAGTTGAACAGATTTTCTTTTTTTTGTGTGTGTGTGTTTTTTGTTTACATCAAATCATAAACAAATATATGAATAGAAGACTTTTTAATACTCATCTTGGACATTTCAGGATGATAACACTGCAATCATGGTTTTATAGTTAGGAGATAAAATAGCATTTTTTTTTTTTTTGGGGGGGTCATTTATAGCTTGTTGTTCTGGATTATAATCTTTATTATAGTTTTTGTTGTTTTAAATGTATGTTTAATAACATCAAATAATAATTCTTGCTTAACATCAGATGATTGATTTACAAAATCCTTTCTATGAAATGGATGAATGATTATCAAGTACATTGATTGTTTAAAATGTCAATGTGTAATAATATTATTTATTCATCATCAACATCTATAGGGGTCATGTCATGATTTGCTAAGCATAGCTTAGGTTTAGCACAAGGTCACAAGTATTTTCCCATCCCCTCTGCAATGTGCAAGATGGGATACAAAGTAAATCTTTAAGTGAACTAGAGCTGGTCTGAATTCAAATTCTTCCTTCTCCTAGACTGGTTGCCTAACCAAAGCTAAAGACTCTAGTCTGCCTTACTATTTACTCATAGTTGGGGAAAAACAGATGGATTCATGACTTTCCCCAAACAGTCTCATCTAGTGGCCAATACTATTTCCTATGATAACTATTAAGCTAAGCATGCCTTCACACTTTCATATGTATTATTTACCTCGTAAGAACTGAACCCAATACAGGTTTCATTTGTACATAAGACACACTATTTTTCCAGATTTTTCAGCCAAATGTTACAGGTGCGCATGATACACAAAAAATATATATAATCAACTTTCTTTCTGGTCACATGCTTCACCCTATTTGAAAGGGATCATTAAAAAGTAAGTTATATCTATAGCCCAAACCAATGTTATTTACTGTCATTTAATTTGAAACTTCTTTAAGACCTACTATTACAAATTTTCCACTAGTATATACTATTATGAGAACAAAATAATACAGTGAGGATTATAAAATACAGATTAATTCTGAAATTTGGTAGTGACCTAATTTTTTAAAAGTATTCCACGCATAAATAAATAAAACAAAAAAAAAAAAACATGCTAAATATGACAAAACATTTGCTAGTTTTGTAATATAAAAAAGAAAAAAAAAAGAAAGAAAAAAAGACATTAGCATTGATAGCAGCTACTTCATTTTATTTAAATAAGAAAAAAGAGATTTCTTTTGAAAGAAATTGTCAATAAAACCATTAAGATTGAGGAATATCAAAGACATTTTAGGTTGAAAGGTTGAAATCTTTGCTCTCATTGAAGAGAATTTATTGAAAATATTGTCAAAAGTTCAAAAATATGAAATCAAGTGAGAATATTATTTGTTGAAGATTTTTATTAAAAGATCTTTATAAGTATGACAATGTTAAGATCAAACAGAAAATATTTTCTTTGGGATTCCCTTTAAAAAAAAAGCAGCAGATCATTAACCAAAAGAGGTTAAAGCGGTGTTTCTCAATATTTTTAGTTTTGGGAAACCCTTGAAATAATTCTCAGGAAATCCCCTGCTTAAAAATCATATGCATTTACCCAACCCCTCTGCATGAGCAGGATGCGACTCAAAGTCAATTTTTAAGCAAAATTTAACAGGTCTTAATTCAGAATTTTCCTTCTCTTAGACTAGTTGCCATACTAAGGTTAAGGAACCCAGTTTGTCATACTATTTACCCACAGCAAGAGGGAGAATAGTTGGATCCATACCTTTTCCTAGAGTATTAGCTCTATGTGAAATGCAAACAGCCTCATCCAGGATCTGAAATCAGTATGCCATGAACATTTCCAATGATTATAACCATTACACCATAGGCACCTCTTTAAAATTATCATTCATCATTATTAATAAGTCACAGACGTCCTAGCGATTTGTTGATAAACATTAGCTTGAAATGTTCAATTCCAGCCTTAGTTATTAGACATCTCTACAAATGAAAATCACACTTGTAAAAATTCCAGTTGCTCTAAAGAGAAACTTTAATATTCATTATTTCACAAAATCCACCTGGCTATCAGATAAATAGAAAATCTTTTTCAAACATTGATCATCAATAAAATATATGAATGCTTTGATAAATCTTGACAGGCAATCAACAAAATATCTATGTGATCCTATTTCAGATGAAAACACAAAATGTTACAATGTTGTATTCGGGGGGGGGGGGCACGTTTGTTTAGCTATTTCTCTCTTTAATCAAAACTTATATTTCTCAATATTTGACTTCTAAAGAGTTTTTACTTCCTGGATGTTTGGACCGACTTGTCGGTGGGGCTTAGAATACACTGACTATATCCCCTGCAGCAGAGGGGTAAGAACCCCACAAAAAATGGGGAGTCCTGTGAATGACAACAAACAGCATCTGTTAGTGAGGCCCAAGCTCTGTGTGGAGTGCCCCTTCATTGTCATTACTCTAAGGTCCACTTGGACCAGGTATGGTAGTACTATTATATAATGAATAGGAATAGCCAATCATTTTCCTAATGTAGTGTAAATTTGAATTTAATGGTTATTTATGGAAAAGTTTAGATAAGTTTGATGGACAGGTTTTGACCCTAGGTTGACCTGTAACAGGATTCACTGATTGGTTAAATCGAATCATGTGACCAGGCAATACATGGGAAAATTGGAGAATTAACTAAGTAGACCTTGTGGATAGATGCATATTTGCCTTTTTTATTCTTCCACGTGTGTGTGTGTGTGTTTTAAAGTTGGGTCTTGGGGAAATAAAGATATGTACATTAAAACAATTTAAGTCTCTGTGTTCCAAGCAGAGAGAGAGAGAGAGAGAGAGAGAGAGAGAGAGAGAGAGAGAGAGAGAGAGAGAGAACACTTGATGCAGCCCTAATAAGAAGATGATCCCAACAATAAAAGAGAAACACAACATGGCCAGCAAAGAAGAATGGAAGACAGTAGAACATAGCAGTATAAGAAAATAATAAGAGACTAACCAACAGTACCTGTTAGTGTCCCAATCTATGGCTCATATAGATCAATTTGGAAATTATTTGCATTAGATAGAAATATTTGATATCATATAACTGTGTGCAAAAAAACTCTTAAGAAACAACTACACAAAAATGTCAATACAAATTTACAATGTATGCAATTCCCTAACCATTCGGCATAAAATAACCCCAGACAGATTGACATGGCATTAAATCAGACTTATACTCCTCAACATTTTACGTCTAAATAGTTTCCACTTCCTAAACATTTTGACTGACCTGATTAAATGGCTGCTACTAATATGTTCAGTAAGGCTGATTTAAAAGAAAATCTTTATTGTTGCTTCTTTAAATTGCTAAAATATTTATACCTGTTATTATTTCTATTATCAACTGATGTAGCCAAGTTGGACAAGTGTCTTCATCTTAGTTGATCTTATAATCACAATATTTCAATTGTTATACCCTCTGCTTTCAGCTGTTGGTTCTAGTCAGTAATTGTCTACGAATTTCAAACTAAATCTTTTATTTATTCCATAACAAGAGATTATCTTTCTAGTGTCCATGTTTAATGGAAATCTTAGATTAGTTAATTCTTCTTAATTGATTTGTCCCAGAGACAGTGTCTATATTTCCCACTGAACCAAAGTATAAACTTAACTTATACAGGGATTGAACTTGTGATAACTAGATACTTATCTATGAGGCTATTGTCTGAAAATAATTTGGAACTGGTAAAGCTAATGTCATTTATGTGTCTATTTAACAAAGACAAAGTTTGATTGCATTATTCATAGTGTAATAATTAGGTGGTAGAAATTTTTGAGTCTTGGACTTAATGTCTTTTTATTTATTAAAGGCTACAATATGATATTCATCCCTATTCATTAGGTTGACTAAGGAGACAGACTGTCAGTTGGTTTTCCAATTTCATTCTCTGTCTTCTGAGACACTTGTTTGTGTAATGGTTATCACCATAGGAAATGGGCTCAGCTGACCAAGTTCAAATCTTAAACAAGGCTGTTTGCATTTCACTTAGAGCACCAATAAGAAGATGAGCCTAACAACTAAAGAGAAACATAACACAGCCAGCAAAGAAAAATGGAAGACAGCAGAACATAGCAGCATAAGAAAGTAATAAGAATTTCCAAGAAAGGTAGGAATACAACTATTCTCATTTCAGTTATCAGTAAATAGTAAGGCAGTCTGTGCTCTTTAATCTGTGGTATAGCAACTGGTCTAAGAGAAAGAAAATTCTGAATTCAAACCAATTGTAGACCTAGAGAGGGATGAGTTCCTCCAGGTTATTCCTGCCCAAGACATGATACATGTGTAGTGAGTCCCAACAATCAAATCAGGTTACATGACCAGTGAGATGAGGATGATGATAATAACCAAGATGATGCCACTAGTCTGAAAACATTAATGAATAAAAATGATAATTCCTTGGTTCAGAAATCACATAAAACCTTTCCTAGATCAGTTTCATTTCTGTGTTCAGTCATCAATTGCAGACAGAACGACATAAAAATGTGCCATGTGGAAGAAGTAAAGAGTCAAACCATAAAATACAAAACTGAAAGCAGATATATAAGTTAGGGTAGCGTGAACATAAAGTCAATGGTGCTTGGTTACTGACAGTTTCTTGCTTATGTGATTCTCAAACTAAGTTTGATTTGAGGATTGCATAGGTGAAAAACTGTCAGTAACCAAGCAACATTGACTTCATGCCCACACTACCCTAACTTAGATAATTATGCTCTATCTATGATATTGAGCACAGTTTACTTATAGATATAGCACCCATATTATATATATATATATATATATATATATATATATATATATACACACACACACACGAAAGTAAGTAAAATGGAGTGGCCTATTGTTAGTATCAGCTGGACAGTGAAGGAGTCTATCCATTTGTTGCTAGTGCTAGACCAGGGAGATTGTTTTTGTATCTGAGGTGGAGCACCACACCTATCATCAGCTCCCCATTTTATTGAAACTGTTAGTAACCAAGCGCCATTGGTTTCATGTCCATGCTACTCTAACCTAGATATACATGCTCTATCCATGATATTGCACACTATTATCTATCTCTCTCTCTCTCTATATATATATATATATATATATATTAAAAAAAAAGGTAAAAATTGAATTTGGTCTGTACAGCTGTTGTGTGTAAAGGAAAAGTGATTCACATAGCGATTTTCTGAGAATCAAATCTCATTTTTCTATTTTTGTTCCGTAGTTGTTTTGATGAGAACACTGATCCTCGTGGCCACTTTCATCCATTTTTATTTGTATAGCCTCAATGAAACACAGCCTCTATGGAGCCAACCTGGCCTCAAGCTTTTAACAGATAACAACCGACGTGCTGCAGACGTGACTGCCCAGAAATACAGCCAGCATTTTTAGATATTTATTGCTACAGTAGCAAGAAATGTTTTTTCCCTCCACTTGGTTCTAAGCAATGTCTAACGAAGAGAGAGAGAGAGAGAGAGAGAGAGAGAACACATTGTCCTTGGAAGAAATTATGATTAATTGGATCGGACTTGTGTGATTTAATATTACGAATGCAAACAATTCAATACTTTAATTATCAATGATGATCAAGCCAATGATCATGTGTTACACCTATGGAGAGAAGAAATGGCTAACAAGAAAGAGTTGTCTGCTTGACCAATATTTGATGTCAGACCTTCTTCTTTTTTGGGGGTGAGTGGGGTGGGGATGATTATTTGTGCACACCAGAAATGGAGAGAACAAAAGAAGCAAAAGCGTAAAAATAGGTCAACTATTAGAGAGACATTTTGAATATCATGTAAAATGATACAATATTTGAGATTTAATTTGATCCCACAATTAATTACCTAAACTTCCTGTCATAACTGATACTCACTGAAATATGTTCAATGAAAACAAAACAAAAAAAAAAATTAAACATTATCAATGAAAACCTTTTTTTTAAAAATTACTTTGTTTGTTTGGTTGGGCTTTATGGCATGTCAACCCCTTGGGTTATTTTATGCCGAATACTTCTATTGGTAATTTGGTATTCAAAAATGTTTAATGCCGACAAAGTTTTGAAATAATTTCATTTTTAATGGATAATACAATTTCGTTTATAAACTCATGTTTTCTATTTAACCCATAGATGGGACCCTAACAGGTACTACCACTCAGGATCAGAGTGGACCAGGGAGCAATGGTGATGAAGGGGTGCTCCACATTCCCCAAACCTCCAAAACTGGAACCTCACCATCAGATAGAGTTTAACGTCATTCCCAGGACATATAGAGCCGCAGCCACCGCCTACTAGCACCCATATGATAAAAAGGGATTGGGGCTTGCCATAAGGGCAATAGGGTTGGGAAAATCATATAGGTGCTAGGGCTTGACATGTCCAGCCGATTGATCGGAGGGTTAAAATTACTTTGATTGATTGATTTTAATGACATGTCAACACGGCTGGGGTTATTTTTTGCCTAGAGGTTAGAGAATTGCATACATTGTATGAATACATTGACAAAAATTTAATAGTTTAAACAAAAACTAACATCAACAGTCAATATTTGTTTTGTCCTGAAGAAGATTGGAGATACATATCTGTTATATATATATTTAATTATAGAAAAATAATCAATATGTATAAATCAATTGAAAAGTTAAATGTCAACATTAGATTTTGTCAAATATCAATAAATCATCCTCACATTTCCTATTTTTCACTTTTATTTATTTATTACTTTTCATAAACAGTGATACTGATAGATCTTTAATTTAGTGCGTCTTGGGATGCAAAGATTTGAATGAGTCTCTGGGAAATTTGATGGGTCCCAATTAAAGTTTCTTAATAAATTGTAGAGTTTTTATCTATGAACAACTAAAGCTGTCTAATCCCTACCTTATACCCCATACACTGTAATTCGTTTCCAAGAAAATGTTAAAATGTATTTACAGTTAGCTGGAAATGGTGGGTGAAGAAAGAAAAACACTGGGACGCATGGATAGAATTTTTCTGTGTCAGTGAGGTAGGTCGCATACCAATCAGCATCTCTCTCTCTCATATATATATCAAAATGAGGAACAGTAAATATATGTATAATGTAGTTTTGTATATTTATAAATAAAGAGTGCTCAATATCGGTGATGTTCTGATGATCATATAAGTGAGAAACTGCCAGTCACAAAGTGCTGTTGACTACACGATTCTAATTATATATATAATTAGAATGCTCAATATAATATAAAGCTATTATATAATATAATAATAAATATATAAACGTTTTATATATTTAATGACATACGAACAGTCATGACCATTGGTTCCATGCATGCTTAACTGCAAAGATTCTTCAGGTGACGACGGGGTTTTATGCCCAAATACAAACCTTTATATATATATATATATATATATATATATATATATATATAAAAAATCACTAGTCAAACTTTATCTTATATATAATCTCCCATCGACCTTTTTGTCAGTCTACTGCAGGACTTGGACATTCCCAAAGGTCTGTTAGACATGTCAGAGGATAATCAACCTTAGCCTTAGCCATAATAAGTGTTGGATTAAGAGTTGTTCTTCTAGACTGTGCAAGGCTTGAGAGACCAATCTGCCCTACTATTTCACCTATAACCTGACAATGAAGAAATGGATTCATGTCTTTCCAAAGGGCATTAATTAGTATAAAGTTCATTTTATAATAGTAACAACCAATAGTCTAAGTAAAAAACTTGATTTTAAATTCTTTGAATAAAATAATTATATATATTATATATATATATATATATATATATATATATATATATATACACATACACGCACATATATGCTCCCCATCCCCTACTGGATTGAGCACTTTGGAAGGGATCTCGATGACGATTGCCAACTAAGCTTAAAGGCAATGCTCTCCTATAAAACAAATGGAGCACTCTCTGGCAGCCTTTACATATATACAGATGTGTGTATTTATCAGTTAAAATCCTCCTCCCAGTCTGTAGGTGACAATGGCAAAGTGGTTAAGAAGCCTGACTGGTGATGAATTGTTCAGGTTTCCATCCCAGCTTGGAGGTAGCCTGCAAATGTCTAGCCACACTGAAGAGACGTGATTTGTTGAAACACAGTGTTTGTAGATGCCCGCTCCCCCCCAAAAAACCCAAATACAAAATACTTTCATAATCTAATCTTTTATAAGACCCCCCCCCCCAAATCCCAAATAAAAAGACCCCCCAAATCTTTATAAATTTAAAAGCAAGTAGTTTTCAAGATTTCTGCTAGCTACTTGTACTTAATCCAGTAAGAAGTAGAAAGTTTAGGTTGGGTTCTTCCAACAGATGCAATTAAAATGAGAAGGAATTCTTAAAGTGGCTGTCGATCAGTCAACAAGCTTCCTTGGTTAATTTGGACATGGAAGTAGTCTTACACCAGAACTTATGATGCAGCACTGACCTCTTTCTCTTACACACTCCTCATCCTCCTCCCCTCCCCCTCCTCGGTTACATTGAAAGCCAATCAATTCAACAAGACCAGCAAATACAAGTTGATTTAATCTGAGCAACACTTTCCACATGTAAGATTCTATTTCTTTGTGTTGAAAGAATTGTGTAATGTTATATTCAAAGCATTGAAATATGAAAACCTTCAGACAATTGCAACACTTCTGACTCCTTTGAAAATCAGAGAAGGAATCAATAAAAATACAAGTTATATGTATATTTATATATATATATATATATATTGTCCAAATCTGTAATAGTTGACTATTTGCTTTTCTTTGCTAATGTTACCCTCTAATGGACACTTCTTTCCATTCATGTTACTAGAATGGTCAACACCAATATTTATTATTTGTTCAGATTTCCTTCAACCATAAGATATTGGTCTCGTGCTTTCTCTCGCAATATTTTACCTATATTTAAAATGCTTTCTTTAAAACTGTTCTATCATAGGAGGGTCTTTGCATCAAACACAGTTTGGAACTATTTGGCTCAAATATAAAAAGGATTTATTAACCATGAAAAGAAACATGATTACTTAATTCTGTAAACAATGAAAATGATCTTTTTGAATTAATTACTGAGATAATATTATTTTCTGACCATACAACCAAAACTGCTACAAAAACCAATGATGATAAAACATTTTAGTATATTGACGAGGATTCTTTACTTGTATTGTGTACAGATAGGGAAGTGAAATTAGAAAAAAATTAAAATCTATTAGAAAAAAATTCAGTTATGAGCAACAAAGTTATGTCCGATTTGGAGAGTTATAAGAACAGATTGAAATAATTGGGTTTAACAACATTTGAAAGTAGGAAAATTCAGATTATTAAAAAAAAAAATGTTTAAAACTGGGATTTTAAATCAGTTGACCATAATGTGTTTGCCATAAGTAAGTTAAAGAGTCCAGTTGATCCTTTATTCATACTTAGGGTGGGGGATAATTATATTCAGAACTTTTCTAAGCATATTAGTGCTACATGAAATGCAAACAGCCTTGTCCAGGATTTGAACTTGGGCCACCAAATCCATTTTCTATGATGCTAACTGTTACAGAATGAGAGATGAAAAAATGAAGATTAAATCTTAGCAACTTTTTAGCAATAGAGTTTTACACATTGTGGAATTGTTTGTCATAATAAATGATTCTTCCAATTAATGTGCAAAGATTAGAAGATTTATAATAATCATTGTAGCACCTGATGCAATTAATAGATAATCTAAAATTAAATGACTGATTTTAACAGCGTGTCAACATGTCTGGGGTTATTTTATGCCTAGAGGTTGGGAAATTGCATAAATCTTACATTTTTTGTGAAGTTTCTAAAGAGTTTTTTTTTTTTTTCACATATGATATCAAGTAGCCTCATAAAATACATATACTTTTTAAACAGATGTATTTGACCCATAGATGGGACCCTAAAAAAGGTATTACTATTCTGGGTCATAGTAATGAAAATGAATTCTATTGGCTGTATTTTCTTATCTCATCTTTTTGTTGAGAAATTAAAATGAAAAGTTAAATAAATTCAGTTATAGAAAAAAAAAGTAAGGGTGGCCTAATGTCAGTATCAGCCACACAGCGAGGGAGTCTATACCCTTTTCACTAAAGCTAGACCAAGGAGATTATTTTAGCATCTGAGGTAGAGCGCCATACCTACCATCAGATCTTTACTTTACCACACAGATCCCTGTGCTACTCATAGGCTGAGTTGGCGAGGGCCAGTATCGAAGCAGGAAGCTTGTGATTCCTAGGCGGACGCTCTACCGACTGAGCTAAACCGGCCCTTCAGTTTTTAGAAATGTAGGAAGAAACGTGAGAAAGTAAGAAGATAATAAAAATGAAACATTAACATAGATAAATGTTATTTCTTTCTTTTACCTTTAAATGTATGAATGGCCAATAGAGATTTTCTGCATGCATACAAAGATTAAAATAAAAGTTGTCTGGCATTAATTTTCTACTTAAGCCTCTTGCATACGTCTCTGGCAGACACACACGTGCGCACGTACACCCAACTTCCTGACAGTCATTGATAATCTACCTGGCTCCTCTTTACATAAATCCACACAGATAATGAAACTGATAGCAGTATCCTATAATTCCAATAATGCAAGCCATTATTAAATCTTTTTTTTTTTTTTTTGGTGGATGTATTCAAAATGCTTTTATAGCATTGCTACACACTTGGAAGAGATTGGAATCACTGCACATGAAGACATGAAGCTAAAATGAAGAATAGACATTTTCACTAGTGTCCACTACTTTCATGGAAGCCATCACTAATTTGCTGTTCGGTGATAAACAACAAAAAGTAATATTCTGCTCTAAGTCAACAGATCAGAAGTTACATTATCATGTGATCAACTCTTGATTCTAATATTAATATCCTCCAAGCAAATATCGCTTGTTTTCTTTCTTTTTTAAATAAAGTTTAGGTAAAAGAAGACTAATGTTTTAAAGGAAGTAATAAAATAATTGTTTATATATATATATATATATATATATATATATATATATATATATATATATATATGTGTGTGTGTGTGTGTGTGTGTGTGTGTGTGTGTGCTTAATTTTTGAAAATTAATTAGTTAATAATTAATGAATTTAGGCGGGCATATATGTTCAAATGTAAGGCTAAACAGATCGAGAAAATGTCAATCCCTGAATGTACATTTCGACCTATTAGGTCTCATCAGCAAAGTTATAGACATGGGAGACTGCTCCGTGTGTGACTCGAAACCTTGACTGCCAAGCTGACAGGCAGAGATTCTAACCACTACACCAGCTTGCCAATCCAAATTCTTCACCCGTTTTGAAAATTGTCGGCTAAAAGCCATATCAAATAAACACAATGTTTATTTACGTATATATATATATATATATATATATATATATATATATATATATATATATATATATACGCACACACACACACATATATGCTCCCCATCCCCTACTGGATTGAGCACTTTGGAAGGGATCTCGCTGACGATCGCCAACTAAGCTTAAAGGCAATGCTCTCCTATAAAACAAATGGAGCACTCTCTGGCAGCCTTTACATATATACAGATGTGTGTATTTATCAGTTAAAATCCTCCTCCCAGTCTGTAGGTGACAATGGCAAAGTGGTTAAGAAGCCTGACTGGTGATGAATTGTTCAGGTTTCCATCCCAGCTGGAGGTAGTCTGCAAATGTCTAGCAACACTGAAGAGACGTGATATGTTGAAACACAGTGTCTATAGATGACTATATATATATATGTTTTGAATATATTGAAAAAAAATTCTTTACATTGTTAAGATAAATATAAGTTTTAAAAACTTTGCCTTTTCTAGACTCAATTCATCATAGAATTCTATGAGTATTAAAGTAAGTTGAATTTAAATTTGAACTACAAAGTGTTTAAAAAAAAATTCCCATTTATGTCAGAGTTCTTTTATGATCTTAGGATTTTAAAGTCTTGACCTATTTAGCATTCTTGTCAATACATTATTGGAATCTTCCCCAGGTGATCTCAGTAATATCAGTTCTGCTTTTCTAATAGATTCACCCATAGAAATATTAACATTTTCTTTAATCACCTGGGGGAGATTCTAGAATATGTCAACAGGGATGATAAACATATGGGAGACTCTTTGAAATCATAAAGGTATTTCCATAAGGGAGTTAACATTTTTAAATCACTCTGTAATTTTTAACCAAATTTGCAGAGTGTATATGCCTTCTGCAGCAAAGGAGTATCCTATTGTTGTGTAATGGTTAGCAAGCTAGTTTTACAGATCTATTACAACTGAATAGCAAGTTTAATCCTCACTGAATGCCTCATACTTGCAACCTTGTGTCACATCCTACTCATTGCAAATGGGTTGGGTATTTAAGGTCATCCCATAGTAGTATAATAGTTTACAAGCTAGTCTCACAGGTCCATTACTAGTGAATAGTAAGTTTGGATGCCTCATACTAGTAACGTTGTGTCACATCTGAATCTGTGACAAATAGGCTGTGTAAATATTCTTCTCCAGCCAATTAGTATCATTAGATTTAACTCAACTGAAATGAAGAAATGAAAATCTTTCACTAATTAGATTTGGCTGTGTCTTTTGCTTTCTCTTTTGTCTGAAAGTATTAAGCAATAAAATTAGGAAGCAATATATAATGAAACTCAATTTACAAAAAACAAATGTATGAACAGATTAAAAACCTAAAAACTAAAATAACTGTCTCAAACTATCTATGCTTACAGTTTTGGAGGGTCTTTGCAAAATAAACTTTTTTGATTATTAGAATGATTTGATATTTACTTATAAAAAGAAAATTATTCATTGCCATATTGTAAATTTTATAATGAATTTTATGTATTAAAAAAAAATAAATCTACTTTTTATAAAAAAGAGAAAATTCAGAATGTAAAAATCAATGATTTCTATTTACAGTAAAAAGACAAAATTATAATCATCAGTTAGGTTTAGGTTTGTTTTGTTTTACGGCATATCAACCTCAGTGGGTCATTTAATGCCGATAAAGTTTTGAAATAAAACAATTCTTAATGGATAATACAATGTTTTTATAAACACATTTTTCTATTTAACCCATAGATGGGACCCTAACAGGTACTACCACTCCGGGTCAGAGTGGACCAGGGAGCAATGGTGATGAAGGGGTGCTCCACATTCCCCAAACCTCCAAAACTGGAACCTCACCATCAGATAGAGTTTAACGTCATTCCCAGGACATGTAGACCCGCAGCCACCGCCTTCTAGCACCCATATGATAAAAAGGGGTTGGGGCTTGCCATAAGGGCAATAGGGAATCATCAGTTAAACTTTAAATTTCTAAATCATATTATTAAACACAACAAATTATAATTCATATAATTTTTCATACATTTATCTTATAGAAAATTTTCTATTAAAATTTTGTTTAGTAATTGACTCATTGCTTTTTATTATTCATTTATTTTCCAATTGAAATGTAACTTTAAATATAAGATCAAAATGATATATTTAAGAGCAACACATTTAAAACAGTTTCCTTTATATAACATTTTATAACAAGTAACTATAACATTTCTGATGTCTAGAAAACTCAATAGATTTGAATTTTTGTTAAACATTAAGTACAGATAAGGCTTCAACACATTTATCAAAAGGATGTGATAAAAGATTAAAATCTAAAATACAGAATCACTTTTCTTAAATGACTTGGCCATCAAATGTTTGCTAATGGACTTAAGTAGTAAGATTACCTGGCATTGCCAGAATCAAAATAAGATTTAAATTTTTATCAGTTTTTAACTTTATTTTAAAAAGTAGCATTTCAGAAATAAAAAAAGATTCAAATGAAATATAAGTAAAGAATATTTTTTCAGAGGGACCAAAATCTGGTATTTTTTAAATTTCTAAATTGACAGAGAAAGATTTTTTGAAATTTGAGTTTAATAATTCCATTTTGTTCATGAAAAGAAAAACCTTTTCTAATTTCAAAACTAACTAAAAAAAAAAAAAAAAAAAAAAAAGAAGACCCACAAAAATATCTGAATAAAGTAGAGTTTTATGAAAAGGAAAAATATTATTATTCATGTTTTTTGTGTTTTTTTTTATTTTTTATTTTATTCCAGAGATATTTACAAAGACAAGATCATTGATAGATGAAATGCATTGATGTAAAGTGGGAAACATCCAGTTATTAGAAAATAAATGCATTTATCAGATTTATTAATATCATTATAAAAAAATAGAAAAAAGCTGGATAAATGTTTTATGATATAGATAAGTTCATTCATATTAGTACATACATAAACAAAGTAATTTTAAAATTAAGTTAATGTAACTTCTGATCTAGAGCAGATTTAGAATTCATTGCCAAATGCACCTTCAAACTGAAAAATTCTTAAAGTGCTCAATACACAAAAATGCAAGGTAATATCACAATATATTAATAATTATGAAAATAAGGCAGAATTATAACTCACAACTAGAATTGTCAGGGGAGTTATTATTCTGTCTTATTTTTATAATTATTAATATATTGTGCATTATATATATCATTTATTTAATTAATTTAATGACGACCAATCACCTAAAGGTGAGGCTCTGAAACCATTGGTAAAACGGACTCTTAAATGTATTGTAAACTATAATTAAATAAATACAGCTCTTACAGAAGTAATTGAGCACTTTATTATCATTTCTCTAATACTAACAAGGAATTAACTATGTGCATTATATATATATATATATATATATATATATATATATATATATATATATATATACACACACTAATCCTATTAGTAAACCCTTGCAGTAAGAAAAAACCTGGCAAATAGTTTGTTAGTAAAAATATACTACCAAACTTCACCTGGGGGGGAAAAAAATAAAAAAAGAAAAGACCAAGAGGGTTTCACCAACCGAAAATAATCGATTAACATTTGGGCAAAAGAAAAAAATTATATACATAATATATAATATATATATATATATATTATATAATATATATATATAAAATATCATATATATTTTTTTTTTTCTCAAGGTTTCATGCGAGTTTCTTTATGTCAAAGTTCAAAATCTTTCTCTTAAATACAAGAAAACAAAATGAAAATAAATAATACCTATAAAAAAATAATCACCCAAAGAAAATCAATGGATATGATTGAAAGTGCTTGGGGACAAAATTTGTGGGACCACCTCTATTAAAGAAACTAATATGAAATCTAGTGAGAAAACAAAAATGATCATCAAAAAGAGATGTTCTGGGGTCTTTAACCAAACATGTTTAAACAATGTGTGTGTATGTATATGTGTGAGAGAATAATTTTTGTTTTCATTCTTTTTTAATGTCTAATATTATAATAATGTAAAATATAACTTTGTTATATATATATATATATATATATATATATATATATATATTATTGTTTATATTTTTTAAGGCAATTACAATGCGTATATCGTATAAAATTCAATAATTATTGAAAATAATCATGACAAGTAAACTCAGCAAATAACAAGCAGGACGTGGAACACCGTACAGCTGTTTCAACATCAAAAAATATAAACAATAATATACTTTACTTAAGAATGCTCCCAAAAGCAAATGTTCAAATTTTATATATATATATATATATATATATATATATATATATATCAATGTAAAACATTTACACATACACAAACTTTTTATATACTGTTATATATATATATTGTCAATGTATTTTGTTAGATTTCTTAAATGCACTAATTTCTATAGAGTAAATGTAGTAAGATGACTAAAATAAAAGACTAAAATATTTGTTGGCTTATTTAAACAAAATGATGAAAAGGATTTTCTTTCATGCATGGCATTGGCCAAGAGTTGCCTACATAGAACAAAATTAAAATCAAAACTAAAAAAAGGAGGGTGCAATATATATATATATATATATATATATATAGTATTCTTTAATAAAAAATTTAGAGGTGTAAACTAAGATTATTCAGTGCGTTCTCTTTGTATCATGAGGAGGTGCTGAACAGTTCTCAGCCTAACCAACAAATGAACTAGCATTTTTATTGAATTTCTTTCTTGGCAGTGTTACAAAAACTTGAGAAACAATGTTAGTCAAAGTCTGACCTATTTATCAAAACTTTTCTCATTCCCCAATGATACCTGCACTGGAAAAATAGGGTCTAAAAAAGTTTGGCTTTAAGTTAGCCAAACCATGCTTTTAACCAGGACAATGTGCCCAGAATGTTCAACTTTATGATGAATATGTGGAATAACATGTCTATTTCATGTCGCTAGGTCACTCCCATCTTAGTTAGGCTGAGAACCTTTCGGCATCAACTCAGATTTGTTATATATGAAGCATTATTAAAACCCAACAAATAATAAATACACAACTGTAAGGTTTATGGCAAAGCACTGAAATTTCTTTAGATCCAATAAAATAAACATTTTTTTATTTATCAAATTATAATATATTGTTTTGTTTTGTGGCATATCAACACTCTTTGGACCATTTAATGTTGAACCAAATCATTTTGATAAACAAGGGATTCAAGTTGCTTAAATTTTTTTATAGAAAAAACAATTCCTTAATAATGTTTTCTATGAGGTTAAAAAAAATGTTGCTATTTTTTCTTATATCATGTGACCTAAAAGCTCAAATAAAACTTACCATTAATTTAAAAAAAAACAACTTTTTGGTTTAAGAATTTTTTTATTGTGATCTGAGCATGAGTTATGTTGGACAAAACCTTTTTTTTTTGTTTTACTTATATAAAAAAAAATTATAAAAAATTTCTTTTTTTTTTTAAGGTAAAGTAAAAAAAACATTGTTAAAGGAGGGGGGGGGTGAAATCTGTCCATTTCAGATTTTGCCAATGTCAAGTTTTCGAGTCGGCATTTTGCCAAAATTTGTTTCAATGGAAAAAAGAAAAGATTGAGAGGTTTACTATGATAAGATGTCTAACTTGTCACAAAAGCTGATTGCTTTTGCCACAACATTTGATCGAAACCAATTGGATAGAAAGAGAAAGAAGCATCAGTTGAGGGTTGTTAATAAAATGACAAAGATGAAATGAAAGATTTTATCTGGAAAGTCATTCTTAAACAAAATTTAGAAAAAGAGTTTCTCTAAAGATTAATTGAAGTCTTTACAAGATAAAGTTAAAAACACAAATTTCTTTCTTTTTTTTTTCATTTCTTAATATCCATATTACAACAAATCTTTAGATTTTAGGCTTTTTTTTCCAAAGTCATCAATACCAATTAAATATGAAAGCATGTACATTTATATAAGACTACAAGACCAGTGAATGAATTATTCTCCAATCTGTCCATAATGATATTGATGATTCTATTTAGAAAGGAGTGAAGGGCTCTAATTAGCATTTCATAGCTATTTCTTATTATATTGGAAATTTGGATGATTAAAAAAATAATGTTCAGCACAAATGTAAACCATCAAAATTGCAGATTAAACTGAAAATACATTTATTCTCTAAGAGTATTTTAAAAGTAATAATCTAATAAAAATCTCATGGTGATCTAATTTTTGGGGTTATAAAAATGTAGAAACATTTTCAGTATGTGTTAATTTTAATATATATATATCTAATGTTATATATTGTTTAGATACAGGATAAGCCAAAAGTAGATATACAATACATAAAATAAATATTATTTACTATCCACAAACTTTTGGCCCACCACACACACATATGTATGTTGTCATATATTGTATATTAATTTTATACATTTATACTATAATTAATATACAATTTAATGTATATTGCATATTACATATACAAACATACTAGAATCCTCAATATGTTTGTGTAATATAAAGATGGTAAGTTTCTTAACTAAAAAAACAAAAAATGTCCTTATTTTTCTTTTAAGAAAATTTTTCATTCAATACAATTGTATAAAGATAAATTATATTTTTTTAAAAATATCCAAAGAATTGAATATCTATGACTATGAGAGAAAGGTTTCTTTAAGGCTTTTTTTTTTTTTAAATATCTTTTTTTGTTTCTTTCAAAGTTAGTTCTTTAGATCAATTTAATAAAACAAGGAAAATATAGAAAAGATGAAATTAAAGATTAAACAGATTTACTAGCAAAAGGAAGCCATGAAAAATAAGAAAATAAAAAATAAAGGGAGAAAGAAAGAAAAGAAAAGTTGCATGGAAATGTGTTATGAATAGAGAGCAGGATATTGTTAAGGCTTTTTTTTGTCATGGATTGGTTTTATGGTTCCATTTCAATATGATGAGGATGTGTATTTCTTGTCATGAGGAAAATGTCAATTCTTTTCATCATTGAATAAACATTCAATGGCTTCAGCAAATTACACCAAAGTTAAATAGGATATTAAATTTAAAAAAAGTTATTGATTATTTAAATTTATAAAAATTAAAAAATAGAAGAAAAAAAAAAAAAAAAAAAAGGACCCATTAAAAAATGATCGTATAAAAAAATACTGAACATTTATTGGTTTTTTATTTTTTTTTAAATTAAAAAAAGTAAAGTGTCATCTAAATGAGTGATGTAGTGTCCATCATCATCATCATTTTTATAAAGTTTCAGAACGTAGATAAAAGTTTTTCTTGGTAAATAAAAGATATATATCTTCACAACTATAGAAGGATAGTCAGAAAGAAGTTTGTATGATGACATCATACCTGCTGTTGATGGCTTTTTTGCCCAATGGGATCCAAGCACTACAACACTGATGGGAGAAGTGTGTGAACCCAAGGGGACTATGTTGAAAAAATAAACCTCATTTGATTTCATAGAGTATCTTGGTTAGCCTAAGAACTTTTCGGCCAACCTTCATATAAAGCAAATAAACATGATAGAATAAGATAGGAAAAAATAATCCATAGAATAGAGAATCTATGAGGATATTTGAATAAAGTTTGTTTAATACTCAGAACTAACCAAGAAGGACATGTAGGTATTCATTTGGCTCTTTATAAGGCCCAAAATGTGGCACAAGGTAGGTTTAGTGTCAGTGTACTCTGTGGAGTACAGGCGCAAAAAATGACTTAGATTCAATTGGCATTCCCATCAGGGGCACCTGGCAGTAAACCCAACCCATTGGCAAATGTGGGTAAGAAGTACATGTAAAGAAGTACCTTATTTGACGGCATATAGGACGCACTTTTTTTCTAAAAGTTTGGCTCAAAAAATTGCCCAGTCTTATACATTGTAGGTGAAGTTTGAGACCTCCCATAGGCCTAGGCTAATCTTCTCTATGATGCTCACTAACCCAGCTTATGCTCAGTACTTTTACCTACACTAAATTCCATGCATCCTTATTTTATTGCTGGTATTGTTATAATCCAGGTTAACTGTAGACTGTTTTCAACAATATATGCTTAAATACACTAAAAACCTTTTTTTCCTGAATCTGACCTGCTGAAATAGTGGTGTGTCTTATATGCCATCAAATATGGTGAATAAAAATATACTAAAATGTCAACATAGTCCAAAAGATTAGTGGCATTTTTGATTTACCTTGAATTCTGTGATAGACAAATTTCAAGATAGACTAGAATTCATACTTCATATAATATATATACATTACAATTGAAAATTAAAATTTAACTGGTTGTTGAAAAGTTTATCATAAAATATATACACTTACATGTCGACCTTGATTGATGGTAATGAAATCATTAATTTATGGAATTAATTTTTTTTAAAAGACAATGGTTGCTCCTAGCCCTTCCCATAATGTTAAAATTTCAATCTTATAAAATTATTACTCATATATAGGTTGACACCCAATTTTATATTAAAAATTTAAACTTTGACCTCTACATATACATAACAACCACTTTGTGACAACAAAAGCCTGTTATTATTATATATAACTTACACTTACATATATGATCAGGTATAGTTTATCACTCTGTGTGTGTGTGTGTGTATATATATATATACACACACACAATTTTTGAAATTTGAATTGATCTGCTCAAGTATAGGTGACATATGAAAGACATTATAAAATAAATCTTTATGTAAACAAATTGAACTATATTGACATTTAAGAGTTGAACAAAAATTTCATCCTTTTTCTTTTGTGTTTGGACAGTTGAGTGCATATCAGTATTTACTTTTAATCTCCATGTTTCTGTCTCTGGGAGAATAGAGATTTGCTAGAATACTACAAAAAAGCTGTTAGTTAAAGTATTCAATATCACATATGACAATGATTGTCATTTTAGCTTTGAATCTGATCTTGTCACAAAAATCCAAAAAAATTGTCAGTTAAAAGTTAAGGAAGTTTCTTAAATGACAATAAAGATTTGATTTCAATCTTAATGAGATATTCATTAGGAATTTTTCACGATTAAACAAGGTGAATGTTTCTAAGGATTTAAAGAAAAAAAATATCTATATATTCTTTTAGAGGGGGATATTCTAGAAAATAATTTTTGGATATTATTTTATTCATTTCTTTTTTTTTTGGCTATTCAGACAATAGTGCTCTATCAAATGATAGAGCACTATTAACTTGGGTTATGAACATTTAACCCTTTCACAACAAATTTTTTTTAAAATTATACTTTGAGTACAATGTTTTAAGGGTTAAAATAAAAATTGAATGGGACACTGGTTCTAGTGAGAGGATTAAATGAAAATAAATTTATAGCTCAGAATTATTTTCTAAAAGAAATATTAAATTTCCTTTTCTTTATAAATGCACATAGACATAAACAACAGTTGATAAGAAGATTTTCTTAAAAAAAAAAGAAATAAAGAGAAATGATACTGGCAATAACAGTTCATCTTATTTGACTGTAAACAGAAAAATAGTAAAATATTATAAAATCATTTCTGCTTGCCCATTTTCAAGCCTGAAGAAGTCTGGAGGGCATATTGACCGAAACATTGTGCAGTTAATAATAAAGATGAGGAAAATAGTCTGAATAATCCAAATAATCAAACCTCATCTAAAAAATTCAAAGAAACTGTTAATCGAAAAATATTTGTGGCCATATTTCATCTTTATATTTCTAAAACTGATAGAAAGATTTTTTTTTTTAAATTTATATCTTTAAAAATAATTTTTATACTCAAAAAGAAATTTATGAGAGAAAATCTACATATGGAAATGTTCATAGTCATTTCTATAATCCACTTTTTTTTTTATTATGCCAAATAAAAAGCAAGTGGAATGGTTATTTCTCAGAGAATGACTCCCACTCCACTCCACCCCAAATATGGTAAAAGAAAAGAAATAAAAATTCAGTAAAATGATGATGTTGAATTGGATGAAAAGTTGGGACTTAATTTATGGCCTTCTGTCTATTATCAAAAATATTTTAAATTTAATTCTAATGAGTTTGTAAGTCTCACATGTAATAATGATCTGTTATTTAGAACAAATAATTAACTTTTTTTCTACCATACAAAGAGGGATCTATTTTAGGTAAAATTATTTATTTCTAGGTTAATCTAACCACTAAATGCAATAAAAAATATAAAAATCACAAATTATATATATATATAGTAAAGAAATAACAAAAGACTTAGAGATTGAGCATTATAGTCTATTTCAGGGAGCTTAGACAAAGTGTCTAACTCTCCCAACTCATTAGCATCTGATGAGTTGGGAGAGTTAGACACTTTGTCTAAGCTCCCTGAAATAGACTATAATGCTCAATCTCTAAGTCTTTTGTTATTTCTTTACTTATATATTTGCTCTGTGACTAACATTAAGAGCACACATTGAGCTCTCAAACTATGACAGTTTTTTAAATATATATATATATATATATATATATATATACACTTACAGGGAGGGTGTATAAAAAACTATATCATTTTTAATCTAATAACTTCACTAATTCTCATTGAAATGATCTCAAATTTTAACAGCATGTGTAGAAACAACTGTAAATTCTATGTTTAATGTTTTTTTCTCCTTTTCATGTATATAAATGCCATTCACTGGAAAAGAAAAAGGCATTTAAATATTAAACATAGAATTTTGAGTTGTTTCTACAAATGCTGTAAAAATTTGAGATCACAGGAATAAGAATTGGTCAAGTTATTAGATTACAAAATGATATCAATTTTTCTGTAACACCATGTATATTTCAAATGATATTAACTTTTCTGTAAAGCCCTGTATATCTTAAATGATATCAAATTTTTTGAAACATTCTCTATGTGTGTATGTGTGTGCGTGCGTGCATGTGTGTGCATGTGTGTGTAAACAAACAAAACCAAAACACATTCTCTCATCAGTTCTGTTGACACAAGAAGATTTCAGTATTATTTATTCTTATAGAATAAATATTCTTGTAAAATCTATTTTTAGTCAAAAGATGAGAATGTTTTCTCAAGATAAAACAATAATTGGTTTTCTGTCACTATAGCAGCCAACACATTTTTCATATTAGCCATCTTTTTTTCTGTTTACACAAAATTCTGCATGGTAACACACACACACACACACACATGCCAAAAAAACAATCTGTATCAAAATCTTTATACACTTTTTTGTTTTATCATCATCATTATCATCATCAACATGGATCATAATAGAATAATTAACAAGACAGCCAACAGGTAGAAATCAATTCCAGATAATGGACCTTGATGATAGTAAATCCTGCAAATGATTAGATATTATCAAAAATGGCTCAAATCCAAAAGTGAATAATCATCTCTTTAACCCCCACATACCCCCACCCTTTTCTGCAGAATAAATATTTTTACTAACATAAATAGAATGTAAAACTAACTAAAGAAAAAAAAGCTTTTTTTTTATTTCTATATTTATTGGCAATTGTTTTCCTGGTTTTGGAAACTTCACAAATTATTTTAGGAAAAAAAAAACAAACAAAAAAAACAAAAAACAAAAAGAACAAACTGATGAATCAACAGAAAAAAAAAAGTTATTTAAGTTTGTCCTGAACTTTTTTGACAAAAGGAAATAAAGTTTGACTAAATGATTAAAATATTGATTATAAAATTAAACAGGAAATTGACATTATTCATCAATAGTTTCTGGAACTTTACTATTTCTTTTATTGTTTTAGTTTTAGAAAGTTTTAAGGGTGAAAATGAAATTTAACTGGGGCATTAGTGTCCCAGTGAGATTGAAAAAGTTAAGTAAACAATCATGTAAAAAACGATTAAAAAAAAAAAAAACTTCTTAAACTTATTAAATATTGATTAAAAAAACTCTAAAGAAATTTTCACTTCGCCTTTGTGAGGTAGTGAATTTATCTTCACATTATTAAACAGTAACAAAAATGTGTGTGTGTATATATATATATATATATATAAAAAGAAGTTTGCAAAATGGATTATGTTTTATAAAAGATTTTTTTTATTTCAAAATTAATAGAAAAATTAAAAAATCTAATAAAAATATCTTTTAAAAACAATCCATTTTATGGACCTTTTTCATAAAATATTTAATTTTCTCTAGTTGACACACACACATAACAATATATATATATATATATATATATATATATATATAGTATTAAAAAGTATATGTAATAAATACTAAATCAAAGTGTTAATGTCCAAAATGTCCCATTATTAGTGTTACTAAAAGATGACAGACACACACAAAGCTAAAAAAAAAAAAAAAAGTTAAAAGACTTCAACAAAACACAAACAATGAACATGATTGTTTTTGTAACCAACAATGAGAAAAACTTACTTGAAGAGTTTTAAGTTAGTAAATCCACAATAATTGTAAATATAGAAATGTATAGTAATATCCTAAACAAATCAAAGTTCCAAAAAATATTAAGATCCACAGTGAATTAAAATAATTTTTGCCTAGTAGTGAAAAATATACTTGAATAAGATGAATGAATGAATGAATGAAAATTGTATTTATACAAATTTTGGTGATATTCTATATGGGGGGTGGGGAGGGAATGAAAAATATTTGGGGATTAATGATGAAGAATCAACATGGGGATTTGAGTTTATGATCCACAATGTAAAATAAGTGTGTATGTGTGTATATATGTATATATATATGGATATGAGGGTATTTATCCTATATAGATGAGAGTTTTAAGTATAATAGGATCCACAATGTATTTAGAATGAATGAATGGCAATTATGCCTGGGCAGGAACCAAAAGGCTAAAATCAGCTGCATGACAGGTGTGTATAAACAACAATGACTTTGCATCTACAGGTGCAAGTCTTGTATTGCAGTGGTGTTGTTGTTGTTGTTGATGTGATTCAATCGTTGCACCCAACATGTGCCTGTGTTGTGGATGCCATTTTAACACATTCTGCATAGTTGCCAAGCAATCTTGTCTTTTGTAGTGGCAACTGACCAAGCCGTCACCACCACCAATGCCACTCTGCCGATGCCGACCTCTTGCAGAATTAAACTTTTTCCACTGGCCACTAGAGTCAAAAGTGTAAGGTAAGTTTATGATAGGCATGAGCAGTCGGCTGGCTGGCTGGTTGGTTGGCCGGCCAGGAGTGTGAGAATGACCAGAGCAGCTATGAGAAGTGAACTGCTTGGCCGATGATGGCAGCAGCCAGTGGTAGCAGCAGTGGTAGCAAGAAAATTCCCTGAACAGAATGTGAACATATTGTTGCAAATAGCACACACACACACACACACATAGTGAGTGAGTAAGAGAGAGAGAGAGAGACCCCAGAAAAGGAGGATAGGATGAAGGGAAATAAAACTCTGTTTGAAGAAGCAGTCATAACAGTTCTAGTAGCACTAGCTGGGACAATGATGATAATGATCACCAATGTTGATAGCAGTATGCATGTATTCAACATAGAGAAGATGAAGAAGAAAAAAGATGAGGTATTGGCAGTAGGAATGTCCTGTTCACCAAATCAATTATAGAAGAGTAAGAAAGCAGAGCCAATAAGTCACAGTTTCATGTGGCCAATGATCAATCTATCAGAGAGAAAGATGAACACACAAGTGCCTACTTATTACTGGTGCCCACTCATAAAATAAAAAATAAAAATGGCTGGTATTCTCTACAACTGGTATTATTACAAATCTTATTATTTTTTTCAAAAATCTATTTCAAAGTGACCTCAGCAAAGTGGTTTCAACTCAACAATTTATTTGTTTAGATGTGAGCCTGATCTTTTTTAGCAGGTGTGTTTGTGCTAAGATATTTCAGAGTTTATTTTTATATAACTCTCTTAAATCAGATTGTCATAATTACTCAAAATGAATTTCCCAATGATTGTTATTTTAGTCACTTTTAAATTCTATTATTATGAATTTCCAATGTAACAGAAGCAGTAGCTTTATTTTGTATATTGTTCTACAATATTCATTTAAGTTTATACAAAGTTCTGTTCAATATAAAAGTTATCAGATATTGTTTTTGAGAGAGAGAGAGAGGAGAGAGAGAGAGAGAGAGAGAGAGAGAGAGAGAGAGAGAGAGAGAGAGAGAGAGAGAGAGAGAGAGAGGAGAGAGAGGAGAGAGAGGAGAGAAGGAGAGAGAGAGGAGAGAGAGGAGAGAGGAGGAGAGAGAGGAGAGAGAGGAGATGAGAGAGAGAGAGAGAGAGAGAGGAGAGAGAGAGAGAGAGAGAGAGAGGAGAGAGAGAGAGAGAGAGAGAAGAGAGAGAGAGAGAGAGGAGAGGAGAGAGAGGAGAGAGAGAGAGAGAGAGAGGTTTAAAAAATAAAATAATTAAATTAAACAAATAAGACTTGTGAATAAATTACAAAAAAAATTGTTTAGGGGGAAAAAAAAAAGAAGAATTTAATAAAATGTAAAAAAAAACAAAGAAAAGATCTGTTGATAAAAGAAATTGTATTCATAATTTCTAAACTTTGAAAATTATTAAAGGTAAAATAGAACATTTTAGTAATAAAATTATTTATTCTGCTGAATTAAATAATAAACAAATTGCAATAAGACTTGGAAATAAGAAAAAATCTTTAATCTTTTAATTAGTAAGTAATAAAAGTCATCGGGGCGGTCTAATGTTGGTATCAGCCAGACAGTGAGGGAGTCTATCCCCTTTTCACTAGCGCTAGACCAAGGAGATTATTTTAGCCTCTGAGGTGGAGAGCGCCACACCTACCACCAGCTCCTCACTTTACCGCACAGATCCCTGTGCTACTCATACGCTGAGTTGGCGAGGGCCAGTATCGAACCAAGAACTTTGTGATTCCTAGCCGAACACTCTACCGACTGAGCTAAGTTTTAATTAGTACTAAAACATATATTAGTCAATTTTTTTAACAATTAGTACTAAGCCATGTATTAGTCAATTTTTTTAATGAGAAAATTAGTTATCGAAAAATAACCATGATTCCGATTCAAACCAAACATTAAAACTGCATTGTTCTTCATGTGAGTCAACAAGGATTACATTTTGCTAAGGTAGGAGCTCTGGTCCCAGTGTTCGAAAAATCAGCTACAGAGTCCAAACCAAACTTACTTAGATGCAAAAACACATTCAAACTTACATCTATCAACTCTGTGCAGACACGGGATGCCATCTAAAGACTGAGAGAGAGAGAGAGAATCAATATTGCCAGCACACCTTGATGACAAAGATGATGATGATATTAATCTGAGCTAAATGGAGAAACAAACGTTTTTCCTAATTAAAACTTTCTTTTTTCACATCAAATTTCTCTGCTAACCTTTCAAGTTGGATAATATATATATATATATATATATATATATATATGTTTTGGAGGTTGATTTTGAAGGCTATCACAATGCAGGTGTAAAGAAAAAAAATAAGGTAACAATGGTGTTGTTTGTTAACCTGTGATTTATTCTTGATATTTTGAGATAAAATCTCTTTTTCAGAAGAACACTGGAACTGAAGTAGTTGTCTTGTTATGGTATTTTTTTGGTTAACCAAACATTCAACACCATTGTTACCTTATTTTTTTTTCTTTACACCTGCATTGTAATAGCCTTCAAAATCAACCTCCAAACCAATATATACACAATGCTTCAAGCAAATTATAAAACCCTTTTATATATATATATATTTTCTTTAAAATTTGAAATCATATACTTGAGGTAGTATAGGTACAGACTGGGTTATCTATCCTTGGTTAGGCAATCAGTCTAGGAAAAGGAAAACTCAAAATCAAATCAGTTTTACTTGGGCCTAAAAAAATGACTGTGTCACATCCTTCTCATTGTGGAGGGGCTGGGTAAACATACCAATTAAGTTAAGCAAAACTTTTGGATGTGTATTTTTTTTTATCAAACCCCTCTGCTGCACAGGAGGGATGTGACACAAGGTCATTTCTTAAGCAGATTTTTACAAGTGTGAATTCATAGTTTCCCCAGGGTATGTGAAATGCAAACAGGCTTGTTCAGGATCTAAACTCAGTTCACCATGTCCATTTCCTATGAGAATAGCCATTTTTTGAATGCATCCCATTTTTAAATCTTACTTAACATCTTTTTTAATATTCAATTGGTACGTTGTTGTATTTATGATGCATCTTACAGAAATAAAATGTTGATGAATATACCAATATCAAGGGTGGGGGGTAATTACTGTGAAATATTGTCCTAGAGTCGATAGTGTCTTCTCTTAGAAAATAACTTTCAATAAAGTAGTTTTTATTATCTTTAGACATAAAATGAGTCCCACATTCACAAATCTAATTTGACATTATAAATTATGTACACACTAGTGAAATGCTTTTGTAGTTGTGCTCTCAATAATATCTTCATCAAATGATGCCCCTGGGGTCAGGTATGGTTTCTGGACTTGAATGAAATTTATTGTTAACCCACAATGCCCTAGTTCTATCCCATAATGCCAACAGACTTTCGGGATTGAAAAGAAAAAAGAAATATGTGGGAAAATATTGATGCAAATATTAAAGAATTAAAATTAGATTCAATGAAAACTTTTTTTTGTTACTTTGATGAAATGCATAGAAAAAAATATATTGAACAACTATTGCTACTATTGTGTTAATGGAGATGGTGACCCGAATTCAAATCTGGGTTGTTTGCATTTCACTTAGCACCAATACCCATGGGAAAGGTATGCATCCAACTATTCTCCTTCCAACTATGGGTAAAATAGAAGGTCAGACTGAGTACTTTGACCATGGCTAGGTAACCAGCCAAGGAGAAGGAAAACTCTGAATTCAAACCTGTTAAATTCTGCTTAAAAAAATTACCTTGTGTGGAAGAGAGGTTTAGTAAATAAATACAAGAGATTAATAAGCATTTGTTTATTTAAGAGAAATGAACCGTTAACTTAATCTACCCCATCCCCAGTTATGGATAATCTTTATGAATTAAAAAATGAAAAAGAAAATCAATAATACTGAGTTGGTCAAGATCAAAATGGTTAACTATTTGGAGAGAAAGAGAGAGAGAGAGAGAGAGAGAGAGAGAGAGAGAGAAAGAGAGAGAGAGACACTGATAAGTTCTCAGCCATGGAACATATAATTCATTTTAATGGCATGCCAACCTGTCTAGGGTTATTTCATGCCTAGGAGTTAGGGAATTGTATTCATTGTACATGCATATTTGTGCAGTTGTTTCTTAAGTGTTTTTTGCACACAGTTATATGATATCAAGTATTCCTATCAAATAGTTATATGGTTCCAAGTAACTAATAATAATCCTTAGTAAAACAAATTACAGTAACTATTCTTAATACAAATAATTTACAATTATATGGTACCAAGTATTCCTATCAAATACAAATATCTTTTTAACAGATCTATTTGACTCATAGATGAAACCCTAACAGGTATTAGCACTCTGGAGTCAGGGTGGATCTGGGAGTAATGGCAATAAAAGAGACCTCCACATTTCCCAGATATAGTTTACAGTTACACCCAGGACTCTGCTCTACAGGATATACAGTCAGTATATTCTAAGCCCTGCCAACAGGGCAGTGAAACATTCTACTCCACATATTCATACTGAAATAAAAAAACTTATCTTGTTTGAGCTGAGAACTTTTCAGCATCCTCTCATAAAAGAACAAGAACTTCTATAAAGTCTAATGTTACACTTATCAATTTCTTTTAGCAGCCAAAGTTCTAAGTTTAAAAAACCATTAAGGCAAATTAGAACTTTTATTACTAAAATAATTAATCATAGCATGAATTCCCTTAACTCTCATTTGCCATCCATCTCTATTGGCCCCCACTCTTGGAAAGTCCTCCTTGCAGCATCAAGTGTCCACACAGAGCTGATAAATGTATGATTTTGCTGGTGTGTCCATGTGTAGGAGTCCATAGGAGAATATCACTCATGAGTTTTTCATTATTAAACTACTTTATTCTGCTGAGTTAAAGATATCTGAATGTTTTCTTCTTAATTGGTCAGAGCAAATTGATTTTTAAGCAAAAATATGATTAATGATTTTCTGAAATTGAAATTTAAATATTATAGAAAGAATTATGAGCAACTCTTGACTTCAATAAATAATTCTATAAATCAATGATTAATCTATACACAATATATATATATATAAATATATATGGTATATTGAAAGATTAAACTCTTGTAAAATAATTATTCAAAAAATCATTATCAAAAATGAATTAATAATGTATTTTATTCTTATCATTTTGTCTATATAGATTTTTTTTAATTACATCATTACCAAGAAAATTCTCAGTTTAATGGCCTATCAACTTTTGTGGGTTATTTAATTCTAAAGCCACCCTTGTAGAAGAACAGTAGTAGTACTACTTAACCCATAGCTGAAGGGGGGGAGATCTACAGAGTAGAGATTCAGGATTATATTCAGTGCTCTTCGATTAAACTGTACTTCTATATGCGGATAAAAATAAAATTGACAGATATAGAATATGAACCTAAAATTAAATTATAGACACATGACCTGAGGTCTATTATTCAATCGCAGGATGAACAACAACAACAACAACTGGGGTGGGGGTTGTTTCAAATTCAAAAATGATTTGCTATTTACTTATACATTTTATACATGGAAATAAACTGAATTAGTTTCTTGTGATTTTGTTTGCATATTTATTTATAGAATTTTAGACAATATCGATAAGAATTTTAAAATTGCAATTTATATATTCAGTGATTAAGTGAACAATGTTAGAAACTGTTAAATACGCTTTTAAAATTTGTGTTGCTGTTTATATCTAAAAATGTTGTCTTTGTTTGAGGTTCAATTACAATCTTTTTTTATTTGTTTGTATTTTTGAGGTAACACCTGAACAAGGGCCAACGATAAAACGGTCTGAATGTTGTGTTTATACATACCACAATAAAGATGAGGACAACAGTCCGAAATATCAAAATTATTCACATCAAGCCTCATCTCATAAATAGAGAATTATATTTTAAATGAATAATTAAGAAAAACCTAAACAAGTCCCAAGGTTACAGTGGCCTGAATGTTGTGTTTATACATACCACAATAAAGATGAGGACAACAGTCCGAAAAATCAAAATTATTCACAATCTTTCTTTTTTTTTTTTTTTTTTCAAGTTAAACTTTAAAACAAAAAAGAACAAGTTTCATTTCTCTTTAACTTTTTTTTTTTGGTAATTACAAAAGATGGATTTTTAAAAAATGCTAAAATTCCTTTTTATAGTTTACTGAAAAACATTAACATTGATTTCATTAATAATTGTTTTTATTTTGAAACAAAGATGAGCCTAAACTATTTACATCCAGTCATCAAAACATAAAGAACGCTTAGTAACACAGAAATCAGAATGATCCTTTCTTAATTGATCAGAGCCAATTAATAAGTTATCATTTCCTATTGTTATGATTTGTAATTCAGACAACATTTCCTATTGGATTCATGCCAATTTTGTTCAATAAGGATGTCACTTGCCAGATTTAGAAAAACCTGGCCACCATCAACACCATTCGAGAATCTAGTTGATCTAACAAAGAACAGTATTAACAGTCTATTAAATACCTTTATGACAAGGTTTTAACCAGTATAAAGAGTGATTACTTTCCAGTATAAAGAGTAATTAATTTTCTTTCTTTTCTTAATATTAATCATTTAAATAATCTTGAAATAACAAAGGAGCTCCCATCTGAGAAACCATTTAAATAAGACTGTTCTAACAAAGAACAGAATTAACAATGTATTAAGTGATCAATTCTTTATCCCCACTGACTTTATGATCAATGTTAGAAACTGTTAAATACGCTTTTAAAATTCTTGTTGCTCTTTATAGATAAAGAAATTGTCTGTTTCAGGTTCTATTACAAACACTAAATCTTTTTTTTTCTTCAAGGTAAAATAAAAAAAATAAAAATCTTTCAGTTTCATTTCACTTTAATCAACTTTTTGTTTTTGTCACTACAAAGGATGGATTAAGAAAATTTGTTGAAATTTCTTTTTTTTTTCTTTTTTTTAGTTTACTGGAAAACATTAGCATTTCTTTCAAGATGCATTTATTTTTATTTTCTATCAATCTTGTCTAAATGCTAATATTTCTTATTGTTGACTAATTTCAGATTTCTGCTTCCATAGATTTATTCTGAATGAAGAATTTTGCCAACCCAACACAATTTCATTACAACTTTTTTAAACTAAGACTTTCTTTCTTTCTAGTGCTCATAATATATATATATATATATATATATATATATATATATATAATACGAACAGTATCTTAAAGAAAAGAAGAAAAAAAAGGAAAGAGAAAGAAAGAAATCAAGGTAAAATAAATCGTCCAAAGGAATAGACTGAGTTAAGTTGGGTGGAAAATAAGAAATCACCAAGTGATTGAGTTCATTTCTTTGTGTTGAATCAGTGTCACTTGTTTATTTCGGAGAAGAAAAAAAAAAAAAAAAGATTGCAGTTTCAAAAAGCTGACTGAAAAAAGCTATTTTATCAACATTCAGTTTGTAGTACTTTTCAGATTGTAATTACAGAAGATCAGAGATCTGAAGGTTAAATACAAAAAAAAAAATCACAAGACATTCACTAAAAATCATTAAAACTTCAATAACCCTTTTCAATGATAAAATTTTCAATACCTAAAAGTGCAAATAGAAAGTCTAAATATAAAAATTTACAGTCAAAAGAAGTTCTAAATTGACCTCAACAAAAAAAGGTTTGGTTTGGTTTCTTTGTTTAATGGCATATCAACCTTCATGGGTTATTTGATGCCAAAACAATCCTTGTAGAAGAACAATCGCAGCATTATTCAACCTATTGGTGAAATAAGGATAAAGGAGGTTCATATTTTTCCCAAAGGTATTCATCCGAAAGTGAAGTTAATAGCGTGATTGCAATTCAAACTCACTCACTCACTAAGATGTCACAATCGAGCACATTAGCCACTAGGCCATGAGGACACCCCCCCCTCAACAAATCACGTAATAATATTTGTTTTATTCTCAACAATTCATAATTTGTTTATTTAATGAAAAACAATATATTAGGATATACTTATTAAATGGGCATCTTATCTGGTGTAATGGTTAGCAAGTTAGATTAACAGACCATTGTTAGAGAGGGTGTTTCTTATTGAGTGCCCCATATTGCTGGTCTTGGAAAGTTTTAGATAAGATGAGATTTGAATTTAAAACAAAATCATCTGACAACTGAATTAAGGACATTCTGTTTATAACTATGAAGAAGAAAAAAGACCAGTTCAACAAAATACTGAATGAATAATATAAAGATAGTTAACTCTTTATTAATTTAATGATATATAAGAAGGTACTGAAAGTTCTTGGACCAACCAAGAAAAGAATCTGCCCAGTCAGCTGGGGCTATAGAATATGCCCACTGCACCTCTGCAGAGAAGACCCACCAACTCCTGTATAGGCCATCTGTTGGCTGTAGGTGGTGACCCTTAATGCCTGATTGGGGTGACTGAGTGATCTGGGACCTGAGTACTAAGTGGTCCTATGACATGCAACATCCCACTTTGGCCCTTTACTTGGGCTGGATGGGCAGTCAGAGAGGCCCCATTGGATTAACCAGCTGGTCATGTAACCACTTGCACCTATATGATTGTCCTGATAAATTGCTCTTATGGCAAACCCCCAGACCTTTTATGATATAGGTGAAAACAAAACTAACATATATACCTAAACAAAAACAAAAAACAATATTTGGCATTAAATAACACCCAAGAGTTGATATCCTATTAAAACAACCAACCAACCAAGATAAAGACCTAGAAACATGCTATTCTCTCTCATATATATATATATATATATATATATATATATATATATATATATATATACACACACACATACATGCACGCACACACATTCCACAGTTCAACACAACCACAGGTATAAGATTTTTTTTATTTCTTTTATAAATATTCTAAGCAAATCAATGTCCCAGACTGAGCTCTTTAACCTTGGTATGTCAACCAATCTTGGAGAAGGAAAACTGAATTCAAACCTGTAAAAGTCAACTTAAAAATTGACCCTGTGTCACATCTTGCTTGTATGAAGGTGTTGGGTAAAATACGTACATAAACATTTTTTTTTAATAAATACTTTTATTAGGCTGTAGACTTGCTGATGTACCTATGCAGATAAATTTTATTCAACGATAAATAGAGAAATTTAATAAGAAAAAATAAGAGTAAAAAAATGAATGGAGGAAAGTAAAAGAGAAAGAAAGAATGTATATTTAGATATTCTTAGAATTACGACTCTTGGAATCATCTGTTACTTTGGAGAGAACAATTAAAGAGGTTCAACTAGCAATGGAAAAAAAAAAGTTTATACAGTCAAAGAATGATTATGTTCTAATAGATGTAGAAAATATTTTTAGTCCTTAATCTAGAAGTCAGAATTAAAAGCCAAGAAACAGTTTCAGAAAGAGAAAGTAGTTTTTTTTTTAAAAAGATGGGAAAAAAAACAACCCAAAAAAGAACAAAAAACAAAAACAAAAAAAAAAAAAATGTAACTATTAAAAAATTTTCCTGCACCCAACAAAAAAAATCATTAAATTTGATTTGATTAATTATTCCATTTAATCACACAACAGTCATGTTCTAGTAAACAATCCATATAAATCTGTATGATCTATCATTCATCCCCATTAAATACTAACAGGTGTATATATATATATATATATATATATATATATATATATATATATCTGCTACAAATTAAATGAGACCATATATTAACCAAGTTTTGAGCCTTATTGAATACCTTATGAGATGCAATGAGTTAATGAGATCAACTTTTATAGCTGTAAGCTTTATATCATGAATGTGAAACTCTTTCAATATTAACATTCAAGGAATTTTTTCTTTTGAATTCAGAGATTTGTTCTGTATCTCTAAAAGAATGAAAAAAAGAAAAGTGAAAAGGAGAGTAATTATCTTAAAGTAGAAACAAAATCTTTATTCTCACTGGATATAAACATTATTCTTATTAGAGTTAGGTTGCAATTCAATAACAATCAAGATGTACATTGAATCACACCGTATCTACAAAATGTATTTGATAATAAATTGCAAATAACTGAAAACACTTTGGGATTAGCATTTAATTGTCATCTCTCTTTAAAAACTTTACTGATCAGGCTGAGTAAACACTGACTTCATATGATTAAGTTGCAAATTGGATTGGAAAGTGCTTTATTCTCGAAGATTGAAAATTCTAACATTATTAGGATAACAAAAATCTCCTGATATATTATTTTGGTTTAGTTTCTTTGTTTAATAGCATATCAACCTTTGTGGGTTATTTAATGCCAAAACCATCCTTGTAGAAGACAGTAGTAAGTAAGTTGTTGAAGTGGCCTAACATCGGTATCAGCCAGATAGTGAGGGAGCCTATCCGTTTTCACTAGTGCTAGACCATGTTTTGGTATCTGAGGAGGAGCACCATACCTACCATCAGCTCCTTACTTTACCGCACAGATCCCTGTGCTACTCAATACGCTGAGTTGGCAAGGGCCAGTATTGAACCAGGAACCCTAAGTGGACACTCTACCGACTGAGAATAGTAGTATCCATTGGAGTAAGTGGATTTATACCTTTCCCAAGAGTATTAGTCCAAAAATGATTGTAATAGTGCAATTGAAGTTCAAACTCACTCAACTACCTTGTTGCAGTCCAGCACATTAGCCACTACTCTACAGCCCCACCCCCCAGCGGTGCTATTTTGTGATTATGCACATCTAATTGCAAATATTATTAAGCATTTGTGCATTGTTATCATTTCAAAAGAGCTGGTGGCATCACTTTTGGCACCAGTACAGACGTTAATTACTTTTCCGTTACCAAGAAAATGTTAGAGGGGATATTCTCCTTTTGAAAGTAATATCAACAATCTTATCTTGTCATTTACACCATTCAATATATCATAAGTTTAGACAAAAGAAATTGAATAAAAAAAATCTAAAATATACAAAAGCCAAATTCTAATGAGGAATATGCCAGGTTTTTGAGTTTGGTGATTGATCGAATTATCTCTCACTTGGCAAAAGCAAATACCTTTAAAAATAACATCAATGCAAAAACACTAATCACTAATGAATTTATATAAAAAGAGAAAGAACTCAAAACTTGGTTGAATAAAGAGTTGTAATGAATTACTGTATCCAGTCCTGTTACCAGTCATCTTACAACTGGCATTTAGAGGAAAATGATAAAATTATATAAAACTGTATAATACACAGTACACAATAGTGGTAATAGTTGGTTACTAGTTTCTTTGTTTTATTGGCATATCAACCTCTGCAGGTTATTTAATGCCAAAGTCATCATTGTAGAAAAACAGTAGTGGTACTATTTTAACCCATAGCTGGGGAGGTGAAGAGGGGGGGGTTCATACCTTACCCAAGGGTATTAGTCCCAAAAAGAATGTAATAACATGACTGGAGTTTGAATGCATTTACTATGATGTAACAGTCAACTGAAGTTTGAACTTGCTTACTACCATGTCACACTCCAGCACGTTAGCCACTACACCACGGGTACACCATCCATTCTGTGGTAATGACTGGTGGATTTATTACTAGTGATGATAAATGAAGATAATTCAATATTTTCATACCCATGAGCAGTGATTCTCAACGTGGTCGGATGGACCGTCTGTGGTCCACAGAACATTTTAGTGGTCCACAAACATTTCTAGTGGTCCACAGAGAGTTTGAAGCCACAAAAATGTTTTAGCCATTTCACAAAAATTTAAATATTTTAGCGCTTCTTATAATGACCCTCCTCAGTTGAAAATCTCTATTTAAGCGCACATTGATGATCGGCAGAAAATGAATTGTATTGTCTTACTTTAACACGTGTGCTAGCCACTCACAGCAACATTCAAGAAAAGTAGAATTGGTCCATGGGAATTTTTTGAATAAAAAATGGTCCATAAGCCGAAAAAGGTTGAGAAGCACTGCCCTAGAGTAGAGACTTTTTCTAATGTATTTGCGTTAAATAAACCAAGCTTAAAATCTAAAATAAAAATGGTGTTTTGGTACATCATGAAAATAAAAATAAAACTTTTTTTTTCTTTCTTTTGGATGACACCCAAAATAGTTTCATATCCAGAAACTGTCCTATTATTAACCAATTCTATCGAAATGAAATTTCTTCAGTTGTTTTTTTTGTTGTTTTTTTTGTGTGTATAATTTTTTGAAGATAGTTGCGCTAACTATAAGCATGATATAAAGTGCCATTTTTGTTGCATTAAAGTAACATGCAAATATTGAATCATAATATAGAAAAGGTGTTACCTGGTGATTATGTATCAATCATATAAAAGGTGTTAATGTAGAAAATCAATCAAGAACTGAAAACTTGGCCGAATGAAGAGCTGCAATGACTATCTTGTCGCATTGCCAGTCATTTTGCTATTAGCATTTAGGAGAAATCGTCAGGAAATGGTGATAATGGCTCACATATTTATTACCAGGGACGGTAAATTAAGGCGATTCAAGATTTTCATACATTATTTATAGAATTAATTGCAACAAAAAGATTTTTTTTTTTTAAATAAAAAAAGGTGAAGTACTCTATGAACAACAATAAATATTTATCTTTGAAAAATTATAATGATTAGGGTGAACTTAAACTAAGCTCTCCCCACTCCTCCTGCTCCACATGATTGTTATTCGATCAGAAATTGATTTATTTTCTAAGAGCATCTAAATGCTAACTATAAACTTACTATAATTGCCGCTAATGTTGTGTCATGGAAATATATATTTAAAAAATTTGGATGATTAGACGTTTCAGGTTTGTTGCTTATATATTCAACCTGAAAGACAATCTCTGTAGCTTTTTTCATGAAGTAATGGTTAACAAGCTAGTCTTACAGATCATTACTACTGCATTGAGTTCAATCCTAAATGGGTGACTAATGGTTATTATCATAAGGAATAGACATGACAACAAGTTCAAATCCTGGAAGAGGCTGGTTGCATTTCATATAGTGCTAATACCCTCACAATATGGGTAAATAGTAGGGCAGACTGGACTCTTTAACCTTGTTAAATCAATTTAGGAGAATGAAGACTCTAAATTCAAAAGGTTAAATTTGGCTTAAAATAGACCTTGTGTTACATCCGCTTTATATATATATATATATATATATATATATATATATATATAGGTGACTTACATTTGTTGTCTTGTACCAGATTAGGATGAGACATTATTAATGTAAGACAGATGCCAAGATTATACTGTCATTGAATACATTTTAACAATTCAAGTAGTTTATCAAGGTTTACAGATTTTATTTTAACTTAAGAGATTCAATATCAATTATAATTTCTTTTTTAAATTCTAATACATTTTTTCTTGCTTAAAATAAAAAATATTTTGCAAATGAAAAGATGAGTTATTTTATTGATTGATTTTGATGGCATGTCAACCTGTCAAGGGTTAGTTTATACTGAGAGGTTAGGGAATTGTATTCATAGTACACATATTTTTTTTGTTGTGTAGGTGTTTCTCAATATTTTTGGAATTCAGTTATATGATATTAAGTAATCCTATTTAATACTAAAAATCATATAGTTTCAAGTAATGATTTATATTTAATAATAGTCATATGCTTGCACACAGTTATAGGGTTTTAAATAAATAATAATAATTCTAATTAAACAAATATAGCCTCAATTAACTATTCTTAATACAAATAATTTACAGCTATATGATATCAAGTATTCTTATTGAATATGAAGAATTTTTAAACTGATCTATTTGACCCATGGATAGGGCCCTAACAGGTACTACCACTCTGGGTTAGAGTGGACCTAGGAGTAATGGCAATAAAGGGATACTCCAAACTCCCCAGAACTAGAGGTTCACCTCAGATACAGTTTCAGGTCATACACAGGACATCCAGTTTTGTAGTGGGATGGTCTTACCTTTGAGGTGGAGATACAGTCAGCCTATTTTAAACCTCAGTGAGAATTATTTTGTAGCTCTACTATATTCCATTTTCTATTAAATCTTATTTCAATTAAACACATCAATTTATAATTTCTATTTGTTTTCATTATATTTTATTACCCGAGACTAAAACTCTTATCAACCAGTGACACTCTAGTCTGTTGAGACTTTTTAAGAAATGCGGACACCAAAATGTGCTTGAGAGAAAAGCTCAAAAGGAGAGCATGAACCACCAAGTTTTCAGTGCACTCTGTGAACCCAAGGAAAGTTCCATTGACCTCTTCAGCCACAAAAGGAGAAAATAGTCTGATAGTATTTGAACACTAGAACATCCAATAAAGGTATTCAGTTTTAGAAGAAGAAGAAGAAGAAGAAAAAGAAAAGACTAAGTAATTGCTCAATTGTTTGGAGAACAAAAATTAGATAAACTGGAAATTTAAGATCTAAGAATAATATATAGAGCAGACAACGAAGACATTATAAAAGACAATAAAGCAAAAGATTATTAGTTTAGAACAGTGCCATGAGTAGTTGAGGCCGTTGTTTATTCCAAATAACAAATTCCAATATATACTCTTCTCTCTACACTGATTTGTAATAAATCAAATAACAAGAAAGCAATCATCTATCAAACCAAGCAATTTGCTTGCTTAAGCCGACGGCTAGAAGATTATATCTTCTAGATATGAACACACCAAGTTAGAAAAGACACATATAAACACACTTCAAACGCATGATTTGGCTACTCTAATGTCTTTATGATGAACTGCAATTATTTTCTCATCACTAGAACTAATACAGGAAATAAACATCATAGCAATCAAGCAAACATATGGATGCTGGTATAATACTAATCCTCAGCAGTTAAATGGGAAAAATCTTTGGACGTAAATGTGAACAGGTACATAGGTGAGTCGATGTAATATTACACACACACACACACACACACTGTTAGTTAATGTTTAACTCCTTTTAAACTCAAACCTACAAATCAAATTACCAATGTCTTAATGAAAAGACGCAAGAGAGATTTCACGTTTGGAGAAAGTCACTCTTGGGAAAATTTTGACGAATCCCTTTAAAAAGGATCCTAAAGAAATATATAGGGAAAAAAAAAAAGATTTGATTGATTGACTGATTTCAATGGAATGTCAATCCGTCTAAGGTTATTTTATGGTAAGACGTTAGGGAATTGCATTCATTGTATGTTCATATTTACATTTTCTGTGTAGGTATTTCTTAAGAGATTTTTTTGCACACACTTATATATCAAGTATTTCTATCTAATAATGATAATTTGCACACAGTTGTATAGTTTCAAATATTCTTATCTAATACTAATAATTTGTAACAATTATATGGTTTCAAATATTCTTATCTAATACTAATAATTTGTACTTATATGGTTTCAAATCTTAATACTAATAATTTGTACACAATTATATGGTTTCAAATATTCTTATCTAATACTAATAATTTGTACACAATTATATGGTTTCAAATTTCTTATCTAATACTAATAATTTGTACACAATATGGTTTTTCAAATATTCTTATCTAATACTAATAATTGTACACAATTATATGGTTTCAAATATTCTTACTAATAATTTGTACACAATTATGGTTTCAAAAAATTCCTATCTAATACTAATAATTTGTACACAATTATATGGTTTCAAGTATTTATTTCTATTCAATAATAAATCAGTTGTATATTCAGTTATACAGTTTCAAATAACAAATAATAATATTCCTTAGTAAACAATTATAAGTAACTATTCTTAATACAAATAATTTACTATTATATGGTATCAAGTATTCCTATCTAATAAAAATAATTTGCAAAAATCTATTTGACTCATAGACGGGACCCTAACAGGTACTACTGCTCCAAATCAAAGTCAACCTGGGAGTAATGGCAATAAAGTGGTACTCTAGAGTTCCAGCACTGGTGTCTTCCCACTAGATGCCATTTTATGTCAAACCCAGGACATCCTTTGGAGGGGGGTGCTACAGACAGTGTATCTTAAGCCCTGCTGACAAGGCCTTGAAAAAAGATTGGAATAATGAAAATGATTTTTTCAAATTAATTCTATTCTTACAATTGAGAACTCTAAAAAGACTATATTAAAAAAAACATAATGGTTGTTGTAGTATTAGTAATATTAATACTAATGAGATTTCTGTAGACTTTTGGTGGAGCACAGGATTATAACAATACCATGTTAGTGATGATGATGATGATGGTTTCAGTAGCAAATAGTTATTTATAGGATAATGTTGCTAGCCCTTTCTCCTAGTCTGGTTGCCCTATCAAGGCAATATGACTTCACAACTAGACACAGCTTAATGGAGGATGAATGGGTAGGAGAGATTGGAAAGAAGCAACAAGCAGATATCTGTCCCTCAAGCAAGGTCTATGTTGTCAAACTTCTTATTTCACCAGGAATTAGGCATGAATACTGGAAAGTGTGGATTTTATAGACATGAATCAGCTATGTGAAATCTTCAGGAGCAGAAAATTGTTTTTATTTTTATTGACTTATATGTATCAATCATATATATATATATATATATATATATATATATATATTACACACACATACACGTACATGAGAGGGAGAGAGTAAAGGATGAAAGGTAATTTTTTTCAAATCATCATCTTGTTATTTACGGTAATGATGTTCAGGTGGTTGTGTATTCCTTGAGGGCTTATTTCTTGCAAATTTAATGTGCTGGCTTTTCACACACATTCCGTGTAAAATTTAATTATCTCTATTCTCGATATTTTGTCTGAAAATCCTCACCAAACTATTGATGATGATGGAAGATTATCAGCTAATTTTAACCAGGATCACTTCCTTATTTGTGTGGGTCAGTAAACCACTGTGTGCCTTGGGGTGGGGGATGGGGGGGATGAGGGCTTTTGTTGTCTTTCATTCATTCCTACATTTCTTAAGTTTATCTGTTTTAACTTGACAATATTCTACAAATAAGATTTGCACAATAAAATAGAAGAAACAGAAAGAAAACAATGAAAAATCAGGTTTAATCAAAAGGAGCAAAAAGGAATGGAGAGAAAAAACAGACAATAGTGAAAAATAAAGCACACAAGATTGGAATTCTTTGATGTAAATAATAAAAAGGATTTTTTATGTATGGAATTAAAAACAAATCCTAAGAAGCTATTCATATTGTATTATTATAATCATCGTCTTTTGTAAAGTAATTATTTACACCATTTTGACTTTTATAAAGTCCATGCCAGCCATTATGGAGGAGCTGGTTGAGTAATGGTTATTGTTGTTGGAAATAGACTGGCAGCCAGAGTTCAAATCTTTGATCAGGCTGTTTGCATTTTACATAGCACTAACCCTTGGAAAAGATATGAATGCAACTATCACCCTCCCCCCAGCTATAAGTAAATAGTAGTGCAAACTGGACTCTTTAATTTTGGTATGGCAACCAGTCAAGATTTGGTTTCTGGGCTTAATGGCATTTCAACCATTGCAGGTTATTTAATCCTTGTTGAAGAACAGTAGTGGTACTATTTAACCCATAGCTGGGGGTCAGAGAGTTTATATTTTTTCCAAGAGTATTCGTCTGAGAGTGAATGTAATAGTGTAACTGGAGTCTGAATTTGCTCACTATGATGTCACAGTCCAGCATGTTAGCCACAACGCCATGAGAACTCCTCCCAACCAATCTAAGAGTAAAAAAAGTAAAGTAGACAGAGTGGCTTATTGTCAGTATCAGCCGGACAGTAAGGGAGTCTATCCCCTTTTCACTAGTGCTAGACCAGAGAGATTATTTTTGTATCTGAGGTGAAGCACCACATCTACACCAGGTTTGCATTTTATCATACAGATCCAAGACGTGCTATTTATATGCTGAGTTGGTGAGGGCTGGTATTGAACCCAGAACCTAATGGTTCTGAACCAAATGCTCTACCAACTGAGGTAAATCGGCCCTTTTGAATTCAACTAAAAAATTGACCTTCCATTGCATCCTACTAATAAATTATTGTAGAATGGTGACTGCATCCAAGACAGCATTCCTCCATTGCACTAAAAACCGATAGAATACAACTTAATGTCTGCAGAAATGACTAAGGATCCAGGTATTTGATATCTACCCACCCATAAAAATGTCTTGTCCTATTTTACATTCATAGATATGTCAAATAAATACATGGTTTAGGATCAGTGGATTCATAAGAACAAGACTGATCTAAAGTGAAGGGTTTTGGGGTTTTTTTGGTTTAGAAATAATTTATCCTTCTCATAGATATGATGGATCATTCTGGATGTGACATCACAGCTTAATAAACATTAGCGTTTGTTTAACTCCCCCCCCCAAAAAATCCCCCTAACCTTTTCTACAATTCTTTCAAATCAAACATGTGAAAGTAAGCAGGACTAAAAGTAAACTTGTGCCTGATTATTGCTAAAAAGTAAAATTATAGAAACCCCCACCAAAAAAAAAAAAAAAAAAAAAAAAATCTTTCTTATATTTAAAGTAGATGAACCTTTTTTTTTTTAAATACTTTTGAAATTTGGAAAACATCTGAGAATAAATCTGTTTTATTTTGAATAAGAGTGAAGAATAATTGTTGGATTGGAAAGGATTCAATTTGAGAATTGAACAAAATCCAGGAAGAAGGAAATGTCCAGAGAAATGTGATAATTAGCAATAAATAATGAAAAGTTTATAAAAAGGTTTCAAACATTTGGAAGTAAAAAAAAAAGAAGATTCTTAGAAAATAGGGAAAAAGGGGGAAAGTGTTTTACAGGCAATGATTAAATATTAATGAAAAAAATCTTAAGAAATATCCAAATTTCATTAAGAAAATAATATATATAAAAACAGAAAAGTCAGACAAACAAGATGAGGGGGGGGGAGACAAGAGAGAGGGGGGAAGACAGAAGAGAGAGGGGTAGGGAGGAAGATAGGAAAGAGAGAGAGATGGTAAAGGGAGGAGCAGAGAAAAGAGAGAGAGAGGAGAGATGGAGAAGGGGGGAAGCAGAGAGAGAGAGGAGAGATGGAGAAGGGAGGAAGTTGAGAGAGAGAGAGAGAGAGAGGAGAGATGGAGAAGGGAGGGAGGAAGGAGAGAGAGAGAGAGAGAGAGAGAGAGAGAGAGAGAGAGAGAGATGAGGAAGATAAATAAAAAAATGCTGTTGCGTACAAAAAAGAAAGAGAATTAGTAGAAAAGAGAGAAGGTGACAGAGTCAGAAATAGAAAGAAAAAATGAATAAAAGAAAGAAAAGGGAAGGTTGGACAATAGAAAGAGAGAAAGTTGAATGATGAGAGAGAGAGAGAGAGAGAGAGAGGAAACTGGTGAAGACAAGATAAATAAGAGAGGAAGGAAGTCTAAAATTAAGTCTGGATAAAGGAGATTGGAAAGAAAAAAGAAAAAAAAACAGTAATAAAGAAGAGAGAGAGGGGAAGAGAAAGAGAGAATGAAAATGGATGATGAGAGGAGACGAATGAAAAAGAAGGAGATGATGAATGAATGAAAAAGGAGACGAATGAAAAAGAAGGAGATGAACGAAAAAGGAGACGAATGAAAAAGAAGGAGACATAAGAAGAAAGAAAAGAAAAGATTTTCAAAAGATGTAACAAATCACAATAATTAAATTCACAAAGTGAAATAACAAATATAGAAAGATAAAAATGGTTTAGGCACAATGAAAGCCAGACATAGAAGATAAATAATTAATAAAGGAGAGAGAGGGGTGGAGGAGAGAGAGAGAGTGGAGGGAGGGAGAGAGAGAGTGGAGGGAGGGAGGGAGAGAGAGAGCGCACGCGCGCACACACACACACACACATATTAGATAAATAGATTTTATTCTAACTACAGTTTCATTTCAAACAAGAAAATAGATGCAGTTCTTTCAAGATTTGCTCAAAGGTTCAATTCTTGCAATTGAAACATAATTGGAGGAGAGGGGGGGTATATAGGTTCAATACTAAGATTTAAAACAAAGAAAGAAAAAAGAAGGGGTCTTACCTTGAGATAATAGACGAGGAGTTCGTTGAGGGAAGGATCAGCATTCAGATTGACCAAATAATAACGGCTCTGTTCCACCTTGATGCCTGATGTCTGCACAGAAATGCCCATGTTTTCCAGGGCTTTGTGTCTTTCCTGGGGAGCAGGGAAAGAACAAAAACAAAACATGACAGATTGAAAATACAATAATTAAAAAAAAAAAAAAAAAAGAACTTTTTAAAGTCAAGAGAATTTTGCAATGAGAAAAAAAAAAAAAAAAAAAAGAAAGAAAGAAAGAAAGAAAAGTTTTCGTTACAACTGAATATAACCAAACATGAATAAATGAAATAAATTTTCACTACAAGGAATTTTTTTCTTGTCCTGAAACTGTAAAGTAAAATAAATGATTCTTTTCTTTTTTTTCTTTCTTCTGTGTTTTGATTCTGAACCGAGTTAAATAATTGATTTTTGTTTTGATAAACACAGAACAAAATAAATGTTTATTGTATTTACTAAATGTAAAAAAAAACAAAACAGTGTCTTGCAAACTACTGTCATGTTTTAACTATTAATTTTGCCTAGTATTTTCTTTTATATTTTAATGTTTACTTTAGTTTTTAAAATTTCAACTCACTTGGATTGACTTTTAAAAAAAAAATTTTTTATAAGAGAATGGACTAAAAACAATGATGAAGGATAAGCTGTTGCTGAATCAGACTCACATCCACTTTTGTTTCTAGGGGAAGTTTGGTTAAATGAAGAGTAAACAAACTGGCACTGAGATTGAGAAACAGAATAAGGGATGAGTTTATAGGTTTGAATTAAGCATCTGTAAACCAGCATCTTTTGATAGTTCTGGTGATATATTTGATCAGATAAAAACTGAATGTAAGTTTGTCTCACTAAAAGAATATCCTTCATTATTATTATTATTTCTGTTTCTTACTTTTGTATAATGACAACAAAGTGAGTTGCTATAAATAAATACAACAAAAATTAAAAGTTGAACCCCCCACAAAAAAACTAGTTAATAATAATAACTGACAATGCTTCATCTAAAAGTAAAAATAAATAAATGTTATTTACAGACAGAAGATTCAATTTTTAACTATTGTTTACTAATGTGGGTTTCATTGAAATTTGACTTTTAATTCAGAGTTGTTTTTCTATCATTAGTTAAAAATTGATAAGAAAAAAAAAAAAAAAAGAAAAATATGTAAATAAAATTTAGAGATAAACTTTGGATCAAAATGAATTGTTTTATATATAATAAACTGCATCAACACTGAAAATAATAAAAGAATTAGTTACAGTTTTGTAGCATTAAAATTTTAACAAACTGTCAATAGTTTTTAGAGTGGCTGATATGTTAGTATATGTTAAAAAGAAATACAAGTTGTTACAAACAAAGATATGTTTCTGGAAAATTTTGAGTGTTGCCATGTTCTTAATCCCAACATGATTCAAAGTTATATATACTAGCAAAAATATGCACCTTTCGGGCACAAGTATTTAAATTTTAATGTAATGATATATATAAAATTAGAAAGACTAATGAAACTAAATAAAAATGCAGATAAAAAGATTTGAAATAAAAAGGGTTATTATCAAAAAATAGAACAACTTTGAAACTTTCCATCACTCCTGTTTTTCATTGCTAAATTTTTTTCATTTAACTATTTAGTTAAATTAGGAAGTAAAGAATTAAATTACAGTTATTTCTTCTTGTTAATTGATTTCTTTCAAGAATTATCTCTGAGACTTTTGCTCATATTCATTAAGATAAAACCAAACCATTAGAAATCAATAATACTAAGCACATATTTATTAAAATCAAATTTTTAATATCAATATGCAAATTAGCCTTCCCATTCAGAGTGTAAGCTGCTATTTTGTTGTATATATAAATACAATTGCATGTTATCAATATGTAGATAAGGCCAACATTATTGGCCCTCTTTGCAATCCTCATAAAAACCAAATCACTGATGATCCCAAAGAATGTGCAGAACTTATTGCTGAATGCTATGCAGGCATTTTCACTGTTGAGGACAAAAATGCACCATCTCCTTCACCTCTGACATCAACTTCTATAATCACTATAGAATTCACACCTGCTATGCTGCGATGCCACATCAAGAGCAAACGCAACCATGCTTCTCCTGGTCTTGATGGTGTGAAATACCTGCTTCTCAAACGTGGCGGGTACTTCCTTCTGCACCAGCTAGCTATTTTTTTCAATTTTGCTTGAAAAATGGTGCTACCCCAGAACAGTGGAAAACTGCTAGTGTAATCCCGCTGTTTAAAAAGGGCGATCGCACATCACCTGTTAACTATCGGCCAGTTGGTCTTACAAGTTGCATTACTAAGTTGATGGAGTCCTGCATCAGAGAAGGACTTTGGAATTTCTGGAACTTTCACAGTCTTATCCGACCATCCCAATTTGGATTTATCCCAAACTCTAGCTGTTGTGATCAACTTGTAGAATTCCTAGAAGACATCACCTGGATCACTGATGGGGGCTCATGTGTAGATGTTGTCTACCTTGACTCTGTGCTGCACAAAAGACTTTTGGTAAAACTCTCTGCAATGGGGTTGAAGGATGATCTTTTTAACTGGTTAAAGTCCTTCATACTCAACCGGAGAGAGGTAGTTACAGTTCTTGGGCAACACTCCTCACCATATGAGATGTCATCTGGGGTACCACAGGGATCTGTTCTTGGCCCCCTTTTGTTTGTTACGTATATCAATGATATAGATGCTAACTTAAGGAATACCACAGTACTAAAATATGGCAATGACATCAAGCTGTACCTCGAGATAAAAACAACAGATCCTGAACGCTGCAGATCTTTATTGCAGTCAGACCTGGACACAGTACAACATGGATCACCGACTGGCAACTGAAGCTGGCTGTGGACAAATGCACCACCATGCATTTTGGGAGGAAAAACCCATCATACATATACTCCCTCCACAACACTAATATCAAGGAATCTTTTTGTGAACGTGATCTGGGTATTACTGTCAGCAGTGATTTACGTTGGATGAAACACATCTCTAAAAAACCTTTGTCAGCCAATCACCGGCTATCTATTTAAAGCTGTACAAAGCTATGGCACAGCCATACTTGGAGTTTGCATCACCAGTCTGGAACCCCTATCTTGCTCAGAATATTAACCTCCTAGAAACTGTACAGAGACATGCAACCAAATGAATACCCTCCATCAGGCATCTACCATACTCTGAACGTCTCGCTGCCCTGGGAATGGATTCATTGAAATTTCGACGTCTGGCAACTGACCTGGTAAACGCTCATAAGGTCATTAATCATCTTAGCAACAGCACCTTTTTGATCTCCATCTTTCTAACACACGTGGGCATACCTACAAAGTCAGAAAACAGCACTGCTCATGTGACTTTCAGAAACATTTCTTCACGCTCAGAATTGCTGAGGCATGGAATAAGCTGCCTGCGTCTGTTGTAGGCTGCCGAAACACTGAATCTTTCAAAGCCTCCATGCTTCCTGTAGTCTGCCGACACTATACCTGATGCCCCTCTCCACACACATACATGCATATTACTACTGTAAACTGTTCATGTTCCTGACACTAATACATTATTCTGTGTACTTGACATGAGACTTTGATGTGTTGTGGTGCACCTGAGCACTGTACACAATAAATTTCATTTCATTATTAATAATATAAAACAATTTTATTAATAATTGAGGTTTAAATAAAAATAAAATCATGTGACGTAAATAACTAAGGGAATTGTGTCTTGGGTACTAATATAGTTTAGGTTACAGAGAGACAATCTCCATTATAATAAGATTTTTTTGGTCTTGCAAATCAACCATATGACCCACACCAATATTTTTTGTCTCTACCTTTCTATGATTTGATTCCACCTTTCAGCTAAATTGTGTTCATTATAAAAGAAAGATTCTGGTTTTAAGTCATTGGAATCTTTTTTTATTTGATACACAGAACTTGGAACTGCTAAGAAGAAAAAGAGTATTCCATTGAGTAAAATAGATTATTATTATTCTGAAGGTCTAAAGTACATATTTACCAAACTCCTCCTTCCCATCGGCTGAAGATGTGTCACCAGGTCAATTTTAAAGCTGGACTGAATTCAGCAATTATTAATAAATTATTTTTGACTCCCACACACTAGAATTTTTTTAGGTTCAGATGTTAAAGTCTGTCCTGAATCACTGTGTAACGTTCTAATAGCGATATATGTTGTATAGCGGGTCTTGTCAACTAAAAAGGTATTTGGTACACGGAGGTCATCTTGTCGATAAAAAGGTACAACGCGAGGAATATATTGTCACAAGTTGCTTAGCTTTTATTTTCGGGCTCGTCTCGTGGGTTGTTTCAGAAGAGGAGGAAAGGCAAAGAGAAAGTGAGAGAGGACACTGATAAATTACTGTCCCACACTAGGGATCAGAGGCCTGTCCGTACCCTAGGCCTCGGAAAGCAAAAAGAGGCCGGTATTTTTCTTCGTCGTTCCTCATGACCACGTGACTTCCGGTTCCGGTCAACACCCAAAACTTCCGGTTGGCTTTCAATTCTCTATTCAAGGGGTCACGCCCGGTCAAATTCCCGACAAACCGTTTTATATTCATCACTTTTTTTTAAAAACCTTTACTCTCTCTTATTTCTTCTTCCTCTCTTTTCTATAGTAGTCCTCCCAAAACTCAGGACCTTCATCATCTCGCTACAACTGATTACTAAGTCTTAAAGGAGGAAAAAGAGGAAAAGAGGGAATTCCAAAGATTTTATCAAATCACATCATCATCATCATAATAATAATCAATAGTTAAGTAGAAACAATAATAATATTATACCTAATGAACACTCATCTTTATTCGACAATAAGACAATAAAAGTCAAATGGTTTAATCAACATATCCACTAAAATAATTGCTTGCTTCTCCCTTATTAAATTCATCTTTTCGATTTGTGAATATAATTTTCTGGAGATTTTAGTTTTATAGAAATACTTATATGTACCCTTCATAAGATTAATTTTTTAATAGCGTTTGTAGGAGGGGGGTGGGAGAAATCAAGAAATTACTAACTTGGTGTATTTTTTCTGTTTCAGCCAATTTTTCTTCCCAAGTTTTTGTCATTTCTTTAATAAGCTTCTCTGATTCTTCGAGACGTTCTTTCAAATCAGGGGCTTTCATGCTCTGAAAAAATGAAAAATGGAAAAAATAAATCATGATGCATAATGACAAGAATGAACAGAAGAATAAAGCTAATACAAATAATCAAATTTTTAAAAAATTATTTCAGGATAAATCCAAACACTCATATAAATACCAAAAATCGTCAGCAAAAACATTAAATCTATTTCATATCATTTTTATATAATATCACAGAAAAAAAAATTGCCTTCAAATAACTGCAATAAATTTTAAAATTTCAACTTCTAAATTAGACAATTTAATAAAAGCAATGAGCTGTTGGTGGTAGTGAGATTTAATATTGAATAAATAATTTATAAACAATCAAGAAAAATAAATATACAATACTAAATTAATAAAATACTGAAGTTAAGGAACATTCACTTGATTTTACTTTTAAAAGTTGACAGAAAACTTCGTTCACTACAAGCAATGTTAGAAAATCTGATTCAAGGGAGATAATTCAGATAGCTAACGCTATTGATTACCTCCCTTGCCACAAATACAGCTTATTTTGTATTCCACAGTGAAGCTCTATTGGTTGAAGATAAAATTCAAACCGAGAATAAAAAATGTAAAAGTTTTAGAATATCCTTCGAAAATAATTAGTCTCTATAAAAATATCTATTAAAGATAATACAATGATGTTTTCTCATAAATTTGTATATATTTCAATCTTCAATGGAATCAAAATAAATCAAACATCCATTTATACTACTTACATTTGATGTATTTATTTTGAATCAAATCAATTTATACTATAAACACATTTTATCAATTCTAATTACTTTATTCTTTCTAAATTTCATGAAAAGTATCTTAACACAAATGTTAATGATTCATCACTTTCCTTCCATTTAATATCAGAATTTTTTTTTTTGATAAAATCAAATGCACTACATACAATAAGTCTTGTTTTTGTATGAAAAAGAGAAACGAAAAACATTTACATAAAATATGTAAATTTGAGTAGACTGAGTATATAATTCCTTATTTTTCGTTTGTTTTGGTTTCTTTGTTTAATAGCATCCTTGTAGAAGAAATAGTGGTACTATTTAACTCATAGCTGGGGGTATGAGGAGGTTCATACCTTTCCCAAAGATATTAGTCTAAATGTGAACATAATAGTGTGACTAGAGTTTGAATACACTATGATGTCGATATCACAGTCCAGCACGTTACCCACTACACCACAGGGATTCCCTCTAATTCCTTATTAATTCAAGGAATAATTTGAGTTTTCAATAGAGGAAATTTATTGATGTAGCAACTTTTTTTAATTTGAAATCTAAAAGCATGTAATGTTTTCTTTTGAAGATATTTCCTTCTTTAATTCCTTATTACTTACAATTGGAAACATAAATTGTAGATTACTTGAAGAGTATAGGGTCACAGGCTCATCATGTCAGTAATGGTGCTGTAGTTTTTATTGTTAGGTTTTTCTTTTCACAGAGTTGCTAGCTTAGTTGCCCACTATGGTTAGATAGAGAGCCCAGTGTGACCTGCTATTTAAACCATAGACTTTGCCCCCAAAGGTATTAAGTGCAACTTGAATACCATTTTGGTTGCAATTTGAACTTGGCTTACCAATAACCAATACACCATCAGAACCTTCAGTTACAATTATGCTGGTTGTTTAGTTGTTTTATGTCAGATCAAGCCTTTTCAGGTTTCATCTGGGTACCACAGGGATCTGTTCTTGGCCCCTTTTGTTTGTTACGTATATCAATGATATAGATGCTAACTTAAGGAATACCACAGTACTAAAATATGGCAATGACATCAAGCTGTACCTTGAGATAAAAACAACAGATCCTGAACGCTGCAGATCTTTATTGCAGTCAGACCTGGACACAGTACAACATGGATCACCGACTGGCAACTGAAGCTGGCTGTGGACAAATGCACCACCATGCATTTTGGGAGGAAAAACCCATCATACATATACTCCCTCCACAACACTAATATCAAGGAATCTTTTTGTGAACGTGATCTGGGTATTACTGTCAGCAGTGATTTACGTTGGATGAAACACATCTCTAAAAAACCTTTGTCAGCCACTCACCGGCTATCTATTTAAAGCTGTACAAAGCTATGGCACAGCCATACTTGGAGTTTGCATCACCAGTCTGGAACCCCTATCTTGCTCAGAATATTAAACCTCCTAGAAACTGTACAGAGACATGCAACCAATGAATACCCTCCATCAGGCATCTACCATACTCTGAACGTCTCGCTGCCCTGGGAATGGATTCATTGAAATTTCGACGTCTGGCAACTGACCTGGTAAACGCTCATAAGGTCATTAATCATCTTAGCAACAGCACCTTTTTGATCTCCATCTTTCTAACACACGTGGGCATACCTACAAAGTCAGAAAACAGCACTGCTCATGTGACTTTCAGAAACATTTCTTCACGCTCAGAATTGCTGAGGCATGGAATAAACTGCCTGCGTCTGTTGTAGGCTGCCGAAACACTGAATCTTTCAAAGCCTCCATGCTTCCTGTAGTCTGCCGACACTATACCTGATGCCCCTCTCCACACACATACATGCATATTACTACTGTAAACTGTTCATGTTCCTGACACTAATACATTATTCTGTGTACTTGACATGAGACTTTGATGTGTTGTGGTGCACCTGAGCACTGTACACAATAAATTTCATTTCATTATTAATAATATAAAACAATTTTATTAATAATTGAGGTTTAAATAAAAATAAAATCATGTGACGTAAATAACTAAGGGAATTGTGTCTTGGGTACTAATATAGTTTAGGTTACAGAGAGACAATCTCCATTTTAATAAGATTTTTTTGGTCTTGCAAATCAACCATATGACCCACACCAATATTTTTTTGTCTCTACCTTTCTATGATTTGATTCCACCTTTCAGCTAAATTGTGTTCATTATAAAAGAAAGATTCTGGTTTTAAGTCATTGGAATCTTTTTTTATTTGATACACAGAACTTGGAACTGCTAAGAAGAAAAAGAGTATTCCATTGAGTAAAATAGATTATTATTATTCTGAAGGTCTAAAGTACATATTTACCAAACTCCTCCTTCCCATCGGCTGAAGGTGTGTCACCAGGTCAATTTTAAAGCTGGACTGAATTCAGCAATTATTAATAAATTATTTTTGACTCCCACACACTAGAATTTTTTTAGGTTCAGATGTTAAAGTCTGTCCTGAATCACTGTGTAACGTTCTAATAGCGATATATGTTGTATAGCGGGTCTTGTCAACTAAAAAGGTATTTGGTACACGGAGGTCATCTTGTCGATAAAAAGGTACAACGCGAGGAATATATTGTCACAAGTTGCTTAGCTTTTATTTTCGGGCTCGTCTCGTGGGTTGTTTCAGAAGAGGAGGAAAGGCAAAGAGAAAGTGAGAGAGGACACTGATAAATTACTGTCCCACACTAGGGATCAGAGGCCTGTCCGTACCCTAGGCCTCGGAAAGCAAAAAGAGGCCGGTATTTTTCTTCGTCGTTCCTCATGACCACGTGACTTCTGGTTCCGGTCAACACCCAAAACTTCCGGTTGGCTTTCAATTCTCCATTCAAGGGGTCACGCCCCGGTCAAATTCCCAACAAACCGTTTTATGTTCATCACTTTTTTTTAAAAAACCTTTACTCTCTCTTATTTCTTCTTCCTCTCTTTTCTATAGTAGTCCTCCCAAAACTCAGGACCTTCATCATCTCGCTACAACTGATTACTAAGTCTTAAAGGAGGAAAAAGAGGAAAAGAGGGAATTCCAAAGATTTTATCAAATCACATCATCATCATCATATAATAAATAATCAATAGTTAAGTAGAAACAATAATAATATTATACCTAATGAACACTCATCTTTATTCGACAATAAGACATAAAAAGTCAAATGGTTTAATCAACATATCCAACTAAAATAATTGCTTGCTTCTCCCTTATTAAATTCATCTTTTCCATTTGTGAATATAATTTTCTGGAGATTTTAGTTTTATAGAAATACTTATATGTACCTTCATAAGATTAATTTTTTAATAGCGTTTGTAGGAGGGGGGTGGGAGAAATCAAGAAATTACTAACTTGGTGTATTTTTTCTGTTTCAGCCAATTTTTCTTCCCAAGTTTTTGTCATTTCTTTAATAAGCTTCTCTGATTCTTCGAGACGTTCTTTCAAATCAGGGGCTTTCATGCTCTGAAAAAATGAAAATGGAAAAAAATAAATCATGATGCATAATGACAAGAATGAACAGAAGAATAAAGCTAATACAAATAATCAAATTTTTAAAAAAATTATTTCAGATAAATCCAAACACTCATATAAATACCAAAAATCGTCAGCAAAAACATTAAATCTATTTCATATCATTTTTATATAATATCACAGAAAAAAAAATTGCCTTCAAATAACTGCAATAAATTTTAAAATTTCAACTTCTAAATTAGACAATTTAATAAAAGCAATGAGCTGTTGGTGGTATTGAGATTTAATATTGAATAAATAATTTATAAACAATCAAGAAAAATAAATATACAATACTAAATTAATAAAATACTGAAGTTAAGGAACATTCACTTGATTTTACTTTTAAAAGTTGACAGAAAACTTTGTTCACTACAAGCAATGTTAGAAAATCTGATTCAAGGGAGATAATTCAGATAGCTAACGCTATTGATTACCTCCCTTGCCACAAATACAGCTTATTTTGTATTCCACAGTGAAGCTCTATTGGTTGAAGATAAAATTCAAACCGAGAATAAAAAATGTAAATGTTTTAGAATATCCTTCGAAAATAATTAGTCTCTATAAAAATATCTATTAAAGATAATACAATGATGTTTTCTCATAAATTTGTATATATTTCAATCTTCAATGGAATCAAAATAAATCAAACATCCATTTATACTACTTACATTTGATGTATTTATTTTGAATCAAATCAATTTTATACTATAAACACATTTTATCAATTCTAATTACTTTATTCTTTCTAAATTTCATGAAAAGTATCTTAACACAAATGTTAATGATTCATCACTTTCCTTCCATTTAATATCAGAATTTTCTTTTTTTGATAAAATCAAATGCACTACATACAATAAGTCTTGTTTTTGTATGAAAAAGAGAAACGAAAAACATTTACATAAAACATGTAAATTTGAGTAGACTGAGTATATAATTCCTTATTTTTCGTTTGTTTTGGTTTCTTTGTTTAATAGCATCCTTGTAGAAGAAATAGTGGTACTATTTAACTCATAGCTGGGGGTATGAGGAGGTTCATACCTTTCCCAAAGATATTAGTCTAAATGTGAACATAATAGTGTGACTAGAGTTTGAATACACTATGATGTCGATATCACAGTCCAGCACGTTACCCACTACACCACAGGGATTCCCTCTAATTCCTTATTAATTCAAGGAATAATTTGAGTTTTCAATAGAGGAAATTTATTGATGTAGCAACTTTTTTTAATTTGAAATCTAAAAGCATGTAATGTTTTCTTTTGAAGATATTTCCTTCTTTAATACATAACCCTTATTACTTACAATTGGAAACATAAATTGTAGATTACTTGAAGAGTATAGGGTCACAGGCTCATCATGTCAGTAATGGTGCTGTAGTTTTTATTGTTAGGTTTTTCTTTTCACAGAGTTGCTAGCTTAGTTGCCCACTGTGGTTAGAGAGCTCAGTGTGACCTGCTATTTAAACCATAGACTTTGCCCCCAAGGGTATTAAGTGCAACTTGAATACCATTTTGGTTGCAATTTGAACTTGGCTTACCAATAACCAATACACCATCAGAACCTCCAGTTACAATTATGCTGGTTGTTTAGTTGTTTTATGGCAGATCAAGCCTTTTCAGGTCATTTAATGCCAAATAAAATCATTTTTGAATCAGGTTGCTTACTGTACCTGCTGTTACTTAAGTAGTCACCCAACTACGTATTGAACAGGCTCGTCACTGCTTAACCTCAGTGATCTAGAGGGATCTGGTGTTTACATTGTGACTTGACTGTAAACAGTTGCAATTATGATCATGTGTTTTAAAAAACACCAAAAAACATTTGTTGCCACACATTGACTTTTAACAAAGAAAACTGATTTCAAACAAGAAACATATTTCATCTTAACATTCATATTACTAACAGTTGCATAATTTGTTGGATAAATATATACAACTCTTTTTCTTATGTCTTAGTTAAAGCAATTTTACTTCGTTTGTATTTCTAATCCTTGATATAAGTCAAAGGAACCGAGTTACATATATATCTATTTCACATCTTACAAATAAACACACAACAGAACTACTTGAAAATATATCACTCTATTTAATGATCTTATAAGTAGGTCAAGGTATTTACCTGGTTTCAATATCAAGCATCACTGATTTTTTGGATTTTAAAAATTTCATTACCAATAGAATGCATCCCAATGTCTGAGGCAACCTATGTAAATTATCTGCTTTCTCACTTTCTCTTATGTTGGTTGGCACAATAATAATTTGGAAGCTGCTTCTTCCTTTGCTTGATGGGATATGCAGTAAGTCTTGCATGACATTTGCTGATAGTTTTAAGGAGGAATCTGTAGGGTTCTTCATTGATTAGACACTCCCTCCAGGAGAGATTCATTTATTTAATAAAATCAATATAAAAAAATAAATCCTCATTGGAACTTAAAAGCTAAACCAAATTGTAAGATAGGTTTTTTTTTTATTAAGTTCAGAATTGATCCCTCCAAAATAAGCAATGCACACTAAGAGTATTATTTTGATTTTTCAGACTGTTGTCCTCATCTTTACTGTGGTATGTAAAAACACAACATTTCAGACAATGTATCCTCTGATCTTCTTCAGGTGTTCCCTGTCTATCCAAGCATAGCAATGATCCAACCTTGGAAACCATTTTGAATAGTTTGACTGTTGATCAAACAAGGCGTCAAAGAACTTTCAAAGATCTCATTCAAATAATGACAACATTATTTTTTTGCACAGTTATCAATCTAAGATGTGTTGCGAGAAGTGTCATGATCATTATATTCAAAATATTTTTTTTAATTATATAATTATATATAATATATATATATATATATGTGTGTGTGTGTGTGTGTGTGTAAAATAATGATAAAATTTAAAAAAAAAAAAAACCCAAAAAAACCCAATGCATTTTGCGGACCTATTTTTTTATAAAACATTTAATTTTCTCACGTTGGACCAATAACACTTTATATATATATATATATATATAAAATGTTGTTCTGGTTCCAATGGGAGAAAATTTAATATTTTATAAAAAAAGAAGGTCCACAAAATGTATTATATTCTCAGAAAAAATGTTTTATTCTTTTTATCTTACATATGCGACATGTGTTTCTGATCTGTTGTCTTCTTCAGGCATTGAGTTATTAAATTGGCAGAATATGTCCGATATTTGATAGGTTGTGTGTGTTTCTGCAATTTTTCTGTTATATATATATATATATATATATATATATATATATATATATAAGTGTTATTGGCATTCGACTGCACAAATCAAAGTGAAAGATTCAGACATATAGTTCAGTAAGAGATAATGAATACTAATGAGATGAACCGATGCTCCAGTTGTTAGAAGGCAATCAAAATTCTGTTTTATTTATTAAAACTGTAAAAGAAAAGATTTACAACTGACCTGTGCTTCACTGAGTTGGTTGCGTAACATAACAACTTCCTCGCGAAGTTCTCGAATGATGCGAGCATTTGGATCCTCATTGACCACGGCGTGATTGATAATTCGCTTTGCACGGTCAGCATAACGCAAAGTGGATAAAGTTTCTTCATAATTATCAGCTGCTGGGCTTACAGTTGCTACCATCACAGTCTTGCTGTTGCCACCGAGATTGTCCTAAAATTAAACAAAATTGGAGTCAATTTTAAACAACAACAAAAATTCATTCTATATTATCTTTTAATGCAAAGCATGATGTTGGCTTTTTGGAAAATAATCAATTTTATTTTTTACACACTTGAATGTAAATTTAGAGATCCCCCCCCCAACCAGACAACCTAATAAAATACCAGATTTTATGGAATATAATATTGTTGACTTTTTTCTGATATAAGGTGTGTGCTGGACGCCCGCTCCTACTTATAGACTCAGCGATAATCATGTGACCAACTTCTTGGCCAATCACTGGCAGTACTCTACTGCTGTTATAATATTTATACAGGCTGTTCGGATCTTAACTACACTCAATTGCTTTGAACCTTCGTGGACGACGGAACACAGGATTATATCACTGGACCTTTGACACTACGTAGGGTTCTATAACTCAGGACTTATTCACTTACCAAAGGATTCTATAGTTCAGGACTTACTTACTTTAAGTCCTTTACAACTGGACAAGGATGGTGGTCAGAAACTTAAATAAACACTGCCTGTCCCCAAAAATCCAATCCTCAACTATTTAGTGAGGGCTAGGTTTAGAGGAGGGGGGGCTAAAGGTCTATAAATCTCATTGAGTGGGTACCAAGATAGGCTTAAGAAAATTTTACTGAATTCTATTTTACCAATCTATTTCATGCTGAATTTAAAGTGTATCTTATATGCTACAAAATATACTAATTATCAAAATATCATCATCATCATGTCATGCCGACAGCATGGATTCCCATCACTCTCTCTCACCACCAGTCCCCTGTTGGCTCACACTCCTGGCAGATCTTCTGTACTCCATCCAAGTGGTTGTACAGCTGCTTTTTTGTAAGGTGCTGCTTTCAGGATTTGTTCAAGACAGTATACAGCATCCTTGTATAGATCCCATCTGTAGAAGTCTAACTACCATCGAGTTAGCAGACAAGAACAAACATGCAAGCTGTAACTTAAATACAGTGCTTGCATGTTGCTGGCATAGTGCAAAGTGATGGCTGAAGAGTGGGTACTTGAGCTGAACACTTGAAAAATCCAACACCATCTAGCTTTTTTTCCTAAGTGTTTTGTTAGAGTCCAAGAGGTGCAGCCATACAGTAGTACTGCAGTTTGGAAGAATTCTTGCTTCATCTTATCAGAGATCAGATTTCCATATGATTGATAGTATGTCTATAGTTGTCTATGCCTTCCCTATGTGTATATTGACATTGCTTTCTGTAGATGGGATATTACTACCTAGGTATGTGAACTGGTCAACTAATTTCAGAGGCTTACTATCCAGTGCAGAGATGTCTCCACTTTGTTTTATCTGAGTTCACATAGATAAGTTTCATTAAGATAATTGTTAATTCTTTCTTTAATACAAATTGCTTTAATGTCATTAACCAATTGGATCAAACAAATTTTTCACAATTTTCTTCAAGCATTTTTTTTTTCACCGATTTATCTCCATATTAATTTAAATATAAGTCTGCAAAGTGACCTATTGTTGGTATCAGCTGAACAGCCAAGGAGTCTAGCGCTAAACCAGGGAGATTGTTTTTGCTGAGGTGGAGCACCACACTTACCATCAGCTCTTAAGGCTTTACTTCACAGATTAACTGTGCTACTCAAGTACTGAGTTGGCTGAGCCTGGAATCGAACCCAGAACCTTGCAATTCCTAGGCGAATGCTCTACTGACTGAGTCAAACCAAAACATTGCATATTAATAAAACAGAGTCATCCTAATGTCGGTATCAGCCAGACAGCGAGGGAGTCTATCCCCTTTTCACTTGCGCTAGACCAAGGAGATTATTTTAGCATCTGAGGCGGAGCGTCACACCTACTATCAGCTCCTCACTTCACCACACAGATCCCTGTGCTACTCATACGCTGAGTTGGCGAGGGCAGGTATCATACTAGGAACCTTGTGGTTTCTAGCTGAACTCTCTACCGACTGAGCTAACCCAGCCCTATTAATAGTCCTTTGAAATTCCCCTAAAACCTAAGATATAGAATTTCATTTTCAATGCAAATTAAACTTTAAACAACAAATCTCAACTAATATTTTGTTGGAAATTGGCCAAAGAATAATAATCGTTCTAATGGTTTATAAAAAACTTTTTTTTCTTTTTATATAAAAAAAAATTGTTTTTATTTAACACATCTTTGCAGAAGATTTTTAAAATTAATTCAATATTAAAAGTTAATTTGAAATGTACATTTCCAGGCAGAATTATTGATACAATAACTTGGAGTCAAAAGAAAAAAAAAGAAAAAGGGGAAAAAAAAAAAGGTCTTAATCCTAATGGATTTACTTAATCAAATTTTAATCATATGGATGATATAATAGATCAATAATTTATACAAAGAATCTTTTTTTTTTTTTTTGATATAAAAGGAAACAAAAATAATTATAGAGAAAGTTTATCTTAAAAATTAATTTTGAAATTAACTTAAATTCTTTTGGATAAGTTAGAAATATTGTTGTGTTGAAATAACAAAAAAGTATATTCTCGTCTTATCTTTTTAGAGATAATAAACATGAAAATAATTTAAAAATCTGGGTTAATGAGATTTGGAAATAAAGACACAAAAAAAGTGAACAGAGAAAAACAGATAAAAAGAGTGAGAGGAAAGTGTGTGTGTGTGCATATGGTTTTTCAAGAAAGGGGGTGGTTATATAATGAATGGTTGAAAAAAGATTGAAGATGGATGAGAAAAAAATTTAAAAATAGAGAAAGAGCAATGAGTGCAGATAAATAGATGAAATTGGAAGAGAGAGAGTGAGAGAGAGATAGTGAGAGAGAGAGATAGTGAGAGAGAGAGAGATAGTAAGTGAGAATAGATAGTGAGAGATAGTGGGAGAGAGAGAGAGATGACAATAGAATTTTTTTTTTCTACTGACCTTCAGAAGCCATGTTAGAACAGAATCTCGGTATGGCACAAATTTGTTTTTATTCTTGCCAGCTGCCTGGTCAGCTAATGCAGAGATAACAAGACCTAGTGTGGTGAGTGATCTGTTAAAAAAAGAAGAAAATAATAAACATCAAAAGAAGGAAAAAATTTAAAGTATTATTAAAACTGGGAAAGAAAATTAAACAGCAGAATATAATAACACAGCAGTTTTGTTACATGTCAATATCTATTTTTGAAGTTTATCATTTTTGAGAAAAAGGAATTTATATTTTAAATTATGTTAAGATGGTTAATGCTTAATATAAAACTAACTTTAGAAAGTTTTTTCTTCGTTTTATGCAGTGGTTATAGCAGTCATGACTTACTCTATACACATAAGAAAAAGGTTGAAATAAGTTAAAAAAAAAGAAGAAAAGAATCATATGTTAGATATGAATGTGTGAGTATCAATAATTTGTGATAGATTGGTTAATACAAGATATTGTTAGATTTCAAACTTTTATGATTCAATAAGGCTGTATAATGCCATATTTTACCTAGGGATTATGTCAAACTGAGTAATTCACAAGTAATTCACTTCCATATTCTTATATACTTACTTTTAAAAAAAAGAAAATTTTAAATGTAAAATGATGATTATGATCATCTCTTAATCACAGATTTCTTTATTGATCTTATTTACATTTTTTGTGTTAAGTCTTTAAATTTGATTGGATTTTGATTATTAATTAATAATATAAATATTTAGGAAACAGATTTTAATTTTACATCTGATAAACGTTTACAGATGCAACAATGAAACAAACATTTGGTAAGAAATACTAATACAAAAGATTAAGCTGAAAAGAGAATTCATTGGAAAACAGAGTTACTTCCCTTGGTCTATGACTTTCATTAAATACCATTAAGCACACACACGTCACAACATTCAAAATTCTTCCATTTTTCACATACAGTGGTAACTTGAATAATCAGTTTAATTCGTTCCACTCATAACTCAATTTCCTCATTATATCAAATCAATTTTACCACATTGAAATAAACTTAAATGTCATTAATCCGTTCCAGCACACACCCCCCCTAATTTTTTGTTATATCTTTTTAAATAAGAAAAATAGAACTGCATTGTATAAAAACATAAAATAGAATGTAATGAATTATGTGCTCTAACATGTTTAAATGTTTTGAGTGAACTTATCAAAATAAGCGTATCTGAGGCTCAACTTGTACCTCAAATTTGAGGTCTCAACACAAAGCAAAAAAAAAAAAAAAAAATCAACTGATTGACAGCTTGTAACTTTGAAAACTTCTAACTTGGATCACTCATAAGTCAAGGTAGCATTGTATATAAATTAGCATTAGGATTTCATAACTCATTAATTTTAACATTCAATGATTTGTGTTTAATTTGAAAATTGAATATTTATTTTTCAGATGAAAAAATTAACACCCCCATCAATCATAAAATGTCATCTTATAAAGAGGATTCCTCTCTTTATTCAATGAAAATGAGAAAGAATTTTATATAGAAACCAATTAAAATATAATTTAAATAAGTGTAATCTTTTTATATGCATTCTTATGTAATTTCATACTTTTAATTTAATATATTTCATTACATTAAAACTTAATTACTTATACCTGAAGGGCACATATTCTAATATTAATAATTTTCAAAAACTTCTTTTAAGTATTTGAAAATTATTAGTATTAGATAAGAATACTTGATACCATAGAACTGAATTATTTGTATAAAAATAGTTACTTGAAGCTATAATTGTTTACTAAGGATTATTATTATTACTAGTACAAAATAAAAACGTCCTCTGGGCGATGTAAAAATAGATTTTTGAAACATATTGCCTGAGGAGTGGGAGTAAAATTCAATGTCAGCGAGTTTGTACCCTAAGTAAGTAAAATCATCAAATTCATTAAAGGATTTCAAATTGTTTTATTTTTAAAATAAAACAATTTGAAATGTAATCTTTAAATATGTATTAAAATAAAAACAAACTATATATAGATATATAATACCAGTCATGTATTTATTAAAACTTGTTTTAAAAAACAATGAGGACTGTCTAATGTTGCATGTTCAAATTTTGAGTCTATTTATTCTGTTATGACAATTTTGGGTAGTGTGACGTAAATAATGACGTAATTTTTGTTAGACAAAAACTGGAAGCGAATCTCCATTATTAATAGATTATCATTAGTTACTTGAAAGCATATAACTGTGTGCAGATTGTTTGTATTAGATAGGAATATTTGATATCACATAAAGAATAGTAAAGTTGGCGGAGTGGCCTATTGTCACTATCATCCGGACAGTGAGGGAGTCTATCCTCTTTTTTCTAGCACTAGACCAGGCAGATTGTTTTTGCTGAGATGGAGTGCCACACCTACCGTCAGCTCTGTACTTTTACAGTACAGGTCAGATTACCAATCTGTGCTAATTATGAACTGAATTGGTGGGGACTGGTATCTAACCAGCAACCTCGTGATTCCTAGACAGGTGCTCTACCGACTGAACTAAACCCGGCTAAAGAATATAAAAGTTTAAAACAAGGTAGGCGAGGCTGATTAAGAGTGACTCAAAATTAAGATTTTATACCATGATAGTAAAGTGTCTAAGATTAAAACGAAGAATTAATGATGACGGATTTGAAATAAATTTAAAGATACATGAAGCATCTTCTCTAATATTAACCAGGATTGACTTTTCAATAAATACACAACAAAGTAAAGATTCCTTTTATTTTCTCTTAAACTCTGGATAAAATCAAAAGAAGAAGAAATAGACTTCTTGGTTACAACCACAAAATCTCATAAAACAGCCATTACGATCAGAAGTCAATATTTATTTGACATGCAATAAATCAAATCAAAGTATTGAATATGTTAAGGTCTAACACACAAAAGACAACAATTGGTTGCATTGATTTCTGAATTGGTAGCCACTGTATATTCTCAACATATGTGTGTCACAAGATTTGGCTGAGGAATTGAGAAACTATTATTCACTGTAACACTTTCAACACCTATAACTATCCATTTTGAATTCAAAAAGATGGCCTCCTAGTTATAATACCATCAAATTGGAGGTCATTGTGTGTGTGTGTGTGTGTGTGTGTGTGTGTATATTATATATATATATATATATATATATATATATATATATATGTGTGTGTGGAGGCGCGTGGGCTAGTGGTTAGAGTCTTGGAAAATGGACTCGCCGATTCGAGTTCAATGCCTAGACAAAGCTATTGGCATTTCACATAGCGCTAATGCCCTTGGGAAAGGTATGAATCCATATATTCTCCCTCCAGTTATGGGTTAAATAGTAGGGCAGACTGGGCCCTTCAACCTTGGGTAGGTAACCAGTCTAGGAGAGGGATAACTCTGAATTCAAAATTCCTGAGGTCGGTCGTTGATTGGGTTTGTGGCAACCCTTGATGCACCAATTCTTTCCTATCGACTGTGCCAAAAAGTGTGGATGGTCCAACACAAGCCTTCACCACTATAAACAAATCCTGTGTGGGTGTTCATTGTGTGTATGAACTCTCATATGTCGAAAATCGACGGGAGAGTACATTATTATATATATATATATATATATATATATATATATATATATATATATATATATATCTCAATGTATGGTTGGCACTATTATACTTGAAGAAGCGGTAGTAATCAAACATACATTAGAAGTGTGCTCAATATCTGTGATAGAGTGTTAATAGATAAATAAATAAATGTTTTAGTTTATATTTATTTACACTGGAACAATTTTGCTACCATTGGTTTCTTGCTCTGTGGCAATCATCAGGCAATGAAAGTGTTTTGAGCAAGAAACCAATGGTAGCAAAATTGTTCCAGTGCAAATATAAACTAAAACATTTAATATATATATATATATTATATATATCTGGTGATCATAAAATATATAAACAAATTTATGTATTTAATAGTTTAAACACCACCCCTTTATAGCAGCTGTCAAATGACAAACAATTAAAGTCAATGGATTTCACTACTGGTCAGAGGCAGTTTTTATGTCTAGCCACACTGAAGAGACGTGAAACGCCGAAACACGGTACCTGTGGATGACATATATTATATATATATATGCCCCCCACCGAAGATATATATATATATATGTTTGTTAAAACTAGAATGTAATTAATCAAACCATATATCACTAAGAAAGAAACCATAATATATAAGACAAATTGCAGGATTTTAAACATCCTAATGACCATGGCTGTTTTGATGCAAATCTAAATAGGATTTATTATTCTATGTATTAAATGCTTTTGACTTGGTCATATCAGGAGGATGGAAAAAAGGCAGCATCCCCCAAAGACCTACTGAATATGCGAATTAGTAGAAGGCACCCGACCGGTAAGGGGACCATGCCTACACCTTAAAGAAAACTGAGCTGACGCCTCCTTGTCAGACAAGGGACAAAAAGGAGTGAAAAAGAGAGGAAAGAAGCTGCCACACAGAAGAAGAGAGACAACAGCAACTCCAGCAAGCATCATCGTTCGTTTGCAGTCATTGCAACAGAGATTGCCAATCAAAAATTGGCCTGTTCAGCCACTTGCAGTAAAAAATTAAAAAAATTTTTTTTAAAATGGACACTATGCCATTGTCTTTAACAGATGGAAGGATGCCAACAATGAATTATTTTGACTATAAACCAGACACTCATTGATAAACTTATACATATATATATATATATATATATATATATATATAATATATATATATTATATATATATACACAAAACAGATTTACCAACCCATCCATACAAGTAGGATGTGACACAAGGTTGATTTCTTAAGCAGAGTTTAACAGGTTTGAATTCAGAGTTTTCCTTCTTTGGTTTAACCAATTTCCCTACTATTTACCCATAGCTGGAGGGAGAATAGTTGGATGCATACCTTTTCGAAAGGTATTAGTAATGTGAAATGCAAACAGCCTTGTCCAGGATTTGAACTTGAGTGCTAAGTTCATTTCCTATGACGATAACCATCACACATGTGCGTACATAATATATATATATATAATATATAATATCAAGTATGAAATAAGATAATAAAACTGGATAAAAACTCACAATTGTGAGTTTCTAGTCTGACTTTTTCAAAAAAAGTAAGACGTGCTGAATAGGTAATTAACAACATGAAACTCAGAGTCATGGGTTTTTACCAGGTTTTATCATCTTATTCTATACTTGAAATATATTGTGATAATTTCATCTGCACTGTAAAAGATTTTATGATTTAAAAATGCATTTGCATTAAAATCCTAATTTTTGTGTGTGAATGTGTGCATGGATCTATATTATTTAAATGTGTATTTTACATTAGTATTATTTGTATTATTCGGACTATTGTCCTCATCTTCATTGTTATCTGTATGTTTCGGCCGATGTGCCTCCGGCCTTCTTCAGGTATTTCTTCTTGGACTCGGGAACCATCTTGTCGTAATTATTGGGAGCCATCACAAGGAAAATGAGGATGATAGTCCAAATAATACTAATTATCAAGCCTCATCTCAAAAATTCAGAGAAATTGTATTTTACATGTTAACAATACAGTAATTGACCTACTGACTAAGAATGTTCCACCATTGATTTGTAGAGAGCAATGAGTTAATTTACTTATATGAAACTTGAGACAAGAAAAATACAAAGAAATACAAAGAAGAAGAAGAAGAGCATTAGTTGAATTCATAAAGCATGATAAAGCTTAATTACTGATTTCTACTTGTAACAAATGAAGATAGAAGCAAGAAGAAGAAAGAAAATGTAGTGAAAAGGGAATCCTTTTGTGAGATGAAATTAGATAATAATTAGCTTGCAATCGTTTGATGTGACATTCGACCACATGTGGTGGTTTGTCATAATTGCATCAAACAACAAGATGGCTACGCTTGAAGGATAAAAGATCATGAATAGGCAAAATAGTTAGAAGAAATGAAGAACTGCGTTGGAATGAATAAGTTATTTGGTTCTTTGATAAATATTATCAGAAATAAGAATAGGAATAAGTCCCATGAGATGATTTAGTAGTTAGCTTTCTGACTGGAGATCCAGAGGCATATGATCAATCCTGGGAGATCCAGGGGCATATGATCAAGCAATTTGAAGAATATGGTTGGGACAATATATATATATATAATATATTTACCAACCCTCCGCACGAAGATGCGACACAAGGTCAATTTCTAAGCGGAGTTTAAACAGGTTTGAATTCGGAGTTTTCCTTCTCCTAGACTGTTACCTAGCCATGTTAAAGAGTCCAGTCTGCCCTGCTATTTACCCATAGCTAGAGGAGAATTGGATTCATACTTTCCCAAGGTATTAGCACCATGTGAAATTCCAACAGCTTCGTCCAGGAATTGAACTCGCATTGACAAGCCCATTTCCTACAACTCTAACCATTAGACCATGCGCCTCCCACACTTGGGACAAATATAAAGGTGCTAGGGCTTGACATGACCAGCGATGATCATTTGGGTGACTCTCTGGCTGTCTGTTGAGCCTAAATAGACAGAAGAGCATTGCACGTCACGGGACAACTTAGTATCTGGTCACACCACCACTCAGCCATTACAGGTTGCCATTCATGGCCAACAGATGATCCATTATGGGGTGTGGGGGGCCCCTCATCATACAGAAAATGCAATTGGCATATTCTATAACCCCATTAGACAGGGTGGTGTTTAAAAGTTAATAGTTACACTGGTCCTACCTAGTTAGGGACTGCTAATTGCCGAGGAGAGGAGATTGGGGAAGAGGACAAGAATGAAGGAGCAAAGCGTCAAGGGAAATGACAGTAGTTACTTTGTGTAGTAGCATGCTTAGCGTAATGGTTATCATTGTAGGATTGGAAAAGTTCAAATTCTGGACAAGGCTATTGGCATTTCACTTATATTTCACATGTCCTTTGTAAAGACATGAATCTATCCATTCTCCATCAAGCAATGGAAAATTAGTAGGGCAGACTGGGTTCTTTAACCTTTGATAAGGCAACATGTCTAGGAAAAGGAAAACTCTGAATTTAACCAAGTGTACTCTGCTTAAAAAAAAAAAATATGTTTGTTAAATCCTGTGTGTGGTTTGTGGCAGGTTGAGTAAATATGTGCATTATGTGAAAAAATGAAAGATAGGATGTGATTGGCATTAGAATTGGTTGGACCAACAGAGTGAACACAGGATGTACACTCAGAGCTACATATTGGTTAGGCAAGGAGACTGATGAACACAAGGCCATCAGAAAAGGAGGCTATATATAATAAAATGGTGACTGTCACATTAGAAAGAGCTAATGGGGGGGGGGCAGAACAAGCACAATTGGTTTCCCTGTAATTTTGTCTCGTTTTCATTTCATGTTACTCATTGTCCAATTTATACTCTAAAAGGATTTAGTCATTTCTTTTTAGTTCTCTCTTAAGTTCATAACTCACCCTGTTATTGTCGTTTGACTGATGCAATTTAATAAAAGAGTAAAGTCCCACTGCCTTTCTCCTCCTCCTCTTTCTCTTCCATTAACAATTCCTCTTATTTTCATCTTGTTATCGATATTTTGTTGTTTTCTTTTATTCTTTGTAGTATACAAAATCTATTATTTATACCCCCCCCCAAAAAAAAAATAAAAAAGATAAGCAAAGATATTATGTTTGCTAAAATTCTCGAGTTCTGACTCAACCTCTCTGTGATTTTTGGGGTAGTAAGATTGATTGATTTGAATGGCATGTCAACCTGTCTGGAGTTATTTTATGCCTAGAGGTTAGGAATTGCATACATTGTATGTTTATATTGGCATTTAGTTTTAAGTCTTTCTTTTTTATTAAAGTCTTTTTATACACACATCAGGTATTCCTATCTAAAAATAATAATTTGCAAACAAATGTATTTCACCCATAAGATGGGCAAGTCATAGTGGATCTGGGCATAATGACAATGAAGGGGTACTTCATACTCCTAACAGATCCAGAACTGAAACCTCAACACTTTATGCACTTAAGTGTCATACCTGGTTTTTTACCCCTTTGCAGAGGATACCGTCAGCCTATTCTAAGCCCTGCCAACAGGGTATGGGTTGTAAAAAAAAACCTGCAGGTATCTCTTGTTCAGGCTCATAATATTCCAAATTAGATTTTGGAAAATTGGTGTATTTTGATTTTACTATTAGGTTAATCAAGCTGAGCAAAAACAATAAAAATTAAATCACAGATTCATCATGCTTAATAGTCCAAAAGTTTGATCAGGTGTAAAAAGGGAATATAAAAAAAAAAAAGAATCAGCCAATTATTTCAGATTTTTAAAACAGAAAGCAATTAGCTACAACTATGATTCTCCAGAAAAGAAAAAAATGTTTTGTTTGAAGCTTTATTAAAATAATTAAAACATTATCAAATGAAATTCTTCAAACAAGCTGAAAAGTTGAAGAGAATCAGAAGAGGATTTTGGCAAGACACTTGAGATCTCGGAATTGTTCAGATATTTAAAATTGGCATGATAAGAGAGTTAAAAAAAAACAACAAGTATTGAAGTTTATTCTTGGGATTATAAGGAAGAGTATTAAAACAAGAGGTTATCAATTGAGAAAGTCTAATCAAAATTCTATTGTTCAATGAATTGACAAAATAATAAAAAAGTTATTTTTCTTTCTTTCTTTCTGCTTTAATGCAACATCAACAGCTGAAAATCTGTTTCTGCTTTTGAGAAATTCTTCATTGAAGAAGAAGAAGAAGAAGAGAGAGATCTGCATACGTCCAATGTTAAACTATTAAGTTTGGTCAGAAAAGCACTTAGTTCTAAGCAATGGCTTGTTAAAATAGATGCATTTAAAAATAGAAATCTGATTTTAAAATCAAATCAGTAAGAGGGGAAGTAATGATTTGGCAATAGGCAATGGTAGACCACTGCTTTAATATGACTAATAATAGCATGTAGGTAAAAAGAACTTTGAAGAAATACAAGTGCTGATAGGTAATTATCATTATTAATTTTGACTTGCATTTTCTTTCATCTTTTCATTTGAGTTCCTTTTTTTTATTTTTTTTATTGTAACTCACTCATGTCCCCAATCGACTGAGGGACAGAAAAAATAGAAATAATGAAGAAAAATTGTTGGTGAGACTCCAACACTTATTGCTTTCAAGAAAGCCTGGTTAAATGCACTACCTGCTTTAACAACTGAACTATAAAACAAAACAAAAAACACAAAAAACATGAATTGATTTTAACAGCATGTCAACCCATCTGGGGTTATTTTATCCCTAGATGTTAGGGAAATACATGTTTATATTTATATTTTTGTGTAATTTCTTAAGAGTTATTTTGCACATGGTTTATATGATATAAGGTAGTTCTAGCTAATATAATATATATAATATAATATATATATATATATATATATATATATATATATATATATTATATATTTTTTTTTTTTGGGGGGGGGGGGTACTCATTAGTTTTCAGAAGTTCAAATCCAACCTATAAACTCATCCTTTATTCTGTTTTTCAATTACTCTCAGCATTATATTTGTTAGTTGTTTTTTTTCACTTGTATATAAATAGAATTATTTATTTATTATTTTTAAATGAAGCATAACAATTATTATTAATTTTAACTAGTATTGAAAAGCTCACATAATGCAATGAAGGTGAGAGAATTTGCTTGTATATCACTAAAATGATTTTGTCTGTAAGAAATACAAAATTCTAATGAAAATAATTTAAAAATGTAATAAACAAAGATTGATAACTGATTTTAATAGCATGTCAACCTATCTAGGGTTATTTGATGCCTAGGGGTTAGAGAATTGTATTCATTGTATATTTATATTTACATTTTTGTGTAGTCATTTCTTAGTTTTTTTTGCAGTTAGATCAAGTATTCCTATATTATACTAAAATGTGGCACACAGTTTTATGATTTTAAGTATTCTTATCTTAAACTAATAATTATAGGGTTTAAAATAATTATCTATAATTAATAATGTGTTTCACAGTTATATTTCAAGTAACTAATAATTATTCGTAAACAATCATAGCTTCTTAATACAAATAATTTATAGTTTATATGGTATCAAGTATTTCTATCCAATACTAATAATTTTCAAACAGATCTATTTGACTCAGAGACTGAACCCTAACAGGTACTACCACCCAGAGTCAGAATGGACTTGGTAGTGATGGCAATGAAGGAGTACTCAATGCTCCACAGATCTCCAGAACTGGAGCCTCACCATCAGATACAATTTAGTGTAATACCCATGACACTGCTTTTTGTGTGTGTGTGTGTCTTACCCCTCTGAAAGTCATAGTCAGTATATTCTAAGCCCCACTAACATGGTAAGCAATACACTGACTTAATAAAGGTTCCTTGCACACTGCTGGTGACTATATATATATATATATAAGCCTGTTTTTTTTGTGTTTAAAAAAAAATAACCTCTTGAACTAGTAAGTGAAAAGTGAGGAGGGAGAGGTTAGTAAGTTTAAACAGCAATAGACTAAGACATTGTTTTTTTTCCCTAAGTGAAGGCCATTTAAAAAATATCGTTCTACCTTGTTTCAATTTGAAGTAGCTCTTCAAGACATCTGGTAACATTTCCAAAAAGTTGGAATGAATAATTAAAGTCCACACTCCCAAAATATGTATCATCAGATAACCCCCCCCCCCAAAAAACAGGTCATCATCGTGATAATTAAGGATTTAACTCAGTGGTCAAAAAAAGGACTAAAAGACTTATAAGATACTTTTCCTTTATGCCAGTTTAGTCAAATTCACTTTACACAACAAAAGACTCCTTTACTTTCAGTCTGGTTGTTGGTTTGGTTTGTTTTACAACATATCAATCCTTTTGGGGGTTGTTTAAATGTGAATCAAGTCATTTTGATATCAGGTTGTTTACAGTAGTCACACAATTAAGTACTGAACAGGCTTAAGCTGCTTAACTTACTAAAATTGTTGGTTGGTGGGTTGGTTGTTTGCTTTATGGCATATCAACCCTTTTGGGTCATTTAATGCTGAATCGAGTTATTTTGATAACAAAGGATTCGGGTTGCTTACAGTACCTGCTGTTGTTTAAGTGGTCACCCAATTAAGTATAGAACAGGCTCATCACTGCTTAACTTACTAAAATGTTTGGTTCATTGTTTTGCTTTATGGCATATCAACCCTCTTCGGATTCTACAGTACTGCTGTTGCTTAAGTGGTCACCCAATTAAGTATTGGAACATGCTCATCAACAGATTCCTTTTTTTTCCCAAGATAAAAGCATTTCTGCAAAATGTTATTGGTGTGTTGTTTTGTTTTTATGTCATGTCAACCCTTGCCCTTTAAGTGTTTACCCAATTAAGTCTGGAACAGGCTCATCGCTGCTTAACTGATCTAGCAGGAACTGGTGCTTTCAGTGTGACTTAAGTGTAATATTTCAGTCTAGATAAAAATTCATACCAGTTGGACATAATAATTTATCAGGTGGTGTAATGGTTGCAGCTAGTCTTGCAGATCTGTTACTACTGAATAGCAAGTTTGATCCTTGCTGAACGCCGAAGAAGAAAGAAAAGAAAAACAAATATTAAAAAGCTCTTGTGTTAATCCATCCAGGTAGGGCATCAGAAAATCCCCCCCCCTCCGCGCATCTTTTGGCAACAACATAAGTCTCAAGTTTTATATTTTACACTTTCTCATCATCCATCTTTGATCATCTTTACTTATCTTATCTCAGGGAATCCTTTGTAAGTTCTATGTCATTGTCTTGAGGGCCAGAGATTTACCTCAACAAAATTTAATCATCAGGGGAGAGAAGGACGGGGGGAGAGAGAGAAAGAGAGAACCTTCAGATTAAAAATGCAAGGCTTTCATCAATAAACTATGAATGAAATGACCATGTTACCTGAGCTAAACTCTCTCTCTCTCTCTCTCTCTCCCCAGAGCCCAATTGGAAGAAGGTAAATGCAACAGACGTTTATAATTGTAAGCAATAGATATATTGCGCCCTCAACAATCTAATGTTAAATTGGCTGAAATGTTAATAAAGAGAAGCTTAGCCTTTTCTAAAAGAAGCAAAGTCAGAAATAATAATTACATAAGGTTATTATAGATGGACAAGCAATCAAGTAGTAGAGATGTAATCTATTTTCATAGGAAAAAAGAGCAAACATGTTGATTGCTTTTAGGCCATTTCTCAATGAAAATGGCCATCCTGTGTTGAAAATGTCAACAGTTAACTGAAAACTAGGATTGGATATGGAAGAGTTTTAGATTCTAGATAGAAAGGCAAAATCATCGGAAAGATAAAAATCCGGGATCTTTATAAGGATCCAATCAGTAAGAAGAAGACAATCAAATGGGGGACAATTCAGCAAATTGACTATTCACAACATGGCAATATTATCTTAGGCAAGAAGAAGAAGAAGTTCATTTCAATCAAGTTCTTATTGTAACATTTTCCAGATAAATCCAAGTTTTGTCAGAAAATCAATCCCAAAAATACAAGTTTTGAATATTTTGAGTTAATAAGGAAAATCTTTGAGATTTGGATTTTAAAACTAAAAATTAATAGTACAGGTTAAAAATCATGGTAAGGTATTCCAAATCTAACTTTTTTAAAGATCTAATTTTTCTGATGCAACTATCATTGGGAATAAACCTCAAAAAAACGAATAGTTTTAAATATGTTCAGCTATTAAGGAAAAATTTCCACTAAGATATTTAATTATCAAAGTGACCCAAAAGGTTATCCCCTCGGCAGCACCTGCTTCCTTGTCTAAAAGGGACAGGGGTGGGTTTATTGCCCAGTGCCTGAGGCTTATGACAATATCTAGTATTGATAACAAAAAAAAAAGAGAACTTTCAGCTGGTAGATTTTGCAGTTTTGGCAGATCACAGGGTGAAGATGAAGAAAAAGACCTTGCAGAGAATTGAAAAAAGTGGAATTTAGAGAGTGAAAGTAATACCAATTGTAGTTGTGCACTTGGAACAATCCCCAAAAGCTTAGAAAAAAGACTAGAGGAACTGGAAATCAGAGGAAGAATTGAGACCATCCAGACAACAGCATTGTTGAAATCAGCTAGAATACTTATAAGAGTTCTAGAGACTGAGGAAGTTGTTGCCATTCAGACTCCAGTGAAAGACCATCAGCTTATACTGGCAGGAAAAACTCACAAGTAGTGTAATTAATAATAATTATAATAATAATATAAAGGTTAATCTTAAAATTATAAGAATTATGAGAAATCCTAAAGAAACAAATAATTAATTTATGTCTGAATAAAATTTCTCATTTTCAAATATTTTATAAAGTAAAATTCCAAATATGATTTTCACAAAGTTATCTTTTCAATGATTATTGTTAAAAATAATAATGACATAAGTGGAGGTTATTAACCCAACCTGTTCGCATGGGTAGGATGTGACACAAGATCTCAAGTATGAGGCACCCAACAAGGATCAAATTTCCTATTCAGTAGTAATGGATCTGCAAAGATTAACTTACTAACCATTACACCTTGATGTGACAACCTAACCACATAAGTGTAATTGCCATTATTTTTATCAATAACTAAAATATTAAAGTGTCTTTTAAGATATAGAAAATAATTTTAGCTTGTATGTTAAAAATCTTTTAATTTTTAGTATTACATATTCCAATGTTCAAATACAAAATATCTTCACTGAAATTAGCTTTAAAATTATATTTCTTTTTTTTTTTTTAAGTTAGAAAAACAAAACTCTAACTATGTAATATTGTAAAATCTTTGAAAGAAATCTCTGAAAATGACTGATACTTAGGAAATCAGTGTAAAGCTAAATACGTAGATAGGTGTGTATAATGATCTATATGCCACAATCATTGAAGAATCATTAAATGTTAGGTAAGGTGATACAGAAAAGTAATGAGTTTCAGTAATTGAATTAAGTGGAAGCATCTTAAAAAGATGGGGGTGGGCCATCTTCATCAACACTAAGTCTGCTTCAGGATGGTCGAGAATCATTACTTATATTTATTATCTTATCATAATGGAGTTTATGTGTCTCTCTGTAAGTAAATCACCACCGACATCACAATTCCTTTAGTTTTTGTTATATTCTCAATGATTATTGTATAATCATCATTTAATCTAATTAGCATCTTATTTATCAATGTCTCTATTAAAGTCTAGCTAAGTTAGATTTGTCTCAAAATACCCCATGTTATTAATGTGTTTATATTATATATATATATAATATATATAATAATATAAGTAAAGTCATCGGGGTGGCATAAAGTCAGCATAAAGACGGTATCAGCCAATCAGCAAAGGAGTCTATCCCTTTCACTACCACTAGACCAAGGAGATTGTTTTTTGGCATCTGAAGTGGGGCGCCACACCTACCATCAGCTCCTAACTTACTGCACAGATCCCTGTGCTTACTCATACTCTGAGTTGGCGAGGGTCAGTATTCAAATTGAAACCTTGTGGTTTCTAGTCGAACGCTCTACCAACTGAGCTAACCTGGCCCTATATATATCACTAAGAAATAAATGTCAACATAGCCTATATGGTGTGGATAATTTGCATACTAGTTTTAACAAAACTGTGTTTAATAAACAATTACTTGGTGTTATTGATTCTGATATTGTTTTATTCTTGAATGTATTAAACACAATCCTATGCATAATTTTCTATAGAAATTAATAAAAATAAGTCATCTTTTATATGCATCTTATTTAGTTTCATTAGTCTTGTAATTTAATATATTCTATTAAATTAAAACTTAAATTAGTTGAATCTAGAGGGAATATATTTTGCTAGTTATGATAGATATACAACACAATTCACCCAACAGAAGACAATACAGTAACCAGGAGAAATATTATATGTAAATGTATTGTGTGATTAATATATATATATATATATATAATACACACAATACATATACATACATACATACATACATTTACATAGACACACACTCTTACAGACAGATAAGAAAAAAACAAACAAATTTCTTTTCTTTACATCATATGAATTGGAAATGCACTTTCTTGATATAATATGCACTCCACACTTGTTTCAAGAGCAGAAAACAATATATTAGGCAAAAATTGCTTTCTTTAAAGGAAAACAAAAGAAGAAAAGCAAACTTATGGAGCATTTTTTTTATAGCAACATTGATAAGTGATGAACCCTGAAGAAAAAAACTTACAGCAAACCAAATAAAGTAAGAATGCCTCGTTACCTTGGATTATAGCCAGAGAATTGAACGCTGACATACAGCCTCCTTTAAAAACATCTATCTAGATTCAATTATCTATTATGATAATAATATTTAAATGTACAAGGTTTCATCAATAAAAACTAAAAAACTCCTCACTAATAATTACTGTAACCTTTCATCAAATATATATACAAATCAGGCACACACACACAGCACACACATAAAAAAACACCCCCCCCACACACACACACACACGCGGAGAGTTTGGAAGACATGACACAAACCAAAAATTGGACAGCCACTAACAACAACTTCAGTTTCGGAGATCTTCTCTAGATGAGATTTTTATCTCAAATATTAAGAATTTTATTAAAAAAAAAAAATTACAGGTTAACAAACAAAACACATAGTTACCTTATTTTTCTTTACACTTGCATTGTGATAGCCTTCAAAACCAACCACCAAACCAATATAAACAGAATGCTTCAAGCAAATTATAAAACACTTAAATCAGTATTACTTTCAGATTTTACATTTCTATTTTGTCAACAATTCAAATTAAATTGAAAAAAATAAAACCAGGAATTTTTCTGGTTTTGGTTTCTTTATTTAATGATATATCAACCTTTGTGGTCATTTAATGCCAAAACCATCCTTGTAGAAGAACAGTAACCCATAATGAGGGGGGGATAAGGGGGGTTCATATCTTTAGCAAATCTATTAGTCTGAAAGTGAAACATAAGAGCATGACTAGAGTTGAACTTGTTCCTACAGTGTCACAGTTGAACACGCTAGCCACTACACCACATGTATTCCTGGCCCCAGGAATTCTATCAATATGGTAAATTGTATAGAATGATTGAAAATCAGAAAATGCTATTTATGATTTAATTCATTGGATGCAACAAATATGTTAATAACTTTAATGGTAGTCGGTTGTGAAGAACCGTTAGGGAATTTCATAAGGAGAGAACCTTAATTCTTATATTCTAAAAACTAGCTGAGGTACCCACCTATGCTGGGTTGGAGGTCTTAACTATAATCTTGAAAATTCTGAAAAATTCACTTCATAAATAAATCCTGTACAAATGTATCTTTGATCTTGAACAATGTTGAAACATTTATTGAAAATAAATTCTTTAGAAATACCATCAAACAATCTACATACAATTTTATGACTTTATTCAGGACTTGTTAATGATGAAAGTATTGGAAGAAAGGTGAATAATGAACACTAACAGATTCAATTAATATTTCATTAGAAACTTCATCAGAATGAATTTTTATCATTTTAAAACAAGTGGTGAAAAGATGAGGAGACATTAGAGGGACAGAGGAGAAGGAAAGTAAGATTGTCACAGATGTAGGAGTACCTATGGTTCAGGTGGGAGAAGGATTGAAAGATCAAAGGGTGTAGGGTAAAATGAGGCAGTAAGTGACTATTGCATAGTTCAATAGTTGTGTGGCTGAAGTAGTGGAGAGAGTTTTTGAGGAGTCAGTCTATAGGGAAAGAAAGTGTTTCGGTGATATTTTCCTCACATTTTGTAGGATTTTTCCTAATCTGATATTTTCTCTCTATATATATTATTTAAAATAGAATATTTGACGTCATATTTCAAACCGTCTCCCCTTTTTCAAACCTCAAAAAGTTTTTAAAACAGATGAATAACAAGGACTACCACTCGCTTTTCTCATTATTCCGTGATAAAAATTTCTTATCACTTCCATATACCAACAAATGCCCTGAAGATTATCTAATTAATAGATCGAAACACTGCAGCGCCGGCCAATAAAACTCACCACTTAACCCATTTAAACCTGTGTTTTTCATTTTCTTAATATACTACATACCGTTGGATTCACTTCCTTTCTTCAGCAACACAACACAACACACATATATTATAGTATATATATATATATATATATAATATATATATATATATTATAAATATAATATATATATATATATTAGTTTGTTATATTTATAAGTAAAGACTGCTCAAATCATTGATTGAGCATATATATGCAAGAGTAGTGAAGACAAAGTAAACTAGCCTCACAACCATGATTTAGGTGACTGGCCTTTCCTATGATGCACCACACAGAGGAAAACTATATCCACATGCCTGCAAACTAAACTAGAATCATGTATCTAACACTTCCCATGATGCGCCACACAACATGATATAAGGAAAAACAGGAACATAAATAATTAACTTTGTTGAAATCGCAGAGGGCAAGAAAACTGCCCAGTTTTCAAGTGGCCAATTGACTTTCACATCTTCACTACTTTTGCTAAAACTATATATATATATATAATATATATATAAGAGAGAGATTACATGATATTACTAAGAAATGACAAATCAATCCATTGAACTAGCTAGCACCCAAAATTTGCCTTTGAGCATTTTCATTACCTATACTTTTTAGTTGATAAAAAAAAATTGTTTGAAAGAAGACAAAAAATAAATAAATAAAAAATAAAAAAATAAAAATCCATATAATACTAAATACCATATACGTGTTGATCTCATGTAAGCCCTTAATTTGTAATTAGTGAAAACACTAATGAAAGCAAAAAATTGTTTCAATTCTTCCTGTTATGTTTAAATTTCAACCTTACAAAATTATTACTCACGGATAGGTTGACGCTAACTTTTTGCCTAAAAATTAGGTCTTTTAAAGATTTGACCTATACAGAAATATATAACGTGAATCCTCATTGGCTTATTTCTAACTTAGTAATAAATTAAAGGTAATTTTTTTTTATTCCTTAAATTATTGGCAAAAAAAAAAAAAAAAAAAAAAAAAAAAAAAAAAAATCTACACATCCTCTCAGCTCAAAATTGCTGAAACAAATTACATTTCAAGATCAATCAACCTATATTAATCAATATCACTGAATATCTGTTTCTTTATGGATACTCATCCATAGATGCATTAACACTGATTATTGCTTAACTTTAATGTTCATAGGATTTTCATATTTATAATGTAAGCCATAATCTGAAAAAAAGTCTTAATATCTTGTTTTAAATTTTGTTGTTGGAAAAAAAAGTTTTTCTTTTTGCTAATTGAGGTGAAAAAATAACAGAGAAAACACTTTTCATTGTGATTTTCTTTTTCTTTTTTGTTTTGTTTCATTTTCATGCTTTAAAAAAAAATTCAATTTTAAGATCTCAGCATTTTTTTTTTTTAGTAATCTTTATACGAGTGCTAATGTAACTATCAACCTTTCATTTCCTTCCTTCAAAACCAACAGGTGACTTTAATATATAGCAATATTAAAGGTAAAAAAATGAGAGAGAGAGAGAGAGAGAGAGAGAGAGAGAAGAGAGGAGAGAGAGAGAGAGAGAAACACTGAAAGACATGAGAAGTGACAGTGAGAGAGAGAGAGATTGAGAGAGAGAGAGAGAGTGACAGTGAGAGAGAGAGAGAAATTGAAAGACACAAAAGTGAGGAGGGGAGACTGAAAAGACGAGGACAGAGAGAGAGAGAGGGAAGAAAGACGAGTGACAGAGAGAGAGAGAGAAAGACGAGTGACAGAGAGAGAGAGAGAGAGGGGAGAGACCGAAACACACAAAGAGAGAGTGAGAGGACCGAAAACACCACAAGAGAGAAGGGGAGGACAAGACGAGGGAGAGAGAGAGAGAGACTGAAAGGAAAAAAGAGATTAAAAATAAACTAAAAGGAAAGAGATATACGAGTGAGTGAGAGAGAGAGAGAGCGATGGAGATTGAAAAGAACTGAAAGGCAAAAAGAAGCAATATGAGTAGAATAAATTATGTGTAGAAGGGATTTTAGATTCATGCAATGAAATTATAATATTATAAAATAAATGCAGTTTTCTGATAACGGTTTCAGCAGCAGCAGCAGCAGCAGATTGAGTGAGGAAATCCAAATAAAAATAAATTCAGAAGGGTACACCAAACTTATTTTTAGGTGCTTCAAAAGAAACTCTCAAAGCAGAATAGATTTTATTTAAATAAATAAAAAAATGAATAAATTCTGGAAGAAAGAAAACCAATGATTTACAAAAATATATACCATAAAATATTTGAAATAATCACAATTGTCTTTTATCATAAGTTTTAGTGTCATATGTGATTATTATATTTGTCTTGAAATGTTGGGTTCATAGGTTTTTTTGAGAGAGAGAGAGAGGAGAGAGAGAGAGAGAGAGAGAGGAGAGAGAGAGAGAGAGAGTCGGAATGGACATCTTTCTACCCCCCCCTCTCTTTTCTCTACAAGTACATTACAAAACGATCTATACAGATGCAGACATCATCTTGTTTGATTAAAAAGCAATTACAGAAACAAGTGTCTCGAATTGTCTGTAATTATGATAGGTTTGATGTGTTTGTTTTCAGATCACAAATGTTCACAACTCATTTTACACAATTTAAATTCTTTTCTTTTCATAATTGCGATTGCATAAAGAACTCAGAAGATGATCAGTAGAAACAATTTTTTGCTTTCTTCTGTCCCTCAATTATATCAGGAAAACTGAAACATTATAAAAGAATGTAGTAGGATACAATAAAATAGTCCATGAAGAAAACAAAGGAAAATATTAGAAAAAATAACACATTTTTTTTGTTACACTTTACACATCTTTGACCTTTTCTTTCTTTGTTTTAACTCTAAAAAAAAAAAAAAAAAAATCAAGGAAAATGAAAAATTTAAAAAATTTCATTTTTTGAATTAATCCATGTCAACCCTTCCTTATTTAATTTGATTAATTTCAGTCTCACTATGAAAAATTAATCCTTTGTTCCAATCTGCGCAATGTCTTGTAAAATGACAACTCATCAGAGCTTGAGATATTTAAGAATAAAAAAAAGGAATTAAAAAGATTAAAGAAGACTGAATACATCCAAATTAATAAGAAGGGTATGACATGGATTAAATTCAAAAATGAATTTTTTAAATTTTCATTTTCTTTGATTTTTTTTTTTTTTTTTTTAGGAGTTAAAAAAAGAAGAAAAAGTGTCAAAGATGTGTAAAGTGTAACAAAAAAATTGTATTTTTCTCTAATATTTTCCTTTGTTTTCTTCATGGACTATTTTATTGTATCCTACTACATTCTTTTATAATGTTCAGTTTTCCTGATATAATTTGAGGGACAGAAGAAAAGCAAAAAAATTGTTTTACTGATCATCTTCTGAGTCTTTATGCAATCGCAATTATTGAAAAAAAGAAAAAAGAAATTAAATTGTGAAAAATGAGTCTGTGAACATTTGATGATCTGAAAACAAACAAACATCACCTATCATAATTACAGACAAATCGAGACACTTGTTTCTTGTAATTGCTTTTTAAATCAAACAAGATGATGTCTGCATCTGATTAGATCGTTTTGTAATGTACTTTTAAAGAGAAAGAGAGGGGGGGGGTAGAAAAGATGTCCATTCCGACTCTCTCTCTCTCTCTCTCTCTCTCTTCTCTCTCTCTCTCTCTCTCTCTCTCTCAAAAAAAACCTATGAACCAACATTTCAAGACAAATAATAATAATCACATATGACACTAAAACTTATGATAAAAGACAATTTGATTATTTCAAATATTTTATGGTATATATTTTTGTAAATCATTGGTTTTCTTCTTCCAAGAATTTATTCATTTTTTTATTTATTTAAATAAAATCTATTCTGCTTTGAGAGTTTCTTTTGAAGCACCTAAAAATAAGTTGGTGTACCCTTCTGAATTTATTTTATTTGGATTTCCTCACTCATCTGCTGCTGCTGCTGCTGCTGAAACCGTTATCAGAAAACTGCATTTATTTATAATATTATAATTTCATTGCTGAATCTAAAATCCCTTCTACACATAATTTATTCTACTCATATTGCTTCTTTTGCCTTTCAGTCTCTTTCAATCTCCATCGCTCTCTCTCTCTCTCACTCACTCGTATATCTCTTTCCTTTTAGTTTATTTTTAATCTCTTTTTCCTTTCAGTCTCTCTCTCTCCTCCCCCTCGTCTTGTCTCCCCCTTCTCTCTCTTGTGTGTTTCGGTCCTCTCACTCTCTCTTTTGTGTGTTTCGGTCTCTCCCCTCTCTCTCTCTCTCTCTCTGTCACTCGTCTTTCCCTCTCTCTCTTCTGTCACTCGTCTTTCCCTCTCTCTCTCTCTGTCACTCGTCTTTCAGTCTCTCCCTCTCTCACTTTTGTGTCTTTCAATTTCTCTCTCTCTCTCACTGTCACTCTCTCTCTCTCTCTCTCAATCTCTCTCTCTCTCACTGTCACTCTCATGTCTTTCAGTGTTTCTCTCCTCTCTTCTCTCTCTCTCTCCTCTCTCTCTCTCTCTCTCTCTCTCTCTCTCAATTTTTTTTACCTTATATTGCTATATATTAAAGTCACCTGTTGGTTTGAAGGAAGGAAATGAAAGGTTGATAGTTACATTAGCACTCGTATAAAAGATTACTAAAAAAAAAATGCTGAGATCTTTAAAATTGAATTTTTTTTTAAAGCATGAAAATGAAACAAAACAAAAAAGAAAAAGAAAATCACAATGAAAAGTGTTTTCTCTGTTATTTTTCACCTCAATTAGCAAAAAGAAAAACTTTTTTTCCAACAACAAATTTAAACAAGATATTAAGACTTTTTTTCAGATTATGGCTTACATTATAAAAAATATGAAAATCTATGAACATTAAAGTTAAGCAATATAGTGTTAATGCATCTATGGATGAGTATCCATAAAGAAACAGATATTCAGTGATATTGATTATATAGGTTGATTGATCTTGAAATGTAATTGTTTCAGCAATTTTGAGCTGAGAGGATGTGTAGATTATTTTTTTTTTTTTTTTTTTTTTTTTTTAGCCAATAATTATAAGGAATAAAAAAAAAAAATTACCTTTAATTTAATTACTAAGTTAGAAATAAGCCAATGAGGATTCACGTTATATATTTCTGTATAGGTCAAATCTTTTAAAGACCTAATTTTTAGGCAAAAAGTTAGCGTCAACCTATCCGTGAGTAATAATTTTGTAAGGTTGAAATTTTAAACATAACAGGAAGAATTGGAAACAATTTTTGCTTTCATTAGTGTTTCACTAATTACAAATTAAGGGCTTACATGAGATCAACACGTATATGGTATTTAGTATTATATGGATTTTATTTTTTTATTTTTTATTTATTTATTTTTTGTCTTCTTTCAAACAATTTTTTATACCAACTAAAAGTATAGGTAATGAAAATAGCTCAAAGGCAAATTTTGGGTGCTAGCTAGTTCAATGGTATTGATTTGTCATTTCTTAGTAATATCATGTAATCTCTCTCTTTATATATATATATATATATATATATATATATATAGTTTTAGCAAAAAAGTAGTGAAGATGTGAAGTCATTGGCACTTGAAAACTGGCAGTTTCTTGCCTCTGCGATTTTCAAACAAAGTTAATTATTTATGTTCCTGTTTTTCCTTATATCATGTTGTGTGGCGCATCATGGGAAGTGTTAGATACATGATTCTAGTTTAGTTTGCAGGGCATGGTGGGAATGATAGTTTTCTCTGTGTGGTGCATCATAGGAAAGGCCAGTCACCTAAATCATGGTTGTGAGGCTAGTTTACTTTGTCTTCACTACTCTTGCATATATATGCTCAATCAATGATATTGAGCAGTCTTTACTTATAAATATAACAAACTAAATATATATATATATATATATATATATATATATATATATATATATATATATATTATATATATATATATATATATATATAATGTGTGTTGTGTGTGTGTGAAGAAAGAAGTGAATCCAACGGTATGTAGTAATATTAAGAAAATGAAAAAAAACACAGGTTTAAATGGGTTAAGTGGTGAGTTTATTGGCCGGCGCTGCAGTGTTTCGATCTATTAATTAGATAATCTTCAGGGCATTTGTTGGTATATGGAAGGTGATAAGAAATTTTTTATCACGGAATAATGAGAAAGCGAGTGGTAGTCCTTGTTATTCATCTGTTTAAAAACTTTTTGAGGTTTGAAAAAAGGGGAGACGGTTTGAAATATGACGTCAAATATTCTATTTTAAATATATATATAGAGAGAAAATATCAGATTAGGAAAAATCCTACAAAATGTGAGGAAAATATCACCGAAACACTTTCTTCCCTATAGACTGACTCCTCAAAAACTCTCTCCACTACTCCAGCCACACAACTATGAACTATGCACTAGTCACTTACTGCCTCATTTACCCTACACCCCTTTGATCTTTCAAATCCTTCTCCACCTGAACCATAGTACTACCTACATCTGTGACAATCCTTACTTCCTTCTCCTCTGTCTCCCTCTAATGTCTCCTCATCTTTTCACCACTCTGTTTTAAAATGATAAAATTCATTCTGATGAAGTTTCTAATGAAATATTAATTGAATCTGTTAGTGTTCATTATTCACCTTTCTTCCAATACATTTCATCATTAAACAAGTCCTGAATAAAGTCATAAAATTGTATGTAGATTGTTTGATGGTATTTCTAAAGAATTTATTTTCAATAAATGTTTCAACATTGTTCAAGATCAAGATACATTGTACAGGATTTATTATGAAGTGAATTTTTCAGAATTTTCAAGATTATAGTTAAGACCTCCAACCCAGCATAGGTGGGTTACCTCAGCTAGTTTAGAATATAAGAATTAAGGTTCTCTCCCTTATGAAATTCCCTTAACGGTTACTTCAACCGACTACCATTAAAGTTATTAACATATTTGTTGCATCCAATGAATTAAATCATAAATAGCATTTTCTGATTTTCAATCATTCTATACAATTTACCATATTGATAGAAATTCCTGGGGGCAAGGAAACATGTGGTGTAGTGGCTAGCGTGTTCAACTGTGACACTGTAGGAACAAGTTCAAACTCTAGTCATGCTCTTATGTTCACTTTCAGACTAATAGATTTGCTAAAGATATGAACCCCCTTATCCCCCCCTCATCTATGGGTTACTGTTCTTCTACAAGGATGGTTTTGGCATTAAATGACCCACAAAGGTTGATATATCATTAAATAAAGAAACCAAACCAGAAATTCCTGGTTTATTTTTTCAAATTTATTTGAATTGTTGACAAAAAAATAGAAATGTAAAATCTGAAGTAATACTGATTTAAGTGTTTTATAATTTGCTTGAAGCATTCTGTTTATATTGGTTTGGTGGTTGGTTTTGAAGGCTATCAAATGCAAGTGTAAAGAAAAATAAGGTAACTATGGTGTTGTTTGTTAACCTGTAATTTTTTTTTTTTTAAAAAATTCTTAATATTTTGAGATAAAAATCTCATCTAGAGAAGATCTCCGAAACTGAAGTTGTTGTTAGTGGCTGTCCATTTTTGGTTTGTGTCATGTCTTCCAAACTCTCCGCGTGTGTGTGTGTGTGTGGGGGGTGTTGTTTATGTGTGTGCTTGTGTGTGTGTGCCTGATTTGTATTATATATTTGATGAAAGGTTACAGTAATTATTAGTGAGGAGTCTTTTCTTAGTTTTATTGATGAAACCTTGTACATTTAATATTATTATCATAATAGATAATTGAATCTAGAATAGATGTTTTTAAAGGAGGCTGTATGTCAGCGTTCAATTCTCTGGCTATAATCCAAGGTAACGAGGCATTCTTACTTTATTTGGTTTGCTGTAAGTTTTTTTTCTTCAGGGTTCATCACTTATCAATGTTGCTATAAAAACATGCTCACATAAGTTTGCTTTTCTTCTTTTTGTTTTTCCTTTAAGAAAGCAATTTTTGCCTAATATATTGTTTTCTGCTCTTGAAACAAGTGTGGAGTGCATATTATATCAAGAAAGTGCATTTCCAATTCATATGTAAAGAAAGAAATTTGTTTTGTTTTTTTCTTATCTGTCTGTAAGAGTGTGTGTCTATGTAAATGTATGTATGTATGTATGTATATGTATGTGTGTGTATATATATATATATATATATATATATATACACACATACATTTACATATATATTCTCTCCTGGTTACTGTATTGTCTTCTGTTGGGTGAATTGTGTTGTATATCTATCATAACTAGCAAAAATATATTCCCTCTAGATTCAACTAATTTAAGTTTTAATTTAATAGAATATATTAAATTACAAGACTAATGAAACTAAATAAGAATGCATATAAAAAGATGACTTATTTTTATTAATTTCTATAGAAAATTATGCATAGGATTGTGTTTAATACATTCAAGAATAAAACAATATCAGAAATCAATAACACCAAGTAATTGTTTATTAAACACAGTTTTGTTAAAACTAGTATGCAAATTATCCACACCATATAGGCTATGTTGACATTTATTTCTTAGTGATATATATAGGGCCAGGTTAGCTCAGTTGGTAGAGCGTTCGACTAGAAACCACAAGGTTCCTAATTTGATACTGACCCTCGCCAACTCAGAGTATGAGTAGCACAGGGATCTGTGCAGTAAAGTTAGGAGCTGATGGTAGGTGTGGCGCCCCACTTCAGATGCCAAAAAACAATCTCCTTGGTCTAGTGGTAGTGAAAAGGGGATAGACTCCTTTGCTGATTGGCTGATACCGTCTTTATGCTGACTTTATGCCACCCCGATGACTTTACTTATATATATATATATATATATATATATATATATATATAAACACATTAATAACATGGGGTATTTTGAGACAAATCTAACTTAGCTAGACTTTAATAGAGACATTGATAAATAAGATGCTAATTAAGATTAAATGATGATTATACAATAATCATTGAGAATATAACAAAAAACTAAAGGAATTGTGATGTCGGTGGTGATTTACTTACAGAGAGACACATAAACTCCATTATGATAAGATAATAAAATATAAGTAATGGAATTCTCGACCATCCTGAAGCAGACTTAGTGTTGATGAAGATGGCCCACCCCCATCTTTTTAAGATGCTTCCACTTAATTCAATTACTGAAACTCATTACTTTTCTGTATCACCTTACCTAACATTTAATGATTCTTCAATGATTGTGGCATATAGATCAATTTATACACACCTATCTATCGTATTTAGCTTTACACTGATTTCCTAAGTATCAGTCATTTTCAGAGATTTCTTTCAAAGATTTTACAATATTACATAGTTAGAGTTTGTTTTTTCTAACTTAAAAAAAAAAAAAGAAATATAATTTTAAAGCTAATTTCAGTGAAGATATTTTGTATTTGAACATTGGAATATGTAATTACTAAAAATTAAAGATTTTTAACATACAAGCTAAAATTATTTCTATATCTTAAAAGACACTTTAATATTTTAGTTATTGATAAAAATAATGGCAATTACACTTATGTGGTTAGGTTGTCACATCAAGGTGTAATGGTTAGTAAGTTAATCTTGCAGATCCATTACTACTGAATAGGAAATTTGATCCTTGTTGGGTGCCTCATACTTGAGATCTTGTGTCACATCCTACCCATGGCGAACAGGTTGGGTTAATACCTCCACTTATGTCATTATTATTTTTAACAATAAAATCATTGAAAGATAACTTTGTGAAAATCAATTTGGAATTTTACTTTATAAAATATTTGAAAATGAGAAATTTTATTCAGACAATAAAAGTTAATTATTTGTTTCTTTAGGATTCTCATAATTCTTATAATTTTAAGATTAACCTTTATATTATTATTATAATTATTATTAATTACACTACTTGTGAGTTTTTCCTGCCAGTATAAGCTGATGGTCTTTCACTGGAGTCTGAATGGCAACAACTCTCCTCAGGTCTCTAGAACTCTTATAAGTATTCTAGCTGATTTCAACAATGCTGTTGTCTGGATGGTCTCAATTCTTCCTCTGATTTCCAGTTCCTCTAGTCTTTTTTCTAAGCTTTTGGGGATTGTTCCAAGTGCACCAACTACAATTGGTATTACTTTCACTCTCTAATTCCACTTTTTTCAATTCTCTGCAAGGTCTTTTTCTTTCATCTTCACCCTGTGATCTGCCAAAACTGCAAAATCTACCAGCTGAAAAGTTCTCTTTTTTTTTTGTTAATCAATACTAGATATTGTCATAAGCCTCAGGCACTGGGCAATAAACCCAACCCTGTCCCTTTTAGACAAGGAAGCAGGTGCTGCCTGAGGGGATAACCCTTTTGGGTCACTTTGATAATTAAATATCTTAGTGGAAATTTTTCCTTAATAGCTGAACATATTTAAACTATTCGTTTTTTGAGGTTTATTCCCCAATGATAGTTGCATCAGAAAAATTAGATCTTTAAAAAAGTTCAGATTTGGAATACCTTACCATGATTTTTAACCTGTACTATTAATTTTTAGTTTTAAAATCCAAATCTCAAAGATTTTCCTTATTAACTCAAATATTCAAACTTGTATTTTTGGGATTGATTTTCTGACAAAACTTGGATTTATCTGGAAAATGTTACAATAAGAACTTGATTGAAATGAACTTCTTCTTCTTCTTGCCTAAGATAATATTGCCATGTGTGAATAGTCAATTTGCTGAATTGTCCCCCCATTTAGATTTGTCTTCTTCTTACTGATTGGATCCTTATAAAGATCCCGGATTTTTATCTTCCGATGATCTTTGCCTTTCTATCTAGAATCTAAAACTCTTCCATATCCAATCCTAGTTTTCAGTTAACTGTTGACATTTTCAACACAGGATGGCCATTTTCATTGAGAAATGGCCTAAAAGCAATCAACATGTTGTGCTCTTTTTTCCTATGAAAATAGATTTACATCTCTACTACTTGATTGCTTGTCCATCTATAATAAACCTTATGTAATTATTATTTCTGACTTTGCTTCTTTTAGAAAAGGCTAAGCTTCTCTTTATTAACATTTCAGCCAATTTAACATTAGATTGTTGAGGGCGGCATATATCTATTGCTTACAATTATAAACGTCTGTTGCATTTACCTTCTTCCAATTGGGCTCTGGGAGAGAGAGGAGAGAGAGAGAGTTTAGCTCAGGTAACCATGGTCATTTCATTCATAGTTTATTGATGAAAGCCTTGCATTTTTAATCTGAAGGTTCTCTCTTTCTCTCTCTCTCCCCCCGTCCTTCTCTCCCCTGATGATTAAATTTGTTGAGGTAAATCTCTGGCCTCAAGACAATGACATAGAACTTACAAAGGATTCCCTGAGATAAGACTAAAGTAAAAGATGATCAAAGATGGATGATGAGAAAGTGTAAAAATATAAAAACTTGAGACTTATGTTGTTGCCAAAAGATGCGCGGGAGGGGGGGGGATTTTCTTGATGCCCTACCTGGATGGATTAACACAAGAGCTTTTTAATATTTGTTTTTCTTTCTTTCTTCCTTCGGCGTTCAGCAAGGATCAAACTTGCTATTCAGTAGTAACAGATCTGCAAGACTAGCTTGCTAACCATTACACCACCATGATAAATTATTTATGTCCAACTGGTATGAATTTTTTATCTAGACTGAAATATTACACTTAAGTCACACTGAAAGCACCAGTTCCTGCTAGATCAGTTAAGCAGCGATGAGCCTGTTCCAGACTTAATTGGGTAAACACTTAAAGGGCAAGGGTTGACATGACATAAAACAAAACAACCCACCAATAACATTTTGCAGAAATGCTTTTATCTTGGGAAAAAAAAGGAATCTGTGATGAGCATGTTCAATACTTAATTGGGTGACCACTTAAGCAACAGCAGGTACTGTAAGAAATCCGAAAGAGGGTTGATATGCCATAAAGCAAAACAATGAACCAAACATTTTAGTAAGTTAAGCAGTGATGAGCCTGTTCTATACTTAATTGGGTGACCACTTAAACAACAGCAGGTACTGTAAGCAACCCGAATCCTTTGTTTATCAAAATAACTCGATTCAGCATTAAATGACCCAAAAAGGGTTGATATGCCATAAAGCAAAACAACCAACCCACCAACCAACAATTTTAGTAAGTTAAGCAGCTATAAGCCTGTTCAGTACTTAATTGTGTGACTACTGTAAACAACCTGATATCAAAATGACTTGATTCCACATTAAACAACCCCCCCAAAAGGATTGATATGTTGTAAAACAAACCAAACCAACAACCAGACTGAAAGTAAAGGAGTCTTTTGTTGTGTAAAGTGAATTTGACTAAACTGGCATAAAGGAAAAGTATCTTATAAGTCTTTTAGTCCTTTCTTTTGACCACTGAGTTAAATCCTTAATTATCACGATGATGACCTGTTTTTTGGGGGGGGGTTATCTGATGATACATATTTTGGGAGTGTGGACTTTAATTATTCATTCCAACTTTTTGGAAATGTTACCAGATGTCTTGAAGAGCTACTTCAAATTGAAACAAGGTAGAACGATATTTTTAAATGGCCTTCACTTAGGGAAAAAAACAATGTCTTAGTCTATTGCTGTTTAACTTACTAACCTCTCCCTCCTCACTTTTCACTTACTAGTTCAAGAGGTTATTTTTTTTTAAAAACACAAAAAAAACAGGCTTATATATATATATATATATATATATAGTCACCAGCAGTGTGCAAGGAACCTTTATTAAGTCAGTGTATTGCTTACCATGTTAGTGGGGCTTAGAATATACTGACTATGACTTTCAGAGGGGTAAGACACACACACACACACAAAAAGCAGTGTCATGGGTATTACACTAAATTGTATCTGATGGTGAGGCTCCAGTTCTGGAGATCTGTGGAGCATTGAGTACTCCTTCATTGCCATCACTACCAAGTCCATTCTGACTCTGGGTGGTAGTACCTGTTAGGGTTCAGTCTCTGAGTCAAATAGATCTGTTTGAAAATTATTAGTATTGGATAGAAATACTTGATACCATATAAACTATAAATTATTTGTATTAAGAAGCTATGATTGTTTACGAATAATTATTATTAGTTACTTGAAATATAACTGTGAAACACATTATTAATTATAGATAATTATTTTAAACCCTATAATTATTAGTTTAAGATAGGAATACTTAACATCATAAAACTGTGTGCCAATTATTAGTATAATATAGGAATACTTGATCTAACTGCAAAAAAAACTAAGAAATGACTACACAAAAAATGTAAATATAAATATACAATGAATACAATTCTCTAACCCCTAGGCATCAAATAACCCTAGATAGGTTGACATGCTATTAAAATCAGTTATCAATCTTTGTTTATTACATTTTTAAATTATTTTTCATTAGAATTTTGTATTTCTTACAGACAAAATCATTTTAGTGATATACAAGCAAAATTCTCTCACCTTCATTGCATTATGTGAGCTTTTCAATACTAGTTAAAATTAATAATAATTGGTTATGCTTCATTTAAAAATAATAAATAAATAATTCTATTTATACTACAAGTGAAAAAAACAACTAACAAATATAATGCTGAGAGTAATTGAAAACAGAATAAAGGATGAGTTTATAGGTTGGATTTGAACTTCTGAAAACTAATGAGTACCCCCCCCCCAAAAAAAAAATATATAATATATATATATATATATATATAATATATATATATTTGTATTAGATAGAACTACCTTATATCATATAACCATGTGCAAAATAACTCTTAAGAAATTACACAAAAAAATAAATATAAACATGCATTTCCCTAACATCTAGGGATAAAATAACCCCAGATGGGTTGACATGCTGTTAAAATCAATTCATGTTTTTGTTTTTTTGTTTTGTTTTATAGTTCAGTTGTTAAAGCAGGTAGTGCATTTAACCAGGCTTTCTTGAAAGCAAAAAGTGTTGGAGTCTCACCAACAATTTTTTCTTCATTATTTCTATTTTTTTCTGTCCCTCAGTCGATTGGGGGACATGAGTGAGTTACAATAAAAAAGAAAAAAAAAAGGGAACTCAAAATGAAAAGATGAAAGAAAATGCAAGTCAAAATTAATAATGATAATTACCTATCAGCACTTGTATTTCTTCAAAGTTCTTTTTACCTACATGCTATTATTAGTCATATTAAAGCAGTGGTCTACCATTGCCTATTGCCAAATCATTACTTCCCCTCTTACTGATTTGATTTTAAAATCAGATTTCTATTTTTAAATGCATCTATTTTAACAAGCCATTGCTTAGAACTAAGTGCTTTTTCTGACCAAACTTAATAGTTTAACATTGGACGTATGCAGATCTCTTCTTCTTCTTCTTCTTCTTCTTCTTAATGAAGAATTTCTCAAAAGCAGAAACAGATTTTCAGCTGTTGATGTTGCATTAAAGCAGAAAGAAAGAAGAAAAAGAACTTTTTTTTATATTTTGTCAATTCATTGAACAATAGAATTTTGATTAGACTTTCTCAATTGATAACCTCTTGTTTTAATACTCTTCCTTATAATCCCAAGAATAAACTTCAATACTTGTTGTTTTTTTTTAACTCTCTTATCATGCCAATTTTAAATATCTGAAACAATTCCGAGATCTCAAGTGTCTTGCCAAAAATCCTCTTCTGATTCTCTTCAACTTTTCAGCTTGTTTGAAGAATTCATTGATAATGTTTTAAATTATTTAATAAAGCTTCAAACAAAACATTTTTTCTTTTTCTGGAGAATCATAGTTGTAGCTAAATTGCTTTCTGTTTTACAAATCTGAAATAATTGGCTGATTCTTTTTTTTTTTTTTGATATTCCCTTTTTACACCTGATCAAACTTTTGGACTATTAAGCATGATGAATCTGTGATTTAATTTTTATTGTTTTGCTCAGCTTGATTAACCTAATAGTAAAAATCAAAATACACAATTTTCCAAAATCTAATTTGGAATATTATGAGCCTGAACAAGAGGATACCTGCAGGTTTTTTTTTACAACCCAATACCCTGTTGGCAGGGCTTAGAATAGGCTGACGGTATCCTCTGCAAAGGGGTAAAAAACCAGGTATGACACTTAAGTGCATAAAGTGTTGAGGTTTCAGTTCTGGATCTGTTAGGAGTATGAAGTACCCCTTCATTGTCATATGCCCAGATCCAATGACTTGCCCATCTATGGGTGAAATACATTTGTTTGCAAATTATATTTTTTTAGATAGGAATACCTGATGTGTGTATAAAAAGACTTTTAAAAAGAAAGAAAGACTTAAAACTAAATGCCAATATAAACATACAATGTATGCAATTCCCTAACCTCTAGGCATAAAATAACTCCAGACAGGTTGACATGCCATTCAAATCAATCAATCTTACTACCCCAAAAATCACAAGAGAGGTTGAGTCAGAACTCGAGAATTTTAGCAAACATGATATCTTTGCTTATCTTTTTTATTTTATTTTTTAGGGTATAAATAATAGATTTTGTATACTACAAAGAATAAAAAAAACAACAAAAATATCGATAACAAGATGAAAAATAAGAGGAATTGTTAATGGAAGAGAAAGAGGAGAGGAGAAAGGCAGTGGGACTTTACTCTTTTATTAAATTGCATCAGTCAAACGACATAACAGGTGAGTTATGAACTTAAGAGAGAAACTAAAAAGAAATGACTAAATCCTTTTAGAGTATAAATTGGACAATGAGTAACATCAAATGAAAACGAGACAAATTACAGGGAAACCAATTTGCTTGTTCTGCCCCCCCCCCATTAGCTCTTCTAATGTGACAGTCACCATTATTATTATATATAGCCCTCCTTTTCTGATGGCCTTGTGTTCATCAGTTCTCCTTGCCTAACCAATATGTAGCTCTGAGTGTAACATATCCTGTGGTTCACTCTGTTGGTCCAACCAATTCTAATGCCAATCACATCCTATCTTTCGTTTTTTTCACATAATGCACATATTTACTCAACCCTGCCACAACCACACACAGGATTTTGACAAAACATCATTTTTTTTTTTAAGCAGAGTACACTTGGTTTAAATTCAGAGTTTTCCTTTTCCTAGACATGTTGCCTTATCAAAGGTTAAAGAACCCAGTCTGCCCTACTATTTTCCCATTGCTTGATGGAGAATGGATAGATTCATGTCTTTACAAAGGACATGTGAAATGATAAGTGAAATGCCAATAGCCTTTCCCAGAATTTGAACTTTTCCAATTCCTACAATGATAACCATTACGCTAAGCCTGCTACTACACAAACTAACTACTGTCATTTCCCTTGACACTTTGCTCATTCATTCTTGTCCTCTTCCCCAATCTCCTCCTCCTCGGCAATATAGCAATCCCTAACTAGGTAGGACCAGTGTAACTATTAACTTTTATAACACCACCCTGTCTAATGGGGTTATAGAAATATGCCAATTGCATTTCTGCAGTATGATGAGGGCCCCCCACACCCCCATAATGGGATCATCTGTTGGCCATGAATGGCAACCTGTTAATGGTGGCTGAGTGGTGTGTGACCCAGATACTAAGTTGTCCCGTGACGTGCAATGCTCTTCTGTCATTATTTAGGCTCAACAGACAGCCAGAGAGTCGCCAAATCTGATCAATCTGCTGGTCATGTCAAGC
>CM042164.1:20927793-20945293 GCA_023376005.1 Doryteuthis pealeii
AAGATTTTTAAAATTAATTCAATATTAAAAGTTAATTTGAAATGTACATTTCCAGGCAGAATTATTGATACAATAACTTGGAGTCAAAGAAAAGAAAAAGAAAAAAGGGGAAAAAAAAAAAAGTCTTAATCCTAATGGATTTACTTAATCAAATTTTAATCATATGGATGATATAATAGATCAATAATTATACAAAGAATCTTTTTTTTTTTTTTTGATATAAAAGGAAACAAAAAATAATATAGAGAAAGTTTATCTCTAAAAATTAATTTTGAAATTAAACTTAAATTCTTTTGGATAAGTTAGAAATATTGTTGTGTTGAAATAACAAAAAAATATATTCTCGTCTTATCTTTTTAGAGATAATAAACATGAAAATAATTTAAAAATCTGGGTTAATGAGATTTGGAAATAAAGACACAAAAAAGTGAAACAGAGAAAAACAGATAAAAAGAGTGAGAGGAAAGTGTGTGTGTGTGCATATGGTTTTTCAAGAAAGGGTGGTTATATAATGAATGGTTGAAAAAAGATTGAAGATGGATGAGAAAAAAATTTTAAAAATAGAGAAAGAGCAATGAGTGCAGATAAATAGATGAAATTGGAAAAGAGAGAGAGTGTTGAGAGGAGATAGTGAGAGAGAAGAGAGTGAGAGAGAGAGAGAGATAGAAGTGAGAAATAGATAGTGAGAGAGAGATAGTGGAGAGAGAGAGAGATGACAATAGAATTTTTTTTTCTACTGACCTTCAGAAGCCATGTTAGAACACAGAATCTCGGGGTATGGCACAAATTTGTTTTTATTCTTGCCAGCTGCCTGGTCAGCTAATGCAGAGATAACAAGACCTAGTGTGGGTGAGTGATCTGTTAAAAAAAGAAAGAAAATAATAAACATCAAAGAAGGAAAAAAATTTAAAGTATTATTAAAACTGGGAAAGAAAAATTAAACAGCAGCAGAATATAATAAACACAGCAGTTTTTTACATGTCAATATCTATTTTGAAGTTTATCATTTTTGAGAAAAAGGAATTTATATTTTAAATTATGTTAAGGATGGTTAATGCTTAATATAAAACTAACTTAAAAAGTTTTTCTTCGTTTTATGCAGTGGTTATAGCAGTCATGACTTACTCATACACATAAGAAAAAGGTTGAAATAAGTTAAAAAAAAAGAGAAAAAGAATCATATGTTAGATATGAATGTTGGAGTATCAATAATTTGTGATAGATTGGTTAATACAAGATATTGTTAGATTTCAAACTTTTATGATTCAATAAGGCTGTAATGCCATATTTTACCTAGGGATTATGTCAAACTGAGTAATTCACAAGTAATTCACTTCCATATTCTTATATACTTACCTTTTAAAAAAAAAGAAAATTTTAAATGTAAAAATGATTATGATCATCTCTTAATCACAAATTCTTTATTGATCTTATTTACTTTTTTGTGTAAGTCTTTAAATTTGATTGGATTTTGATTATTAATTAATAATATAAATATTAGGAAACAGATTTTTATTTTACATCTGATAAACGTTTACAGATGCAACAATGAAACAAACATTTGTAAGAAATACTAATACAAAGATTAAGCTGAAAAGAGAATTCATTGGAAAACAGAGTTACTTCCCTTGGTCTATGACTTTCATTAAATACCATTAAGCACACACCACGTCACAACATTCAAAATTCTTCCATTTTTCACATACAGTGGTAACTTGAATAATCAGTTTAATTCGTTCCACTCATAACTCAATTTCCTCATTATATCAAATCAATTTTACCACATTGAAATAAACTTAAATGTCATTAATCCGTTCCAGCACACACCCCCCTAATTTTTTGTTATATCTTTTTAAATAAGAAAAATAGAACTGCATTGTATAAAAACATAAAATAGAATGTAATGAATTATGTGCTCTAACATGTTTAAATGTTTTGAGTGAACTTATCAAAAATAAGCGTATCTGAGGCTCAACTTGTACCTCAAATTTGAGGTCTCAACACAAAGCAAAAAAAAAAAAAAAATCAACTGATTGACAGCTTGTAACTTTGAAAACTTCTAACTTGGATCACTCATAAGTCAAGGTAGCATTGTATATAAATTAGCATTAGGATTTCATAACTCATTAATTTTAACATTCAATGATTTGTGTTTAATTTGAAAATTGAATATTTATTTTTCAGATGAAAAAATTAACACCCCCATCAATCATAAAATGTCATCTTATAAAGAGGATTCCTCTCTTTATTCAATGAAAATGAGAAAGAATTTTATATAGAAACCAATTAAAATATAATTTAAATAAGTGTAATCTTTTTATATGCATTCTTATGTAATTTCATACTTTTAATTTAATATATTTCATTACATTAAAACTTAATTACTTATACCTGAAGGGCACATATTCTAATATTAATAATTTCAAAAACTTCTTTTTAAGTATTTGAAAATTATTAGTATTAGATAAGAATACTTGATACCATAGAACTGAATTATTTGTATAAAAATAGTTACTTGAAGCTATAATTGTTTACTAAGGATTATTATTATTACTAGTACAAAATAAAAAACGTCCTCTGGGCGATGTAAAAATAGATTTTTGAAACATATTGCCTGAGGGGTGGGAGTAAAATTCAATGTCAGCGAGTTTGTACCCTAAGTAAGTAAAATCATCAAATTCATTAAAGGATTTCAAATGTTTTATTTTTTAAAATAAAACAATTTGAAATGTAATCTTTAAATATGTATTAAAATAAAAACAAACTATATATAGATATATAATACCAGTCATGTATTTATTAAAACTTGTTTTAAAAAACAATGAGGACTGTCTAATGTTGCATGTTCAAATTTTGAGTCTATTTATTCTGTTATGACAATTTTGGGTAGTTGTGACGTAAATAATGACGTAATTTTTGTTAGACAAAAACTGGAAGCGAATCTCCATTATTAATAGATTATCATTAGTTACTTGAAAGCATATAACTGTGTGCAGATTGTTTGTATTAGATAGGAATATTTGATATCACATAAAGAATAGTAAATTGGCGGAGTGGCCTATTGTCACTATCATCCGGACAGTGAGGGAGTCTATCCTCTTTTTCTAGCACTAGACCAGGCAGATTGTTTTTGCTGAGATGGATAGTCACACCTACCGTCAGCTCTCTACTTTACTGTACACGTCAGATTACCAATCTGTGCTAATCATCTGCTGAATTGGTGGGGACTGGTATCCAAACAGGAACTTTGCGATTCCTAGACAGGTGCTCTACCGACTGAACTAAACCCGGCTAAAGAATATAAAAGTTTAAAACAAGGTAGGCGAGGCTGATTAAGAGTGACTCAAAATTAAGATTTTATACCATGATAGTAAAGTGTCTAAGATTAAAACGAAGAATTAATGATGACGGATTTGAAATAAATTTAAAGATACATGAAGCATCTTCTCTAATATTAACCAGGATTGACTTTTCAATAAATACACAACAAAGTAAAGATTCCTTTTATTTTCTCTTAAACTCTGGATAAAATCAAAAGAAGAAGAAATAGACTTCTTGGTTACAACCACAAAATCTCATAAAAACAGCCATTACGATCAGAAGTCAATATTTATTTGACATGCAATAAATCAAATCAAAGTATTGAATATGTTAAGGTCTAACACACAAAAGACAACAATTGGTTGCATTGATTTCTGAATTGGTAGCCACTGTATATTCTCAACATATGTGTGTCACAAGATTTGGCTGAGGAATTGAGAAAAACTATTATTCACTGTAACACTTTCAACACCTATAACTATCCATTTTGAATTCAAAAAGATGGCCTCCTAGTTATAATACCATCAAATTGGAGGTCATTGTGTGTGTGTGTGTGTGTGTGTGTGTGTGTATATATATATATATATATATATATATATATATATATATATATGTGTGTGTGGAGGCGCGTGGCTAGTGGTTAGAGTCTTGGAAAATGGACTCGCCGATTCGAGTTCAATGCCTAGACAAAGCTATTGGCATTTCACATAGCGCTAATGCCCTTGGGAAAGGTATGAATCCATATATTCTCCCTCCAGTTATGGGTTAAATAGTAGGGCAGACTGGGCCCTTCAACCTTGGGTAGGTAACCAGTCTAGGAGAGGGATAACTCTGAATTCAAATTCCTGAGGTCGGTCGTTGATTGGGTTTGTGCAACCCTTGATGCACCAATTCTTTCCTATCGACTGTGCCAAAAAGTGTGGATGGTCCAACACAAGCCTTCACCACTATAAACAAATCCCTGTGTGGGTGTTCATTGTGTGTATGAACTCTCATATGTCGAAAATCGACGGAGAGTACATTATTATATATATATATATATATATATAATATATATATATATATATATATATATATATATCTCAATGTATGGTTGGCACTATTATACTTGAAGAAGCGGTAGTAATCAAACATACATTAGAAGTGTGCTCAATATCTGTGATAGAGTGTTAATAGATAAATAAATAAATGTTTTAGTTTATATTTATTTACACTGGAACAATTTTGCTACCATTGGTTTCTTGCTCTGTGGCAATCATCAGGCAATGAAAGTGTTTTGAGCAAGAAACCAATGGTAGCAAAATTGTTCCAGTGCAAATATAAACTAAAACATTTATATATATATATATATATATATATCTGGTGATCATAAAATATATAAACAAATTTATGTATTTAATAGTTTAAAACACCACCCCTTTATAGCAGCTGTCAAATGACAAACAAATTAAAGTCAATCGGATTTCACTACTGGTCAGAGGCAGTTTTTATGTCTAGCCACACTGAAGAGACGTGAAACGCCGAAACACGGTACCTGTGGATGACATATATATATAATATATATATGCCCCCCACCGAAGATATATATATATATATGTTTTGTTAAAACTAGAATGTAAATTAATCAAACCATATATCACTAAGAAAGAAACCATAATATATAAGACAAATTGCAGGATTTTAAACATCCTAATGACCATGGGCTGTTTTGATGCAAATCTAAATAGGATTTATTATTCTATGTATTAAATGCTTTTGACTTGGTCATATCAGGAGGATGGAAAAAAAGGCAGCATCCCCCAAAGACCTACTGAATATGCGAATTAGTAGAAGGCACCCGACCGGTAAGGGGACCATGCCTACACCTTAAAGAAAACTGAGCAGCCTGACGCCTCCTTGTCAGACAAGGGACAAAAAGGAGTGAAAAAGAGAGGAAAGAAGCTGCCACAGAAAAGAGAGACAGAAGGAAGGAGAGACAACAGCAACTCCAGCAAGCATCATCGTTCGTTTGCAGTCATTGCAACAGAGATTGCCAATCAAAAATTGGCCTGTTCAGCCACTTGCAGTAAAAAATTAAAAAAATTTTTTTTAAAATGGACACTATGCCATTGTCTTTAACAGATGGAAGGATGCCAACAATGAATTATTTTGACTATAAACCAGACACTCATTGATAAACTTATACAATATATATATATATATATATATATATATATATATATATATATATATATATATATATACACAAACAGATTTACCAACCCATCCATACAAGTAGGATGTGACACAAGGTTGATTTCTTAAGCAGAGTTTAACAGGTTTGAATTCAGAGTTTTCCTTCTCCTAGACTGGTTGCCTAACCAATGGTAAAGAGCCCAGTTTGCCCTACTATTTACCCATAGCTGGAGGGAGAATAGTTGGATGCATACCTTTTCGAAAGGTATTAGTACTATGTGAAATGCAAACAGCCTTGTCCAGGATTTGAACTTGAGTGCTAAGTTCATTTCCTATGACGATAACCATCACACCATGTGCGTACATAATATATATATATATATATATATATATATCAAGTATGAAATAAGATAATAAAACTGGATAAAAACTCACAATTGTGAGTTTCTAGTCTGACTTTTTCAAGTTGAAAAAGTAAGACGTGCTGAATAGGTGTTAATTAACAACATGAAACTCAGAGTCATGGGTTTTTACCAGGTTTTATCATCTTATTCTATACTTGAAATATATTGTGATATTTCATCTGCACTGTAAAAGATTTTATGATTTAAAAATGCATTTGCATTAAAATTTGAATCCTAATTTTTGTGTGTGAATGTGTGCATGGATCTATATTTATTTAAATGTGTATTTTACATTAGTATTATTTGTATTATTCGGACTATTGTCCTCATCTTCATTGTTATCTGTATGTTTCGGCCGATGTGCCCTCCGGCCTTCTTCAGGTATTTCTTCTTGGACTCGGGAACCATCTTGTCGTAATTATTGGGAGCCATCACAAGGAAAATGAGGATGATAGTCCAAATAATACTAATTATCAAGCCTCATCTCAAAAATTCAGAGAAATTGTATTTTACATGTTAACAAATACAGTAATTGACCTACTGACTAAGAATGTTCCACCATTGATTTGTAGAGAGCAATGAGTTAAATTTACTTTATTGAAACTTGAGACAAGAAAAATACAAAGAAATACAAAGAAGAAGAAGAAGAGCATTAGTTGAATTCATAAAGCATGATGATAAGCTTAATTACTGATTTCTACTTGTAACAAAATGAAGATAGAAGCAAGAAGAAGAAAAGAAAATGTAGTGAAAAGGGAATCCTTTTGTGAGATGATGAAATTAGATAATAATTAGCTTGCAATCGTTTGATGTGACATTCGACCACATGTGGTGGGTTTGGTCATAATTGAGCATCAAACAACAAGATGGCTACGCTTGAAGGAAAAAAAGAAATAAAAGATCATGAATAGGCAAAAATAGTTAGAAGAAATGAAGAACTGCGTTGGAAATGAATAAGTAAATATTCCTGGTTCTTTGATAAATATTATCAGAAATAAGAATAGGAATAAGTCCCATGAGATGATTTAGTAGTTAGCTTTCTGACTGGAGATCCAGAGGCATATGATCAATCCTGGGGAGATCCAGGGGCATATGATCAAGCAATTTGAAGAATATGGTTGGGACAAATATATATATATATATATATATTTACCAACCCCTCCGCACGAGCAGGATGCGACACAAGGTCAATTTCTTAAGCGGAGTTTAACAGGTTTGAATTCGGAGTTTTCCTTCTCCTAGACTGGTTACCTAGCCATGGTTAAAGAGTCCAGTCTGCCCTGCTATTTACCCATAGCTAGAGGGAGAATTGGATTCATACCTTTCCCAAGGGTATTAGCACCATGTGAAATTCCAACAGCTTCGTCCAGGAATTGAACTCGCATTGACAAGCCCATTTCCTACAACTCTAACCATTAGACCATGCGCCTCCCACACCTTGGGACAAATATAAAGGTGCTAGGGCTTGACATGACCAGCCGATTGATCAGATTTGGGTGACTCTCTGGCTGTCTGTTGAGCCTAAATAATGACAGAAGAGCATTGCACGTCACGGGACAACTTAGTATCTGGGTCACACACCACTCAGCCACCATTACAGGTTGCCATTCATGGCCAACAGATGATCCCATTATGGGGGTGTGGGGGGCCCTCATCATACTGCAGAAATGCAATTGGCATATTCTATAACCCCATTAGACAGGGTGGTGTTATAAAAGTTAATAGTTACACTGGTCCTACCTAGTTAGGGACTGCTATATTGCCGAGGAGAAGGAGATTGGGGAAGAGGACAAGAATGAAGGAGCAAAGCGTCAAGGGAAATGACAGTAGTTACTTTGTGTAGTAGCATGCTTAGCGTAATGGTTATCATTGTAGGAATTGGAAAAGTTCAAATTCTGGACAAGGCTATTGGCATTTCACTTATCATTTCACATGTCCTTTGTAAAGACATGAATCTATCCATTCTCCATCAAGCAATGGGAAAATAGTAGGGCAGACTGGGTTCTTTAACCTTTGATAAGGCAACATGTCTAGGAAAAGGAAAACTCTGAATTTAAACCAAGTGTACTCTGCTTAAAAAAAAAAAATAATGTTTTGTCAAATCCTGTGTGTGGTTGTGGCAGGGTTGAGTAAATATGTGCATTATGTGAAAAAAATGAAAGATAGGATGTGATTGGCATTAGAATTGGTTGGACCAACAGAGTGAACCACAGGATATGTACACTCAGAGCTACATATTGGTTAGGCAAGGAGACTGATGAACACAAGGCCATCAGAAAAGGAGGGCTATATATAATAATAATGGTGACTGTCACATTAGAAAGAGCTAATGGGGGGGGGGGGCAGAACAAGCACAATTGGTTTCCCTGTAATTTTGTCTCGTTTTCATTTCATGTTACTCATTGTCCAATTTATACTCTAAAAGGATTTAGTCATTTCTTTTTAGTTTCTCTCTTAAGTTCATAACTCACCCTGTTATTGTCGTTTGACTGATGCAATTTAATAAAAGAGTAAAGTCCCACTGCCTTTCTCCTCCTCCTCTTTCTCTTCCATTAACAATTCCTCTTATTTTCATCTTGTTATCGATATTTTTGTTGTTTTCTTTTATTCTTTGTAGTATACAAAATCTATTATTTATACCCCCCCCCCTAAAAAATAAAAATAAAAAAAGATAAGCAAAGATATTATGTTTGCTAAAATTCTCGAGTTCTGACTCAACCTCTCTTGTGATTTTTGGGTAGTAAGATTGATTGATTTGAATGGCATGTCAACCTGTCTGGAGTTATTTTATGCCTAGAGGTTAGGGAATTGCATACATTGTATGTTTATATTGGCATTTAGTTTTAAGTCTTTTCTTTTTATTTAAAGTCTTTTTATACACACATCAGGTATTCCTATCTAAAAATAATAATTTGCAAACAAATGTATTTCACCCATAGATGGGCAAGTCATAGTGGATCTGGGCATAATGACAATGAAGGGGTACTTCATACTCCTAACAGATCCAGAACTGAAACCTCAACACTTTATGCACTTAAGTGTCATACCTGGTTTTTTACCCCTTTGCAGAGGATACCGTCAGCCTATTCTAAGCCCTGCCAACAGGGTATTGGGTTGTAAAAAAAAAACCTGCAGGTATCCTCTTGTTCAGGCTCATAATATTCCAAATTAGATTTTGGAAAATTGTGTATTTTGATTTTACTATTAGGTTAATCAAGCTGAGCAAAACAATAAAAATTAAATCACAGATTCATCATGCTTAATAGTCCAAAAGTTTGATCAGGTGTAAAAAGGGAATATAAAAAAAAAAAAAAGAATCAGCCAATTATTTCAGATTTGTAAAACAGAAAGCAATTTAGCTACAACTATGATTCTCCAGAAAAGAAAAAAAATGTTTTGTTTGAAGCTTTATTAAATAATTTAAAACATTATCAAATGAATTCTTCAAACAAGCTGAAAAGTTGAAGAGAATCAGAAGAGGATTTTGGCAAGACACTTGAGATCTCGGAATTGTTCAGATATTTAAAATTGGCATGATAAGAGAGTTAAAAAAAAACAACAAGTATTGAAGTTTATTCTTGGGATTATAAGGAAGAGTATTAAAACAAGAGGTTATCAATTGAGAAAGTCTAATCAAAATTCTATTGTTCAATGAATTGACAAAAATATAAAAAAAGTTATTTTTCTTTCTTTCTTTCTGCTTTAATGCAACATCAACAGCTGAAAATCTGTTTCTGCTTTTGAGAAATTCTTCATTAAGAAGAAGAAGAAGAAGAAGAAGAGATCTGCATACGTCCAATGTTAAACTATTAAGTTTGGTCAGAAAAAGCACTTAGTTCTAAGCAATGGCTTGTTAAAATAGATGCATTTAAAAATAGAAATCTGATTTTAAAATCAAATCAGTAAGAGGGGAAGTAATGATTTGGCAATAGGCAATGGTAGACCACTGCTTTAATATGACTAATAATAGCATGTAGGTAAAAAGAACTTTGAAGAAATACAAGTGCTGATAGGTAATTATCATTATTAATTTTGACTTGCATTTTCTTTCATCTTTTCATTTTGAGTTCCTTTTTTTTATTTTTTTTATTGTAACTCACTCATGTCCCCCAATCGACTGAGGGACAGAAAAAATAGAAATAATGAAGAAAAAATTGTTGGTGAGACTCCAACACTTATTGCTTTCAAGAAAGCCTGGTTAAATGCACTACCTGCTTTAACAACTGAACTATAAAACAAAACAAAAAAACAAAAACATGAATTGATTTTAACAGCATGTCAACCCATCTGGGGTTATTTTATCCCTAGATGTTAGGGAAATACATGTTTATATTTATATTTTTTGTGTAATTTCTTAAGAGTTATTTTGCACATGGTTATATGATATAAGGTAGTTCTAGCTAATATATATATATATATATATATATATATATATATATATATATATAATATATATATATATATATATATTTTTTTTTTTGGGGGGGGTACTCATTAGTTTTCAGAAGTTCAAATCCAACCTATAAACTCATCCTTTATTCTGTTTTTCAATTACTCTCAGCATTATATTTGTTAGTTGTTTTTTTTCACTTGTAGTATAAATAGAATTATTTATTTATTATTTTTAAATGAAGCATAACCAATTATTATTAATTTTAACTAGTATTGAAAAGCTCACATAATGCAATGAAGGTGAGAGAATTTTGCTTGTATATCACTAAAATGATTTTGTCTGTAAGAAATACAAAATTCTAATGAAAAATAATTTAAAAATGTAATAAACAAAGATTGATAACTGATTTTAATAGCATGTCAACCTATCTAGGGTTATTTGATGCCTAGGGGTTAGAGAATTGTATTCATTGTATATTTATATTTACATTTTTTGTGTAGTCATTTCTTAGTTTTTTTTTTGCAGTTAGATCAAGTATTCCTATATTATACTAATAATTGGCACACAGTTTTATGATTTTAAGTATTCTTATCTTAAACTAATAATTATAGGGTTTAAAATAATTATCTATAATTAATAATGTGTTTCACAGTTATATTTCAAGTAACTAATAATTATTCGTAAACAATCATAGCTTCTTAATACAAATAATTTATAGTTTATATGGTATCAAGTATTTCTATCCAATACTAATAATTTTCAAACAGATCTATTTGACTCAGAGACTGAACCCTAACAGGTACTACCACCCAGAGTCAGAATGGACTTGGTAGTGATGGCAATGAAGGAGTACTCCATGCTCCACAGATCTCCAGAACTGGAGCCTCACCATCAGATACAATTTAGTGTAATACCCATGACACTGCTTTTTGTGTGTGTGTGTGTCTTACCCCTCTGAAAGTCATACAGTCAGCATATTCTAAGCCCCACCGACATGGTAAGCAATACACTGACTTAAAAAAGGTTCCTTGCACACTGCTGGTGACTATATATATATATATAAGCCTGTTTTTTTTGTGTTTTTAAAAAAAATAACCTCTTGAACTAGTAAGTGAAAAGTGAGGAGGGAGAGGTTAGTAAGTTAAACAGCAATAGACTAAGACATTGTTTTTTTTTCCCTAAGTGAAGGCCATTTAAAAATATCGTTCTACCTTGTTTCAATTTGAAGTAGCTCTTCAAGACATCTGGTAACATTTCCAAAAAGTTGGAATGAATAATTAAAGTCCACACTCCCAAAATATGTATCATCAGATACCCCCCCCCAAAAAAAAACCAAGTCATCATCCTGATAATTAAGGATTTAACTCAGTGGTCAAAAGAAAGGACTAAAAGACTTATAAGGTTTTATTTTCTTTATGCCAGTTTAGTCAAATTCACTTTACACAACAACAAAAGACTCCTTTACTTTCAGTCTGGTTGTTGGTTTGTTTTGTTTTACAGTATATCAATCCTTTTGGGGGTCATTTAATGCCAAATCAAGTCATTTTGATATCAGGTTGTTTACAGTAGTCACCCAATTAAGTACTGAACAGGCTTATAGCTGCTTAACTTACTAAAATTGCTGGTTGGTGGGTTGGTTGTTTTGCTTTATGGCATATCAACCCTTTTTGGGTCATTTAATGCTGAATCGAGTTATTTTGATAAACAAGGGATTCGGGTTGCTTACAGTACCTGCTGTTGCTTAAGTGGTCACTCAATTAAGCAACAGTACCTGCTATTGCTTAAGTGGTCACTAAATTAAGTATAGAACAGGCTCATCACTGCTTAACTTACTAAAATGTTTGGTTCATTGTTTTGCTTTATGGCATATCAACCCTCTTTCGGATCATTTAATGCCGAATCAAGTCATTTTGATAAACAAAGGACACAGATTTTTTACAGTACCTGCTGTTGCTTAAGTGGTCACCCAATTAAGTATTGAACAGGCTCATCACTGATTCCTTTTTTTTTTCCAAGATAAAAGCATTTCTGCAAAATGTTATTGGTGGGTTGTTTTGTTTTATGTCATGTCAACCCTTGCCCTTTAAGTGTTTACCCAATTAAGTCTGGAACAGGCTCATCGCTGCTTAACTGATCTAGCAGGAACTGGTGCTTTCAGTGTGACTTAAGTGTAATATTTCAGTCTAGATAAAAAATTCATACCAGTTGGATATAAATAATTTATCATGGTGGTGTAATGGTTAGCAAGCTAGTCTTGCAGATCTGTTACTACTGAATAGCAAGTTTAATCCTTGCTGAATGCCGAAGAAAGAAAAACAAATATTAAAAAGCTCTTGTGTTAATCCATCCAGGTAGGGCATCAAGAAAATCCCCCCCCTCCCGCGCATCTTTTGGCAACAACATAAGTCTCAAGTTTTTATATTTTTACACTTTCTCATCATCCATCTTTGATCATCTTTTACTTTAGTCTTATCTCAGGGAATCCTTTGTAAGTTCTATGTCATTGTCTTGAGGCCAGAGATTTACCTCAACAAATTTAATCATCAGGGGGAGAGAAGAAGGGGGGGGAAAGAGAGAGAGAGAGAGAGAGAGAGAGAGAGAGAGAGAGAGAGAAAGAGAGAGAGAGAGAGAAAGAGAGAACCTTCAGATTAAAAATGCAAGGCTTTCATCAATAAACTATGAATGAAATGACCATGGTTACCTGAGCTAAACTCTCTCTCTCTCACTATCTCTCTCTTTCTCTCTCTCCCCAGAGCCCAATTGGAAGAAGGTAAATGCAACAGACGTTTATAATTGTAAGCAATAGATATATGCTGCCCTCAACAATCTAATGTTAAATTGGCTGAAATGTTAATAAAGAGAAGCTTAGCCTTTTCTAAAAGAAGCAAAGTCAGAAATAATAATTACATAAGGTTTATTATAGATGGACAAGCAATCAAGTAGTAGAGATGTAAATCTATTTTCATAGGAAAAAAGAGCACAACATGTTGATTGCTTTTAGGCCATTTTTCAATGAAAATGGCCATCCTGTGTTGAAAATGTCAACAGTTAACTGAAAACTAGGATTGGATATGGAAGAGTTTTAGATTCTAGATAGAAAGGCAAAGATCATCGGAAAGATAAAAATCCGGGATCTTTATAAGGATCCAATCAGTAAGAAGAAGACAAATCTAAATGGGGGGACAATTCAGCAAATTGACTATTCACAACATGGCAATATTATCTTAGGCAAGAAGAAGAAGAAGTTCATTTCAATCAAGTTCTTATTGTAACATTTTCCAGATAAATCCAAGTTTTGTCAGAAAATCAATCCCAAAAATACAAGTTTGAATATTTTGAGTTAATAAGGAAAATCTTTGAGATTTGGATTTTAAAACTAAAAATTAATAGTACAGGTTAAAAATCATGGTAAGGTATTCCAAATCTGAACTTTTTTAAAGATCTAATTTTTCTGATGCAACTATCATTGGGGAATAAACCTCAAAAAACGAATAGTTTAAATATGTTCAGCTATTAAGGAAAAATTTCCACTAAGATATTTAATTATCAAAGTGACCCAAAAGGGTTATCCCCTCAGGCAGCACCTGCTTCCTTGTCTAAAAGGGCAGGGCTGGGTTTATTGCCCAGTGCCTGAGGCTTATGACAATATCTAGTATTGATTAACAAAAAAAAAAAAGAGAACTTTTCAGCTGGTAGATTTTGCAGTTTTGGCAGATCACAGGGTGAAGATGAAAGAAAAAGACCTTGCAGAGAATTGAAAAAAGTGGAATTAGAGAGTGAAAGTAATACCAATTGTAGTTGGTGCACTTGGAACAATCCCCAAAAGCTTAGAAAAAAGACTAGAGGAACTGGAAATCAGAGGAAGAATTGAGACCATCCAAACAACAGCATTGTTGAAATCAGCTAGAATACTCAGAAGAGTTCTAGAAACCTGAGGAGAGTTGTTGCCATTCAGACTCCAGTGAAAGACCATCAGCTTATACTGGCAGGAAAAACTCACAAGTAGTGTAATTAATAATAATTATAATAATAATATAAAGGTTAATCTTAAAATTATAAGAATTATGAGAATCCTAAAGAAACAAATAATTAACTTTTATTGTCTGAATAAAATTTCTCATTTTCAAATATTTTATAAAGTAAAATTCCAAATTGATTTTCACAAAGTTATCTTTCAATGATTTTATTGTTAAAAATAATAATGACATAAGTGGAGGTATTTACCCAACCTGTTCGCCATAGGTAGGATGTGACACAAGATCTCAAGTATGGGGCACCCAACAAGGATCAAATTTTCTATTCAGTAGTAATGGATCTGCAAGATTAACTTACTAACCATTACACCTTGATGTGACAACCTAACCACATAAGTGTAATTGCCATTATTTTTATCAATAACTAAAATATTAAAGTGTCTTTTAAGATATAGAAAATAATTTTAGCTTGTATGTTGAAAATCTTTTCATTTTTAGTAATTACATATTCCAATGTTCAAATACAAAATATCTTCACTGAAATTAGCTTTAAAATTATATTTGTTCTTTTTTTTAAGTTAGAAAAAAAACAAACTCTAACTATGTAATATTGTAAAATCTTTGAAAGAAATCTCTGAAAATGACTGATACTTAGGAAATCAGTGTAAAGCTAAATACGATAGATAGGTGTGTATAAATTGATCTATATGCCACAATCATTGAAGAATCATTAAATGTTAGGTAAGGTGATACAGAAAAGTAATGAGTTTCAGTAATTGAATTAAGTGGAAGCATCTTAAAAAGATGGTGGTGGGCCATCTTCATCAACACTAAGTCTGCTTCAGGATGGTCGAGAATTCTATTACTTATATTTTATTATCTTATCATAATGGAGTTTATGTGTCTCTCTGTAAGTAAATCACCACCGACATCACAATTCCTTTAGTTTTTTGTTATATTCTCAATGATTATTGTATAATCATCATTTAATCTTAATTAGCATCTTATTTATCAATGTCTCTATTAAAGTCTAGCTAAGTTAGATTTGTCTCAAAATACCCCATGTTATTAATGTGTTTATATATATATATATATATATATAAGTAAAGTCATCGGGGTGGCATAAAGTCAGCATAAAGACGGTATCAGCCAATCAGCAAAGGAGTCTATCCCCTTTTCACTACCACTAGACCAAGGAGATTGTTTTTTGGCATCTGAAGTGGGGCGCCACACCTACCATCAGCTCCTAACTTTACTGCACAGATCCCTGTGCTACTCATACTCTGAGTTGGCGAGGGTCAGTATCAAATTAGGAACCTTGTGGTTTCTAGTCGAAAGCTCTACCAACTGAGCTAACCTGGCCCTATATATATCACTAAGAAATAAAAGTTTACATAGTATATGGTGTGGATAATTTGCATACTAGTTTTAACAAAACAGTGTTTAATAAACAATTACTTGGTGTTATTGATTTCTGATATTGTTTTATTCTTGAATGTATTAAACACAATCCTATGCATAATTTTCTATAGAAATTAATAAAAATAAGTCATCTTTTTATATGCATTCTTATTTAGTTTCATTAGTCTTGTAATTTAATATATTCTATTAAATTAAAACTTAAATTAGTTGAATCTAGAGGGAATATATTTTTGCTAGTTATGATAGATATACAACACAATTCACCCAACAGAAGACAATACAGTAACCAGGAGAGAATATATATGTAAATGTATGTGTATATATATATATATATATATATATATATATATATATATATATATACACATATACATATACATACATACATACATTTACATAGACACACACTCTTACAGACAGATAAGAAAAAAACAAAACAAATTTCTTTCTTTACATATGAATTGGAAATGCACTTTCTTGATATAATATGCACTCCACACTTGTTTCAAGAGCAGAAAACAATATATTAGGCAAAAATTGCTTTCTTAAAGGAAAAACAAAAAGAAGAAAAGCAAACTTATGTGAGCATGTTTTTATAGCAACATTGATAAGTGATGAACCCTGAAGAAAAAAAACTTACAGCAAACCAAATAAAGTAAGAATGCCTCGTTACCTTGGATTATAGCCAGAGAATTGAACGCTGACATACAGCCTCCTTTAAAAACATCTATTCTAGATTCAATTATCTATTATGATAATAATATTAAATGTACAAGGTTTCATCAATAAAACTAAGAAAAGACTCCTCACTAATAATTACTGTAACCTTTCATCAAATATATAATACAAATCAGGCACACACACAAACACACACATAAACAAACACCCCCCCCCCACACACACACACGCGGAGAGTTTGGAAGACATGACACAAACCAAAAATGGACAGCCACTAACAACAACTTCAGTTTCGGAGATCTTCTGTAGATGAGATTTTTATCTCAAAATATTAAGAATTTTTATAAAAAAAAAAAAATTACAGGTTAACAAACAACACCATAGTTACCTTATTTTTCTTTACACTTGCATTGTGATAGCCTTCAAAACCAACCACCAAACCAATATAAACAGAATGCTTCAAGCAAATTATAAAACACTTAAATCAGTATTACTTCAGATTTTACATTTCTATTTTGTCAACAATTCAAATAAATTGAAAAAATAAACCAGGAATTTATGGTTTGGTTTCTTTATTTAATGATATATCAAACTTTGTGGGTCATTTAATGCCAAAACCATCCTTGTAGAAGAACAGTAACCCATAGATGAGGGGGGGATAAGGGGGTTCATATCTTTAGCAAATCTATTAGTCTGAAAGTGAACATAAGAGCATGACTAGAGTTTGAACTTGTTCCTACAGTGTCACAGTTGAACACGCTAGCCACTACACCACATGTATTCCTTGCCCCCAGGAATTTCTATCAATATGGTAAATTGTATAGAATGATTGAAAATCAGAAAATGCTATTTATGATTTAATTCATTGGATGCAACAAATATGTTAATAACTTTAATGGTAGTCGGTTGAAGTAACCGTTAAGGGAATTTCATAAGGCAGAGAACCTTAATTCTTATATTCTAAACTAGCTGAGGTACCCACCTATGCTGGGTTGGAGATCTTAACTATAATCTTGAAAATTCTGAAAAATTCACTTCATAAATAAATCCTGTACAATGTATCTTGATCTTGAACAATGTTGAAACATTTATTGAAAATAAATTCTTTAGAAATACCATCAAACAATCTACAT
>CM042164.1:20947793-20978570 GCA_023376005.1 Doryteuthis pealeii
CGAGGGGGAGAGAGAGAGAGAGACTGAAAGGAAAAAGAGATAAAAAATAAACTAAAAGGAAAGAGATATACGAGAGAGAGGGAGAGAGAGAGAGAGAGAGAGTGATGGAGATTGAAAGAGACTGAAAGGCAAAAGAAGCAATATGAGTAGAATAAATTATGTGTAGAAGGGATTTTAGATTCAGCAATGAAATTATAATATTATAAATAAATGCAGTTTTCTGATAACGGTTTCAGCAGCAGCAGCAGATGAGTGAGGAAATCCAAATAAAATAAATTCAGAAGGGGACACCAACTTATTTTTAGGTGCTTCAAAAGAAACTCTCAAAGCAGAATAGATTTTATTTAAATAAATAAAAAAATGAATAAATTCTTGGAAGAAGAAAACCAATGATTTACAAAAATATATACCATAAAATATTTGAAATAATCAAATTGTTTTTTATCATAAGTTTTAGTGTCATATGTGATTATTATTATTTGTCTTGAAATGTTGGTTCATAGGTTTTTTAGAGAGAGAGAGAGAGAGAGAGAGAGAGAGAGAGAGAGAGAGAGAGAGAGAGAGAGAGAGAGAGTCGGAATGGACATCTTTTCTACCCCCCCCCTCTCTTTCTCTTTACAAGTACATTACAAAACGATCTATACAGATGCAGACATCATCTTGTTTGATTAAAAAGCAATTACAAGAAACAAGTGTCTCGAATTTGTCTGTAATTATGATAGGTTTGATGTTGTTTGTTTTCAGATCATCAAATGTTCACAGACTCATTTTACACAATTTAAATTTCTTTTTTCTTTTTTTCATAATTGCGATTGCATAAAGAACTCAGAAGATGATCAGTAGAAACAATTTTTTTGCTTTTCTTCTGTCCCTCAAATTATATCAGGAAAACTGAACATTATAAAAGAATGTAGTAGGATACAATAAAATAGTCCATGAAGAAAACAAAGGAAAATATTAGAGAAAAATACAATTTTTTTGTTTACACTTTACACATCTTTGACACTTTTTCTTTCTTTTTTTAACTCTAAAAAAAAAAATCAAGAAAATGAAAATTTAAAAAATTCATTTTTGAATTAATCCATGTCAACCCTTCTTATTAATTTGGATTATTAGTTTCTTTAATCTTTTAATTCCTTTTTTTTTTATATTCTTAAATATCTCAGCTCTGATGAGTTGTCATTTTACAAGACATTGCGCAGATTGGAAACAAAGGATTAATTCATAGTGAGACTAAAAACCAATAGAGAGACTTTAACCAAGATGACCGTCCTCCTCCTACAACCCAAGACAAAAGTGGAGGTGAGTTCAAGTCTAACCACCAGTAAGTATCCTTTATTATTATTATTATTATTATTATTATTATTATTATTTCTATTCCATGTCATAGATTGACAAACTGAGCGACTGATTATAATGGCATGTCAACCTGTCTGGGGTTGTATAGTCTCTTAAGAGTTTTTTTGCACACGGTCATGTGATATCAAGTATTCATCTCTAATACAAATAATTTGGAAACAGATCTACTAGACCCATAAATGGAAGCCTAAAAGGTACAACCACTGCAGATCAGAGTGGACCTGGGAGTAATGGCAATGAAGGGGTACTTCACACTCTCCATGGCTCCAGAAATGGAGCCTCACTACTAGATGCAATTTAGTGTCATACCTAGGATACACCTTTTTTTTTGGGGGGGGGGGTACCTCCTCTACAGGAGATACAGTCAGTATGTTCTAAACCCTGTCAACAGAACAAACTGAATGAGTTGGGATTTGATTCAAAGAAAATCCTAATGAAAACTAATAATAATGGATGAAAACTTTCAACATTCAAAGTGAGAAAACTTTCTTTTCTTTTCTTTTTAAAATGATTTTATCTACTTTCAAATATTTTAAATGAGTAATGGATTTTTTTTTCTATTTTGTTGTCAACTCAGTTTCATTAATTTAAAAAACAAAATGGAAGCCAAATCTGATTTTTATTTCATGATGGAAATGAAATAAATTCTTAACATCTGGATTTGGAGATCATTTATTCTTTCTTTGGATTTAGAATGAAAAAAAAAATGCAGAATAGAAATTGTTGAACATGAGAAGATCTGATGATAAGCATCAGAAAAGTTGAAACTTTTTGTTCTTTTAATTTCTTATCATTAATTAAAATTTGATAATGACAACAAATAGCTCAGTCGGTAGAGCGTTCGGCTAGAAACCACAAACTTCCTAGTTCGATACCGGTCCTCGCCAACTCAGCGTATGAGTAGCACAGGGATCTGTGCGGTAAAGTAAGGAGCTGATGGTAGGTTTGGCACTCCACCTCAGACGCCAAAAAAATCTCCTTGGTCTAGCGCTATTGAAAAGGGGATAGACTCCCTCGCTGACTGGCTGATACTGATTTTAGGCCACCCTGACGACTTTACTTACTATATATGATTTAATGGTCTGATTATGATGGTTTGGTTTTCTTTGTTTAACGGCATATCAACTTTCAAGGGTTATTTAAAGCCAAATCCACCCTCGTAGAAAAACTCTAGTGGTACTATTTAACTCATAGTTGGGGAGGATTAAGGGGTTCATACCTTTCCTAAGAGTATTAGTCCAAAATTGAATGTAATAGGGGGTTTAGAATTCAGACTCGCTTACTACAATGTCACAGTCCAGCATGTTAGCCACTACGCCATGGCAACTCCCCACTCGTCTGATTATGAAGGAATAAAGACGAACTGTACATATAACTGATACAGCTATATAGCCGAACAGATCACAGGCAGCAGCCAGATATAGTGATCGATGTAATTCCTGGTTTTGAATTATCAAAGTAAGGCCGATTTTTTTTTTCCTTCTTTTCTCTCTCTCTCTCTTTTTTTATTTATTTTCTTTTTTGTTAAGTAAGAGAAGGAAGAAAAGCACTGGTGTCTCAGGAAGCATTTAAAGAGGCTTTACATTTCAAACAAAAAGGTATATGTTTTTCATAAACTTATATAAGAGTGAAAAGCAAGCACTCCACTTACATTTTAACAAACTAGACACAAGATAAACATAAAAGGTTTTTGTGTCTAATTAAAAAATATATATTTTTGATAATGAAAAGAGATAATAAACATCAATTAAAAAAAGAACTATGCATACATGGCTGCCAATGAATCCTTAATGATATCATCTGCTTTGTAATTTGAAAGTTGCCACTAAGTAAATGAAAAGCTAAATAGTCATTATCTGTGTTATTCAGACTATTGTCCCCATCTTCATTGTTATTTGTATAACGTTTCGGCTGATATACCCTCTGGCCTTCTTCAGGTATTTCTTGTGGAATAAATAAAGGGTTAGGTTCAAAGTTCCGTGATGGCTCCCGAATACGAAAAGAAGGTTCCCGAGTCCGAGAAGGTTCCAGAGTCCGACAAGAAATACCTGAAGAAGGCCGGAGGGTATATCGGCCGAAACGTTGTACAAATAACAATGAAGATGGGGACAATAGTCCGAATAACGCAGATAATACTAATCTTCAAGCCTCATCTCAAACATTCAGAGAAATAAAAGCTAAATAGTCATTATCCAATAAAGTAATATCAAGGAACATTATGTTTACTCTAACATACCTCTTAGTTGCTATGACTGACCAGCTACAATGGAGCTAAATTCTATTGTCAACAAACACATTGGTTGCTAATTTGGTCAAGTTTTAAGAGAAATGATTTGATTTTTGCATATGGCATTCTTGAACAGTCACATTTACAGGAAACAAATAAAAATAAAAATAAAAAAAGACTCTATAGGTATGTGCCAGCAGTATTGGTTGAGTGTCAATGCAATCTATCTAAGTAGGGAAGTTTTCAATTGGAACAAGAGGATCTATACACAAGTAGTTTTATCTAGCAGATAAAGTCATGCTTATTTACACCTAAAGATAGGAACATACTTACACATTTAACTATACACAGGTAGTTAGATAGGAATACTGATGTTATATTATATGATGGTGTGCTTAGCATAATAGCTTGGTTTCTTTGTTTAATAGTATATCAACCATCGTGGGTTATTTAATGCCAAAGCCATCCTTGTACAAGAACAGTATTGGTACTATTTAACCCATAGCTGGGGTTTAGCATAATGGTTATAAAATGGTAGGGAATAGAATTGGTAACCTAAGTTCAATTCCTGGATGAGTGTTTGCATTTCACTTTGTGATAATGCCCCTGGGAAAGGCATAAATATCTCTGCTCCACATAGCTATGGGTAAATAGTAGGGTAGACTGGGTTTTTCAGTTTTGTTTTGTAACCAGTCTAGGAGAAGGAAAATAAATTCAACCCAGCTTTAGTCCACTTAGAAAATGACCTTGTGTCATATCTTGCCTGTAGTGAAGGGGTTGGGTAAATATATACATAAGAACAACAAGTGTTCTTCTATTTACAATATAGAATGGAAAAGGGTTGCAAAAGATAAAGAGCTTGATTAAAACGTTGAAAAGGACAGAAAAAAAAAAAATATATATATAACCAAAGAAAAAAGAAGAAAGAAAAGAAAGAAATGTAAATGACATGTAAACTTAAAGCAAGTGACATCTCAAATCCCTGCTCTCAAAAGAAGAAATCACATCTTGTACAAGAATTTAGAACAGTTGTTTTATGAATGAACATAGAGATAACCAATTTCTCAATTGATATGCATAGTTGGGTGGGTTTGTGTGTGGGTTTTGTGTGTGCGTGTGTGGGTTTGTGTGGGTTTGTGTGTGTATGTGTGTGTATGTGTGTGTATGTGTGGGTATGTGTGGGTTGTGTGGGTTTGTGTGGGTTTGTGTGGGTTGTGTGTGTGTGTATGTGTGGGTTTGTGTGTGTGTGTATGTGTGGGTTTGTGTGTGTTTGTGTATGTGTGGGTGGGGTGTATGTGTGTGTGTGGGGGGGCTGTGTGTGTATGTGTGTGTGGGTGGGTGTGGGTTTGTGTGTGGCCAAATGATTTGATATATATCCAATAAACTTGATTCATATACTCATTGAACTCCAGGGAAATTTTTTTTATGGAAAACAAAAACTTTCATTCCTCATAGGGAAAGTTGAATTTCCATTAAGAGAAGGTTTCCAAAACAATAATTAAAGAGGATTTTATTGCTACATCTGATTATAGAAAATCTTAATTTTTTTACAAAAAAAAAAAAAAAAAAAATTAATTAATTATTTGTCATATTAAAATTAATCTCGTTTAATTAAACATTAATTAATTAGGTTTATAGGGTGGAGATGTAATTTCATAGCATTTACTGCTTAGTCAGGACTAACAATTCAGACAAAAAGAAACAGGCTTAAATCAATAAATTTAACTTCATCTAAAAAAAAAAAAAATAACCAGCTGTATTTCAAGTTTTAATCTCTTACCCAGTATAGACAGGTATTTCAGCTAGTAGATATATACATATACAATATTGACACATTATTGGAGCAGAAACCTTATCGACTAGAATAACCCAGATAATTTCATCTGGTACCAATTTTTCCAAGAAGACTTAATTCTTTTCCTAAAATTCTTTGCCACAAAAGATACCTAAGCATGAATTATCAATAGTTCTTTGATGCTACAAGACAGAGCAACGCCCCCCCCCTGCCCCCTTCAACTTTCAACTTGGTTCTTATTGCACAAAGCCATAAAAGATAACCTTAAGGTTTTAAATAGAATTAAAAATGGCTTTTAGAATAAACCATTCCTGTTCTGTAGAGGAATTTTTGGAGCAGATGAACAGAGCACATTATTCTTTCCAAAAACAATATATTTTCATATGTTCCCAGCAGATGTTTAGTGGTTTTAGTGTTGAGAACTGAGTGATAGAAAATTTCTTCAAATCTCCAGCACCTTCCTCAGTATCTTCACACATCTCAGCACCATTTTGAGTTCATAATTATTACTATTATTATTATTATTATTATATATATTATAATATTCATGAAAACTTCCACAAAAATGTACATTTTGGTGAGGAACAACATTACAAGTGTAAGGGTTATCATCATAGGAAATGGATTCAGGGACCCAAGTTCAAATCCCAGATAAAGCTGATTGCATTTCACATTGTACAAATGCCCTTGGGAAAGGCATGAATCCATCTGTTCTAACCTATGGATAAATAATAGGGCAGACTGGCTTCTTTAGCCTAGGTTAGGTAACCTATCTAAGAGAAGGAAAACTCTGAATTAAAACTAGCAGTATTCCGTTTAAAAGATTGACCTTGTGTCACATCCTGTATATAGTGGAAGGGTTGGAAAACCTAACTTTTGGATGTATTCATATGAAATATTCAGAATATAAACATTTTATACAATGTCAACTTCAAATTAAAAATAATCCAAGTTTGGGAGAAATTAAAATTTATTTTTTTAAAAATTAGTTCATTTCTCTAGGAAGAAATATTATATAGAATTGATAACAGCTTTTAGAATAAACCTACACAGTATATTCAACATGAAATTATTCAACAAAGGTTTCTCCATTGTGTTATTAGTAAAAGCCAGTCTCTTATCATGTAAATTACTATACAAAAATATTTAGAAATTCTTGTATAGCATCAATTGAGATCTAGGTGGCTTTATAGTTAGCAGTGTTGATAAGGAAATCCACCCCCACCCCCTATCTAGGACAATTGGATTTAATTCATGCTAATACTCTTGAGAAAGGTTTAAATTGAATTCTCCAGTTTTGGATAAATATAAGGGTAGTTGGAACCTTTTAATTTTGTAAAAGGTGGTCTATCTTGGGTGTTTAATAATAAGTCAGGAGGTATTGGTAACCTAACAATTAGTGGCGTGGAAAATGAAAGAAGAGAACTGAGTTCAAACTTTGACTGGGATAGTTTACAATTTCATACTAATATCCTTGGGAAAATGCAAGAATCCATTCTTTTCTCTCAGCTATGCTTAAACATCAGGGCACTTTGAGGCCTTTACTCTTGTAAAAGATAATCTATTTTAGGTGCTTAATAATTCAGATCAGGGATTAATCTTTGCTGCTAATACCATATAACCCAGTCCAACCTATTGCATGTTATTTGGAGAAGGAATGATTGCCATCAAATATGGCCACACGCCAATTGCTTTAAGAGATGAGAAGAGAAATGATATGTTAACCCAATGACCTAATAGGTTATAGAACACAACATCCACTCCAGCATCTTAAAATTTCTATTGATTGCAAATTCAGTATGTTGAAAAATGCAATCACTTTGCATGAGGACTTTTTATGTAGAAACTAAAATGTCCAAGTTGTGGCTATTGAAGTAAGTCAGTTAGACAGTCAACAATTGGTTTGAGCAATGTGACTGGCCAAGCCTAACCATGCAGTTACTAGTTCTCCAATGAACCCACTATAACAGCTTAACTCTTAACGTTCTATACCACCTCATTCCATCCGGCCAGAAGTCACATTCATTTTCCTAATCTACCCCAAATGATAGCCTTTGTTTAAATGTAATATTAAACATTTAGAAGTCTTTGATTTAAGGAAAATAACAGGTAACTTTAGAGGAAAATGTCATTTTTAGTCATTTTTTGTTAAATCCTTATAGGAATTGGGCTCTGGACTTAGAAAATTCTCAACAGGATGTTAAGAGTTAAATAATTACTGCCACTACTGAGCTGACAAGGTGTTTGACTGTTCCACTGTCCAATAGTTAACAATCTGTAACAGTCATTTCCAGACTGCAGGTTCAATCCTGGCTAAGGGTGAAAGTAACACAGAATAACAATTAACAGTATTCTACAGTGGCAAACTGATAGTAGATTTTGAATTAAAACAAAAAAACTCACAATAAAATGAGTCTTTAATCTGAAGAAATAATCATACAACAATTTCACTTAATTCAAAGTCCATGTGGTCTGAAGAAAGATGTTCATATTGATAGGTTCATTGAAACCCTAAACATGATACTGAATTCTGAGCCCAGTTTTCGAATATTCATGATGGGCTTATCAAGATCAGAAAGATTGTTTGTTTGTTTTATGCCCCCTCCCCCACCACCACCATTATTATAACGAGCTTATACCAACATTCAGTCAGTGCAATATAAATCAATAAAAAGCTTCAAACCTTTTCTGCCTTAGATTATAAACATTTGAAAATTGGCAGAGTATCACAAAATTCAAATCTAACATTTACAAAAATTATAAGTAAATCTTAAGTTCAATTTTACATCTGGTTAATAACACTTCTTAGAAAACTTTTTTTTTTCCCCCCCATTAAAGTCGATGATGGAGTGACCTATTGTCAATATCAGCCAGACAGTGAGGGAGTCTATCTCCTTTTAGCTAGAGCTTGACCAGGGAGATTTTTCTGGGTGGAGTGCCACACCTCACCACTTTACTGTACAGATCAGATTACCCAAGCTGTGCTGCTCATGTGATCAGTTGGCAAGGACCAGTATTGAACCCAGAACCTTGTGATTCCTATACAGATGCTCTACCAACTGAGCTAAAATTCTAAAAGATATACACTATTTAAACTAAATGCAATAAGCCTGGTTACATTGCTGTAGATTGTTTTTGTTTTTTTGTTCTGGAATTTATTAGATCTAGAATTTTGGAAGATTCTATATTTTGAGGAGCAAACAGCAAAAATCTGCAAAGGAATCAACCAAATATGGAATGTTGTGAAATTACAAACACTTGCCTTTTATTTATTTACTGGCAACTTTTGTATTTTGAATTTCTTTTGCAAGCAATGATAATGATCTCTTGATATTTGTAGGTCTCTTAATATAGTGCCAGCTCCTAATGCATATTCATAAGGCTAGCTGCTGTTTTTGGCATGAAGAAACCATTCTCTCTGGTGATGATTTGCATAGATAAATTTTACTTGTGTAGAAAGTAAGTCCAGACTGTCAGTTACCTTTAATTACAATACATAGAGTCAGACTTTCTGCTTTGGATTTGGCATCAGATCACAAGATAGACTAACTAATTACAAGATTGATGTTGACATATAAAGACAGAGAGAGAGAGAGAGAGGGGAGGGGGAGGAGAGAGAAAGAGAGAGGAGAGAGAGAGGGAGAGACAGAGAGGGAGAGAGAGACAGAGAGGGAGAGAGAGACAGAGAGGGAGAGAGAGAGAGAGAAAGGAGACAGAGAGAGAGAGAGAGAGGCTGCTGAAGTGAATCTTTATCTTGCAATACATAATTAATTATCATTTACAAAACAACTAAATCTGCAGATATCTGTTTACAGAAAATGCAATGCGATTTTAGAATTTTTACCAAAAATCAGGCCATTGCCAAAATGTATCCGTGATGATAGAATAGAAATTCTTTAGCATTAGAAAAAAAAATCAACAGATACCCTAGAACGGAGCTCATAAAATCTACATCAATTTCTTTTCTTTAAATCCTGTAGAGATCTTTGTTTAAAACTATCCCATTCTATTAAAAGAAAAGATATGAATTGTTGCTCTATTAAGTCTTATTATTATTTGTATCTGGTGTGATCTCCTTGAGCCTGAAATATCAGATTTACAGAATATAAAAAAATACTGCTTAGTATGAAATATCACTTACAGTGTATAATAAAAGTGCTTAACAAGAAATATAAAGCTTACATTGTATAGTAAAATAGTGCTTAATGCAAAGTATCAGGCTATTTAAAGTAAAATAACACTTAACCCAAAATACTGGTCTTGTATGTTCAAATCAGTTAATAGTTGAAATTATTTACTGGGATAACCTTATAAACAATCCAACACACTTGTCAATTCGGTTTGTTTTTTTTTAATAAGAGTAGGTGATTAAAAGTTTGAGAAAAATTAAGATTGCACATCTGCTTAAAAAATATTTTTTAAAAAATCTATTGGTTAGATTTTTTCTTGTATATTTAAAAAAAAAAAATCCTGGATGAAATATGTTGCATACAATCTTTCATTTCTTTGCATCCATAGCTGAAAACAAATAAGAAATTTACTTCTAATTCTGTTTTTAATCTAGTTATCTATTCTATGATATTTTGCAATATGCAAAAAGAAATTTACAATTTCAGTTATTTCTTGTGTTGGATTTGTAAACATAAACAACAGAAAAAAAACAAAAATTTAATTCATATTTTGTTTAACAACTTCTTGCCACCTGCCATCACCCAATGGATTTAGATTTGCTGAGCCATCAGATGTGCACACACACACACACACACAAAAAGGAAGGAAAAAAAATCAGTTTTAGGTGCATTTTGGCAGAATAAAAATGTTCCACTTCTGAGAATTGCTAAAACCATACAAATTAAACAAGAAAAAAATGTTGGTATTTGTTATATATATATATATTATATATATATATATATATATATAATAGAATCTTCCACCAAATCAGAAAACCCATTTCTGTTTGTATTACTTTAACTGACCATCTTTAATCATGGTTCATGTCAATATTGCATAAAAACTAAAGAACTCTATGAATTGCAAATGTCACTGGGGAATTATTTATTTAAAATGATCAGTTTCCCTATAATTTCTGGTAGCATCATTTCAAATAAGAGAAAAAAAGAAAGGAAAAATAGAAAAACACTACTAGTTTTTAGTGTGTGTGTGTGTGTGTGTGTGTGTGTGTGTGTGTGTGTGTAACACTTTTCATGATTCAGTAAGGCAAAGAATATAATTCTACAGTGACCAATATTATCTCTGAACCACACTTATTTGCAGCTTCATTAGAGGCATATGTGGTATACAAAGGTTGAAACAAAAAAACATAACATTTTCCTATATAATAAGATATGTATTAAAGAAATTCTATACAGTATTAATTAGGTGGAATGAAAATTAATTTTTGATATCTATTTGAATCATTAAAAGTGTGTGGACAAATTGGATGGGGAGGGAATTAAGGCAGATTTTAATAGATGATAAAATAGAAAGAGAAGGGTCTCTCTCTTAATGGAGATGAAAGAAATAGTTTTTTAATGTCTGTCATAAACAGAGGTCTTTGACACTAGTATGGTCAAAGGTCAGTAGACAAGATTATCATTTTGAGTACTTTAATTTTGGGTGGTGTGAACAGGAAATATACACATTCCTTCCTTGGAATCAGGATACCAGGAAGTAACTGGGAGAAGCCAGTCAGAGTTAGGGTTGCATCCCAAGAGTGCTGGTTAAAATTATTACAAGAAATCAAGCAGTAAACATCTTTTTTTAAAAACCCAAAGGTAAATGTATAAATGTTGACAGTGGTTTGGTTTCTTTGTTTAATTGCATATCAACCTCTTGTTTATTTTAATGACAAAGCCATCTTTGTAGAATAATAGCTTTGGGGATGAGGGGGTTCATACCCTTTTTTAACTCATAACATCCTATACCACCTCATTCCGCCCAGCTGGAAGTCACATTCATTTTTCTAATCTACTCCAAATGATAACCTTTGTTTAAATGTAATATTAAACATATTTAGAAGTCTTTGATTTAAGGGAAATATCTCAGGTAACTTTAAATGAAAAGGCCATTTTTAGCCATTTTTGATAGATCCTTATAGGAATGGGACTCTGGACTTCTCAAAATTCTCAACAGGATGTTAAGAGTTAAGCACATTGGATCAAAAGTGAATATAACAACATGACTGGAGTTCAAATTTGCTATCTACAATGCCAGACTCCAGCATGTTAGCCACAACACCAGAGAAAATTGACATAATAAATAGTTATTTACTAAGCTAATAGTTATTGTCTTAATCAAATGGACTCAATAGCCAGAATTCAAATCCTGGATAGTCCAATTTGCATTTCACTTCAGCCAAATTCCCTTGGGAAAGGCATGAAACCTTCTCACCCATACACTCTAAGCTATGGACAAATAATAGGACAGACTGGGCTCTTTAACCTTGTTAAGGCAATCAGTCTAAGAAGAAAACTCTGAATTCAAAACCTGAGCAATGTTGTTCAGGAGAATCTTTGGCACTCTTTTGCACCATTTTTATGTTATCAAATCATCCAAAAAGTGTGGTACAAAGATGGATGGATGGACCAACCAGTGAGAATCCAACTCACTAATAGTAGTGTACTAGCTTCACTTGCTAAACCATTGTATCATGTGAGTAAATAAAGAGAGAAAAGTATTTGTATCTCTTTCAGTCAGTAGAGCATTTGCCTTGGAACTGCAAGGTTCAGGTTTGATACTAGGCATCGCCAACTCAGCTCATTAGTAGCACAAGTTGAATCTGTACAGTATAGTGGGGAGCTGATGCTAACTGTAGTGCTCCACCTTAGATGCAAAAACAATCTCCCTGGTCTAGCACCAGTGAAAAAGGGATAGACTCCCTTGGTGTTGGTTAATACCGACAATAGGCCACTCCTCTTACTTTACATTTTACTTGCATTTGAAAAGTGATTACAATTAGATAAAACTCAGATAAAGCCATTCAATTTGAATGTAGAATAGTTAACATGCTGTTCTTAAAACCTACTAAAATGAACTTAGTCTTTTATAAGCTCTTCAAGAATTGTCTTTTAATCAATTGGCTTTTTTCCAATAATCACATTTTTCTTCTTTTATATTTTCATCTAAAATAAATAAGCAGAAAAAAAGGAAAAGAAAGAAAAGTTATCTTTTCATAGAAAGAGTTGAATAAAACCTTGTGATGATGTCCAAATGTTTCATTTCTGTTAAATCAACCTTTTCCCCCCCAATTCAAATTCAAAAAAAGCCCATATTGTTCAGACTTTTTCTAAAACTGTGAACACACATTTTCAAGCAAAAGTTTTCAAAGCAAACATTGAAATGCTGTAAATCAGATGAGAGTTTTGTGCCAACTATCCTCCTCTTCAATTAGAAATTTGTTTTGCAAAACTCTATTGGAAGAAAAGAAAACACCTGAGCCAACAGAAGTGAACAAAAAGGTGTGATAGGTGAAATAACACAAGAAGCTTTACTTTATTCTTAATCACTAAATCTTTGAAGTAAATTGTTTATTTATATCCTCTAAAGTATTTGTTCTCTTTGTCTTTCAAGGATTTTCCAAATGCACACACTAAGAGGTGTGTGTTGTTATGCAAACTTATACAATTTCATTTGATTAGTGACCGCTTTCTCTTCCTCATCGGCCATTTTGAGTCCACTATTCGTCAAAACCTTTCCCAGATTCTTCCATAACAATCTTAATTTGTGCTAGCCTCTGCCAAGTCTTACCTGCAAAATCCACTATCTCATCTCTCTATCTTCTGCCAAACCTTTTTCCAGTTATTTGTTGGGCATATGCTAATCCCCAAAGAGGATATACAGTGTATTAATATTAAACAATTCCATTTGATTAGTGATTGCTTTCTCTTCCTCATCAGTCATTTTGAGTCCACTATTGGACAAAGACCTTTCCCAAGTTCTTCCATAACAATCTTGCTAACCTCTGCTATGTCTTACCAGCAAACTCCACTATCTCATATCTCTATCTTCTGCCAAACTTTTTCTTGTTATTTCTTGGGCACCTTTAGTTACCCCTGTTCTGCTCACTCTCCCAGTTTTCTTTCTTTCTTTAATAATTTCTATGATGTTTATGATCCATGTTGATTTATTCTATCCCTCAGAATTATTCATGGGATTACACTTTCCTCTGATTAATTCCATAGATCTTTTCTAGTATTTAAGTTCATTTCCAGGTTTCATAACCATATTCCACAACTGCTATCATACAATGACCTTTACACTTTAAGAATATCAGTTAGATGTCCATCATTTTTAATAAACACCTAACTTACTATTATCTTTCTTTAAACTTTATTTTCAGGATTTTTTAATAGGTAAACAAAGATTTAAAATATTAAGCAATTACTGATGGAGATTAAACCAAACAATTGGAGATCAAACAATTCAGCTAATCCATAAGACTCTTTTTTTTTTGGGGGGGGGGGTCACAAAATTTGTGACAATTCCTTTAAAACAAACTTGAAACTTATCAATGTCAAATGTGAATATGTCAAAAGCCAATATAAAATTAGCTGTTGTATCAGTTTTTGGCATGGAGCTAAAAATCATGTTCCAAAATATTCTCCAATGAAATGAACACTAGAAAATGAAACTAGTAGCTCTATTAAAAACTAAAGTGGGCTACTTTAAATATGTATCATAGAAAAGAAGAAGCAAAAGAGAAAAATAATGGTTTCTAGGATGTTGCAAGCATTTTACCAATATGAAGAAACATTACAGATATAAAACAAAAGAATCCAGATAGTTAGCAGCTTCAGTATAAGTAGAATGAGTAAGAGAGATAATTTATCATCCTTTATTCTTTTCGATAAAAGAATATAGAGCCGGTATATAAGAGAGAAATTATGAAGATTTACATCTCTTTATTTAAGCCCATCTGGTGATATTACAATGAAAAGAAGTCAATTGGACTATAAGATAATTATAACTACCTTTAAGTAATAAAACTTACAAATACTACAGAATCTGTAAAAAAAGAAAAAAAAGTTTCATGGTTGTTCAGTTTTTTTTTTTTTCTTTTTCTTTTTTAAAAAATTCATATTCAATATATTTTTTCTTCTTTATAATTCTGAATGTGCTAGTTTTACTTACTTGTTGATATTACTTCCTTCTTTCAAGCGTTCGCCGACAGCACCAGTCTTCTGAGCTCGTTCACTGCCAGCCAAATCCACCAAACTTAGCTTGCTGACTTTCTCACCACTCACCTGTCAAATGGAAATAATACATGAGTATTCACGCTACTTATCTATGGATATTAAACAGTCTGAAAAAAATGAAGAAAAATGAAGAGAAAAAAAGGGTAAACTAGAAAATCTTTTTGCTAGATAAAATTCAGTTCAAGATTCTTTTTGTAAGTGAATCAATTTATTCATTGGTTCACAATCTCAATACATTTTCAAACTGCATATTCTTTTGTATATAATCAGGTAGGAACACTAAGAAGTCTGTTGGATTTTTATAAGCTTTGACATATCTATCGCATTCAAATACTGACACCATAATCATTCATTGCATCTAAGAAAAGTTAACTTTTCAAAAGTCTATCTTTTCCTATTCAGGTCAAATTCTCAATACAAGCATCTTATAATCTTCATTCACATTTCTTTGTTATAAGTAATGAACAGATTTTGTGCAGTTCTTTTTTTTTAAAATATATAAGTTCTAAACTACTAAAGAAAGACAAAAAAAAACAAACTAATTTTTTGGCAAGTGTTTTTTTAAAAATACTTTTTTGCCTACAGCTGTAAAAAGGTTCTTTATCTTTTTTTTAAAGTTCAATAACTAAAGATATAAATCTTTATTCTGTAAAAATAAAAAACAAAAAATAAAAAACCTTGAAAGAACTTTATATAAATTTTTGGTCAAAGACGTTCTAAGTTTTAGCTAGCAATATTTAAAAAACTCAATGACACCAAATAAGCTGACTTTCCAATTTGTCAAAATGAATGGAACATTTTGAAAAAAAAAAAAAAAAACCTACATAATGAAGAGAGTCATTCAATAAATAAGGTGAATTTTGCTTAAGGAATGGCAATAGGAAGCACTATTTTCTATTGCACTTTTTTCAAGATCAATAGTAATGGGTTCTTTCATATCCTAGAAGACTGTCAGCATGACCTTCTTTACTGACTCTGCTACACTTGTAACTTTTTCTTTACCTGTGAATCAGTATGTTTCCACTTAATGGACCCTTTTTTTGACAGTTTTATATTGAAAACCCAAGTTTATCCTATTCATTATCATCTTTTTGAGTAAAATGTAATTCTCCATAAACATCACACATTCTTCAGTAAATTTCACATGACTTTCACTTCTCAGCCATTAAAGATTTAATGACAGACCTCTATTCAACCCCAGAGCATTGTTTGATTTGCTGCCAGTTTGAATAACCCCAAAAGAAATATTTTTGTAAGATTAAAATAATTGTTGCTATATATCATTTCCAAATAATGCAGAGTTTACATTTTTTTTAAAAGTGTGTGTGTGTGTGTGTGTGTGTGTGTGTGGTATTTTTCCTCCCCCTATCTAAATTTCCCTTATTTATTGAATGATCCTCATATTTGTGTATAAAATTTCCAGATTTTTCAGCTCAAAAGTTAGGGGCACATTATAACTACAAGAAAAACATAAACCTCCTCCTGGCGCGAGAGCATTGCCATATCAGAACAGCATGGACAAAAGTAAATGATATCTATGGTCCAAACTAACCAATATGCAAAAAACACTCTTCTTTTTTTATTGCCACAGAGAAATAACCACATTATATTTGTTCCTTCTTTTGTGAACTTATTTTCACCAAAAGTTTGTCATATTTTCGTGTGAACATATCTTTGCCTTTACTCTAAAAAATACTTTAAAAACAAACTATATAAATTCTTATTTTTAGTCAATAAAAAAGAGATAAAATTAGTATAAAGTTAGCTGCTATAAATTCAAGAAGTCTATGCGTATTATACACAAGAGATCATCCCCCCAGCTCTGGCATTTTGTAGCTGACTAATTACGCTATTGATAATATTTAAAAAAAGTAACTTGGTCAAAGAGCAAAAATATTAAATTCAAGGTTGTTGTTGTTTTTTTGTTTTTTTTTGGGGGGGGGTTGAGAATGTGTGGAAGTAGTTCTGTACTATTTTCTTTACTCTCTCAAATGATATAACAACTATTAATAATTTGAAAAGTAAAAGAACCAATAAAATACCAAGTATACAAATAAGGTTAATCAAAGCCAAACTAAAAATGATGTTGAAAATTATCCAAGCAATTTCTAATGTTTTCAGCCATTCATTCATTTACTTTTCAGCCTATACTTTTGATTCTAGTTAATAAATCAATTAACTTTATGAATATAAAACAAATATAGAAAAAAGAGAAGTTTGAGAAATAACAAATGCAAACAGGACTTCATTTTATACATGTCCATTCTTAAAATAGAGACACTTAAATTTAATTATCATTAAATAATTATAATAAAACTGATATTCCATTTTCATAATCAACCAAAAATGGAACATAATATTCAGGAAAAAATAAGTTATAGTCATAAGCTGATGGCCATGTCATGCTGAAATAACCAATTCCTATCAGATCACCAAAGTTAAGCAGCAAAGAGTCTGTTCAGTAATTAGGTGGGTGGCCACTTATAAACAGCAGATACTCAAAACCATCTGAGGCGTGTGTGCCAGACTAAGCAAAAGTTAAATAGATAATAATTATTTCATAACATAAATAGAGACACCCTCAATCTTAGTAAAGTAAATTATATATAATTATAATATGAGTAAAGTAAACAAACATGTTTTGATATGGCTTTTTTTTTAGCCGACATTTTTGGGAGAATATGTGCTTAATTAAAGTTGTACCTAATTTTGAAAATTAATTAATTAATAATTAATGATTAGGTGGGCATACCTATTCAAAATGTAAGGCTAAACAATCGAGAAAAAATCAATCTCTGTATGTACATTTCGGCCTATTAGGTTATAATGGTTAGAGTCTCCACCTGTCAGCTTGACAGTCAGGGCGAATCACACACAAAGCAGTCTTCCTGTCTATAGCTCTGCTGATGAGGCCTAATAGGCCGAATGTACATACAGAGATTGATTTTCTTGATTTGTTTAGCCCTTACATCTTGAATAGGAATACCCGCCTAATTCATTAATTATTAATTAATTAATTTGCAAAAATTAGGTACGACTTCAATTAAGCACATATTCTCAACAATATATTATATATATATATATATATATATATATATATATATTCTGAACAAGTGAATATTTGAGATGTGTTGGTGCCATAGGATAGAAAGATATAAGTGAAATGTATCTAAAGCAGAACACTTCATTGAGGTTAATAAGATTCTTTTTGATCTCTTATCAAAAACCTTTGAGAAGTAAATAACTTTTCTTCTTTTTTTTTGTGTGTATTATTTCAAAAGTACTAAGAAAGAAATTAGCAAAAGACTGGAGTTGGTTTTGCATTAACATTTCATAGGAAAGATTAGCAACACAAGTAATTAGGGCACATGTCTTTTTACAGATCATACCAGCAAGAGAATTAATAAAACATTAGATGTCAGAATTTATTCTAGATTTGCTTATGGATAACAAAATGTGAGCTCTTAATAATAGTCTGGATAAAAAATGCCATATATATATATATATATATATATATATAATTTTGTTTTTCACACTAATACAATATTTAACCTTCCTCAGTATACATTGCATATTGTGCTTCATATATATTTTTTTTTTTTTAAATCTTTAAAATTTTTTTCTCTTGAGCTCATCAAGTACATTAGAGTCAAGAGAATTAGAAAACAGACAATTAACATCTCAGTAGAGGTTAGTAGTATCAACATAAGAGGAAGCTCACTTGTTGATGTTTCTTTTAGAGAGAGAAGGAATAAATTAATCATAGCTATTTATTTTAAAAGGTACCATAATAATTCACAAATATCCTCGAGTTGATCTCTTATAAGTGATAGGAAGAAGAGGAGGAGGAAGGGAGGAGGAGGAGGGGAGTTTAAAGTGTTAAAATTAAGTTTTAAAGACACTGATTCCATTAGAATTTCAAACAAAATTCATTCAAAACTTCCCCAAAGAAGTTCAGACAAAACAGATTCCACAGTTTTTTCCGCTTCTCATGATTGATACCTGGACTAACACAGGACGACCAGCAGAAGTAATCCAAATTCAAGGGCACAAATAAAGGCATTAATCTGAAGAAGAAAGAGACACATTAGGACAAAAGTTAAATTGTGGCGGGGGGGGGGGGGGGTCCCTTATAATTCTACCGGTTATTGTACTAAACTTCAGTAACTGCTAATGAGGCTACGTAAAGGAGACTCTTTATTATCAAAATTTATGCATGTAACAAATAAATATTAGGATATGGAATAAATAAGGTTTTAAGATGTTTGGTTTAGGATTAAGAAAATCTGGGTTCAGTAATGAAATGGACATTTTTTGTTTTCTCTTTCATATATATATATATATATATAATATATATATATATATATATTATAGCACACACTGATATTTCTGTACTAACCAGAAGTAGCATATCAGTATATATATATTGTTTGATATTATTTATATATTATTATATTTTTGGTATATTGTTTGAATTTCTTTCAAAAGTTGTATTTATCAATTTGGTGAACTATCAAAAAAAATTTTTGATAAATGTTTAAACTAATGCGTCTAAGTCAATAACAGTTTATGATTTATAGTCTATGGCCCTGGTAATTCACAAACACCAAAAGCTTTTCTTTTTTTTTTTAATGGGGAATGTAAGTATGTGATAGAGGAATATCCAATATGAAGCCTGACAGAAGCACCTTCTCTTTCTTTCTTGTTTGGTAACTCTGTCCAATGAAATGTTTTATGTTTGTGTAAAGCCTTGCCAGTTGTAACTAAGACCATATAGTATGGGGTCACATATTAGATTTTGCCAAGTATGATATCCTGTTGCTGGTATATATATATAAATATACTGTGTGTGTTCCTTGCTGTATAGACAATACTGTTTTTGGTTTGTTAAATTTTCTATGTTCTGAACCTTTAAATAGTTTTTCGCTACTGCCTTATAATATCATTGTGGGTTTTATTGAACTCAACCCATTAGAAAAAAGCTTTTGAAAATTGTGAATAGATGGTTTAAAAATTAAAATTTATAATACTGTCTTTTGAAAGGATAATATATATATATATATATATATTACCACACTCCCAAACCGCATGAGCGCAGGATACGACACAAGGTCAATATTTCTCAAGCGGAGTTCACAGGTTTCAATCAGAGTTTTCCTTCTCCTAGACTGTTACCTAGCCATGGTTAAGAGTCCAGTCTGCCCTGCTATTTACCTAAGTTTCTGGAGGGAAGTAGGATTCATCACTTTTCCAAAGGGTATAAGCACAAAGTGAAATGCAATTACCACATCCAGATTTGAACGTCGTGGTGACGGATCCATTTCCCATGACTTTTACATTACAACCCGCGCTTACCTATATATATATATATATATATATAAATATATAGTAAAAGGAGAGAGAGAGCGAGAGAAGAGAGAGAGAGAGAGAAGAGAGAGAGAAAATAAAAGTCTGCTATATTTATAAGTAAAGAGAACCCAAATATCATTATAGAGCATGTATATTATCACTTGGTTTTTTAAAAATTGCATAGAAGGCATTTCATGAAAAAAGAAATGCCAATACTTCTATGCAATTTTTAAACCACTTGGTTTAAAAATTTCATAGAAAGGTAAACCTGTCAGTTACTAAGTGTCATTGACTCATGTCTCTGCTACACTTTTTAAATATATTCAAATTTTTATATTTTAAAAATTTATTTGATTGCTATATGTTTTAGTTGATACAACAATTGCTTGTATGTTTGTTATTCAGATTGACTTGGTTATATACTTTGTTATTTATAAATATAATGGTACGCTGAAGCTGTATCATCTTGGTTTTTTTAATAATTGTATAAGTGTCATGTGTATTTTTATTTCTTCATTTTCTTAAGAGAGGATGTTTCTTGTAAAACGTATGGCTTGCTGACGATGAAAATATCCTTACATGATGCTAAACATGATTCTTCAAAAATTTCTGTTTGAAGCTTGAGATATTCCATTGTATTATGCATGCTGTTAGGTCATGTATTTTAGGTATTGAGATTCAGCTCTCAAATGTCCAGGCTCTTCTGAGCTAAATTCAGTTGTTGGTCTTCTGTTTCATAGAAGAAGGGAGATAGGGGGGCGGTCTTGTTTGATGTGTTATCTCTTTTGCCTTTATTTTCAGATTCTTATTGTGTTGGTGTTTTGTTTTTTGTTTTAGTGCTCTCTATATGAAACAGAAAGCACAACTACTGAACTTAGCTCAGAAGAGCCTGGACATTTGAAGAGCTGATCTCATACCCTAAAATACATGACCACAGCGCATAATACAATGGAATATCTCAAGTCAAAACAGAAATTTTGAAAGAAATAAATGTACGCATGTAAGGATTTTCTCGCTCAGCAGCCATAAACTTTACAGAGAAACATCCTCTTAAAGAAAATGAAGAAATAAAATACACATGAATCTTCATACCATTATAACAACCAAGATGATATTCAGCTTCATGGCAGTACATTTATATTAATAAATAACAAAGTATTATAACCAAGTCAATCTGAATTACAAACATACAAGCCAATTGTTGTATCAACTACAATACTATAGCAATCACTAATATATAGTTCAAATATATAAAGGTAGCAGAGACATGAAGTCAATGATCACTTAGTAACTGACATTACCTTGCTATGAAATTTTTAAACCAGTTTGGTTAAAATTGCCTAGAAAGGTTTGGCATTCTTTTTTCATGAAATGCCTTCTATATGCAATTTTAAACAAGTGATAAATATACATTGCTCTATTTAATGATATTGGGTTACTCTTTACTTTATAAAATATAGCAGACTTTATTTCTCTCTCTTCTCCTCTTCTCTCTCTCCTCCTTCCTCTCTCTCTTCTCATTTATATATTAAATATATAATACTATATATATATATAGGAAGCGCAGTGGTGTAATGGTAAAAGTCATGGGAAAAAAAAAAAAAAAAATAGACTCGTCACACAGTTCAAATCCTGATGGTGTAATTGCTTTCACTTTGTGGCTAATTACCCCTTGGAAAAGGTAGAATCCAACTCTCCCTCCAGCTAATAGGTAAAATAGCAGGGCAGATGGACCATCTTTAAACCATGGTAGGTAACCAGTCTATGGAGAAGGAAAACTCTGAATTGAAACCTGTGAACTCCGCTTGAGAAAATTGACCTTGTTGTTATCCGCTGCATGCGGCGGAGTTGTAAAATATATATATATATAATATATTATATATCCTTCAAAAGACAGTAGTTACTAAATTTAATTTAAACCATCTAATTCAACAATTTTCAAAAATAGCTTTTATTCTAAATGGGTTGAGTTCCATAACCCACAATGATATATAAGCAGTTAGAAAACTATTTAAGGGTCAGAACCATATGAAATATTTACAAACCAAACAGTTTGCTATTACAGCAGAAAACACACAACATATATATATATTATATACCCAGCAACAGGGATAGTCATACTTGGCAATAAATCAATATGTGACCCAACTATTCTAATTACAACTGAAGTTTTACCAAACAACATAAAAACATTCATGACAGAGTTACCAAACAGAAAGAAAGAGAAGGTGCTTCTGGTCAGGCTTCAATATTGATATCCCTCTATCAATACTTACAACTTCCTTTAAAAAAAAAGAAAGAGCTTTGTGTGTGACTACCAAGGGACCATAGACTATAAATCATATAACTGTATTGACGTTAACGCATTAGTTTAAAACATTACAAACTTTTTGATAGTGTCACCAAATGAATAATACAAACTTTTGATAAGAAATCAACAATATACAAATATAATAATATATTAAAGTAAATATCAAACAAATATATATAATCTGATATCAGCTACTTCTTGGTTAAGTAGCAGAATATCAGTGTGTGTATAATATATTATATAATATATATATATATATATAATATATAAAAAGAGAAAGAAGAAAATCTCCTTCATACTTGAATGACCCAGATATTTCTAATCCTAAAACCAAAACCATCTAAACCATTAATTTATATCCATTCTCCTAGATATTGTATTGTAATGCATATTAATTTGATAATAAGAGTCTCCTTTAAGTACCATTAGCATACTGAAGTTTAGGTACAATACGGTTCAGAATTATAGACCCCCCCCTGCGCCCACAATTTACTTGTCCTAATGTGTCTTCTTCCTTCTTCAAGATTAATGGCCATTTAATTTTGTGCCCTTGAATTTGATAACTTCTGCTGGTCGATGGCCTGTGTTAGTGGTATCAAACATGAGAACGGAAAAACGTGTGGAATCTGTTTGTTGAACTCTCTTTTTGAAAGTGTGTGAATTTGTTGACATCTATGGAATACAGTGTTAAAACTAATTTTAACACTTAACTCCCCCCTCCTCCTCCTCCCCTTCCACCTCCTGCATTCTCTCATCAACTTATAAAGATCAACTCGAGGGATATTGTGAATTATTATGTACCTGTTAAAATAAATAGCTATGATAATTATCCTTCCTCTCTCTAAAAAGAAATCATCAATCAATGAGCTTTCCTCTTATGTTGATACTTTACTAACCTCTAACATGGAATTTAATTGTCTGTTTTCTAAATTCTCTTGGCTTAATGTACTTGATAAGAGCTCAAGAGAAAAAAGATTTTAAAATTTAAAAAAAAAAAAAATATATAAAGCACAATATGCAATGTATACCTGAGGAAGGTTAAATAATGTAATAGTGTGAAAAACAAATTATATATATATTATATAATATTATATATGGCATTTTTTTTTAAATCCAGACTATTATTTAAGAGCTCACATTTTTTTGTTTTCCATAATGCCTAATAATCTAAGAATAATTCTGACCATCTAATGTTTTATTAATTCTCTGCTGGTCATGATCTGTAAAAAGACATGTGCCTGAGATACTTGTGTTGCTACTGTTCCTATGAAGATGTTAATGCAAACCAACCCAGTCGTTTTGCTAATTCCTTTCTTAGTACTTTCGAAAATAATACACACAAAAAAAGAAGAAAAGTAGTTACTTCTCAAAAGGTTTGATAAAGAGATCAAAGAATCTTATTAACCTCAATGAAGTGTTTGCTTTAGATACTCACTTAATCTTTCTATCCTGATGGCACAACACATCTCAAATATTCACTTGTTCAGAATATAATATATATATATATACTATATATATATATATATAATTTTGTTATGAGAATATGTGCTTAATTGAAGTCGTACCTAATTTTTGCAGAATTAATAAATATATTAATGAATTAGGCGGGTAATTCCCTATCAAGATGTAAGGCTAAACAAATCAAGAATAAATCAATCTCTGGTATTACATTTCGGCCTTATTAGGCCTCATCACATGAGTATAGACAGAAGACTGCTTTTGTGTGATGTCGAACTGACTGTCACACTGACATAGGTGGAGACTCTAACCCATATACTAATAGGGCCGAAATGTACATACAGAGAATTGATTTTCTCGTTTGTTTAGCCTTAATTTTGAAATAGGTATGCCCACTCTAATTCATTAATTTTAATTAATAATTTCAAAATTAGGTACAACTTTAATTAAGCACATATTCCTCCCAAAAATTGTCGGCTAAAAAAAAAAAGGCCATAATCAAAACACATTGTTTGTTTGACTTCTCATATATGAATGATATAATAATAATCTTAACCTTTACTAAGATTGAGGTGTCTCCTATTTATGTTTGAAATAATTATTATCTATTTAACGTTTGCTTAGTCTGGCACACAACGCTCAGATGGTTTTGAGTATCTTGCTGTTTAATAAGTGGCCACCACATAATACTGAACAGACCTCTTTGCTGCTTAACTTTGGTGATCTGAATAGGAATGGTTATTCAGCATGACATGGCCATCAGCTTATGACTATAACTTATTTTTTCCTGAATATCTATGTTCCATTTTGGTTGATATAAAATTGGAATAATCAGTTTTATTATAAATATATTTAATGATAATTAAATTTAAGTGTCTATATTTTAATGAATGGACATGTATAAATGAAGTCCTGTTTGCATTTGTTTATTTTTCTCACTCCTTTTTTTCTATATTTGTTTTAATATTCATAAAGTTATATTGATTTTTAAAACTAGAATCAAAAAGTATAGGCTGAAAAGTAAATCGAATGAATGGCTGAAAAACATTAGAATTGCTTGGAATAATTCAAGCATCATTTTTAGTTTGGTCTTTGATTAACCTATTGTATAGCTTGGTATTTATTTGGTTTCTTTTACTTTTCAAATTATAATAGTTTTTATATCATATGAGAGTAAAGAAAATAGTAACAGAACTACTTCACACATTCTCACCCCCCCAAAAAAAACAAAAAAAACAACAAAAAACCTTGAAATTAATATTTTGTCTTTGACCAAGTCTTTTTTATATTATATAGCGTAATTAGTCAGCTACAAATGCCAAGCTGGGGGGGATGATCTCTTGTGTATAATACGCATGACTGTCTTGGAATTTATAGCAGCTAACTTTATACTAAATTTTATCTCTTTTTTATTGACTAAAAATAAGAATTTAAATATAGTTGTTTTTAAAGTATTTTTTTAAGAGTAAAGCAAGATATGTTTCACACGAAAATATGGACAAACTTTTGTGAATAATAAGTTCACAAAGAAAGAACAGAATTATAATGTGGTTATTATCTCTGGTGGCAATAAAAAAAGAAGAGTGTTTTTTGCATATTGGTTAGTTTGGACCATAGATATCAATTACTTTGTCATGCTGTTCTGAATCAATGGCATGCTTCCGCCAGGATGGAGGTTTATGTTTTCTTGTATGTTATAATGTGCCCAACTTTTGAGCTGAAAAAATCTGGAATTTTATACACAAATATGAGGATCATTGTAATATAAGGGAAATTTAGATAGGGAGGAAAAAATACCACACACACCACACACACACACACACACACTTTTACAAAAATGAACTCTGCATTATTTGGAAATGATATATAGCAACAATATTTTAATAAATTACAAAAATATTTCTTTTGGGGTTATTCAACTGGCAGCAAATCAAACAATGCTGGGGTTGAATAGAGGTCTGTCATTAAATCTTTAATGGCTGAGAATGAAAGTCATGTGAAATTCTAATGAAGAATGTGTGATGTTTATGAGAATTACATTTGATCAAAAAGATGATAATGACATAGGTAAACTTGGGTTTCAATATAAAACTGTCAAAAAAAGGGTCCATTAAGTGGAAACTACTGATTCACAGGTAAAGAAAAAGTTACAAGTGTAGCAGAGTCAGTAAAAAAGGGTCATGCTTACAGTCTTCTAGGATATGAAAAGAACCCATTACTATTGATCTTGAAGAAAAGTGCAATAGAAAATAGTGCTTTTCCTATTGCCAATTTTACCTTAAACAAATCACCTTATTTATGAATGACTCTCTTCATTATGGTAGGTTTTTTTTTTTTTTTTTTTCAAAATGTTCCAGCTTCATTTTGACAAATTGGAGAAGTCAGCTTATTTGTGTCATTGAGTTTTTAAATATGGCTAGCTAAAACTTAGAACGTCTTTGACAAAAATTTATATAAAGGTTCTTTCAAGGTTTTTTATTTGTTTTTTTAATTTTTTACAGAATAAAAGATTTATATTCTTGTAGTTATTGGAAACTTTAAAAAAAAAGTAAAGAAGCCTTTTTAACAGCTGTAAGGCAAAAAAAGTATTTTAAAAACACTTGCATAAATAGTTTGTTTTTTTTTTTGTCTTTCTTTAGTAAGTTTAGACTTTATATATTTAAGAAAAAAGAACTGCACAAAATCTGTTCATTACTTTAACAAAAGAAGTGAATGAAGGATTATAAGATGCTTGTTATTGAGACATTTGACCTGAAATGAGGAAAAGATAGACTTTGAAAAGTTAAACTTTTTCTAGATTGCAATATGAATGATTATGGTTAGTAAATTTGAATGCGATAGATATGTCAAAGCTATAAAATCCAAACAGACTTCTTAGTGTTCCTACCTGATTATATACAAAAGAATATCAGTTTGAAATGTATTGAGATTGTGAACAATGAATAATTGATTCACTTACAAAAGAATTTGGAAACTGATTTTATCTAGCAAAAAGATTTTCTAAGTTTACCTTTTTTTTCCTCTTTCATTTGTCTTCATTTTTTTTCAGACTGTTTTAATATCCATAGATAGTAGCGTGAATACTCATGTATCTATTTCCATTTGACAAGGTGAGTGGTGAGAAAAGTCAGCAAGCCTAAGTTTGGTGGATTGGTCTGCAAGTGGAAGAGCTCAGATAGACTGTGCTGTCGCGACGCTGAAAGGAAGGAAGTAATATTCAACAAGTAAGTAACTATGCACATTCAAGAATATAACGAAGAAAAATAATTGAATATGAATTTTTAAAAAAGAGAAGAAAAAAAAAAACTGAACAACCATGAAACTTTTTTTCTTTTTTTACAAGATTCTGTAGTATTGTAAGTTTTAATTACTAAAGTAGTTATAAATTATCTATAGTCCAATTGACTTCTTTTCCATTGTAATATCACCAGTGGCTTAAATAAAGAGATGTAAATCTTCATAATTTCTCTTATATACGCGGCTCTATATTCTTTTATCGAAAAGAAATAAAGATGATAATTATTCTCTGTACTCCATTCTACTGTATACGAAAGCTGCTAACTATCTGATTCTTTGTTTATTATCTGTATGTTTCTTCATATTGCTAATATGGCTTGCAACATCCTAGAAACCATTGATTTTTCCTCTTTTGCTTCTTCTTTTCTAGATAATATTTAAAGTAGCCCACTTTTAAGTTTTTAATAGAGTACTAGTTTCCATTTTTCCTCTAGTGTTCATTTCATTGAGAATATTTTGGACACTGATTTTAGGCTCATGCCAAAACTGATACAACAGCTAATTTTTATTAGGGCTTTTGAACATATTCCACATGCTTGATAGTTTCAAGTTTGTTTTAAAGAATTTCACAAATTGTGACCCCCCCCCCAAAAAAAAAAAGGTCTTAATGGATTAGCTGAATTGTTTGATCTCCAATTGTTGGTTTAATCTCCATCAGTAATTGCTTAATATTTTAAATCTTGTTTACCTATTAAAAAAATCCTGAAAATAAAGTTTTAAAGAAGATAAATAGTGAAGTAGGTGTTTATTATAAAATGATGGACATCTAACTGATATCTTAAAGTGTAAAGGTCATTGTATGATAGCAGTTGTGAAATATGGTATGAAACCTGGAATGAACTTAATACTAGAAAAGATCTATGGAAATTATCAGAAGGAAAGTGAATCCCATGAATAATTCTGAGGGATAGGAATAAATCACATGGATCAACATCATGAGAATATTAAAGAAGAGAAAACGGGAGAGTAGAGCAGAAACAGGGGTAACTAAAGGTGCCCAAAGAAATAACGAAAAGTTTGCAGAAGATAGAGATATGGTAGGGAGTTTGCTGGAAGACATAAGCAGAGGTAGCAAGATTGTTATGCGAAGAACTTGGGAAAGTCTTTGTCCAATAGTGGGACTCAAATGACTGAGAGAAGAGAAAAGCAATCACTAATCAAATGGATTGTTTATATTAAATACACGTATAACCTACTTTGGGATAGCATATGCCAAACAATACGGAAAAATGGTTGGCAAGCAGATAGAGAGATGAGATAGTGGTTTTGCAGGTAAGACGTGGCAGAAGGCCTAGCACAAATTAAGATGTAGGAAGAATCTGGAAAGGTGTTTGCCGAATAGTGACTCAAAATGGCCGATGAGGAAGAGAAAGGTCACTAATCCAATGAAATTGTATAAGTTGCATAACAACACACACCTTTAAGTGTGGTCATTTGAAATCCCCTTGAAAGACAAGAGAACAAAATACTTTAGAGGATATAAATAAACAATTTACTTCAAAGATTTAGTGGATTTAAGATAAAGTAAAGCTTCTTGTGTTATTTCAACCTATCACAACTTTTTGTTCATTCTGTTGCTCAGGGTTTTCCTTTTCTCCAATAGATTTGCAAAACAAATTTCTAATTGAAGAGGAAGGATAGTTGGCACAAACTCTCATCTGATTTACAGCAATTCAAGTGTTTTGCTTTGAAAACTTTTGCTTGAAAATGTGTGTTCAAGTTTTAGAAAAAGTCTGAACAATAATGGGGCTTTTTTTTGAATTTGAATTGGGGGGGAAAAGGTTGATTTAACGAGAAAATGAAAATAACATTTGGACATCATCACAAGGTTTTATTCAACTTTTCTAATAAAAGATACTTTTCTTTCTTTCCTTTTTTCTGCTTATTTATTTTAGATGAAAATATAACAGGAAAGAAATATGTGATTATTGGAAAAAGCAATTGATTAAAAGACTAATTCTTGAAGAGCTTATAAAGACAAGTCATTTAGTAGGTTTAAGAACAGCATGTTAACTATTCTACATTCAAATTGAATGGCTTTATTGATTTTATCTAATTGGTAATCCTTTTCAATGCAAGTAAAATGTCAGTAAGGAGTGGCCTATTGTCGGTATTAACACAACCAAAGGGAAGTCTATCCCTTTTCACTGGTGTAGACAGGGCAGATTGTTTTGCATTCAAGTAGCACTACCAGTTAGCATCAGCTCCCCACTATACTGTACAGATTCAAGCTTGTGTACTAATGAGCTGAGTTGGCGATCTATACAACCTGAACCTTGCAGTTCCAAGGCAAATGCTCCTACTGACTGGAAAGAGATAAATACTTTTCTCTCTTATTTACTCCACATGATACAATGGTTAGACAAAGTGAAGACTAGTACACTACTATTAGTGTTGGATTCTTCATTTTTCTGGTTGGTCCATCCATCCATCTTTGACCGACACTTTTTGGATGATTTGATAAACATAAACGGTGCAGAAGAGTGCCAAAGATTCTCCTGAACAACATTGCTCAGGTTTTGAATTCAGAGTTTTCTTCTTAGCACTGATTGCCCTTAACAAGGTTTAGAAGACCCAGTCTGTCCCATTATTTTCCATAGCTTAGAGTGTGGGTAGAAGGTTCATGCCTTCCCAAAGGGAATGGTGAAGTGAAAGCAAATTGGACTATCCAGGATGAATTCTGGCTATTGAGTCCATTTGATTAAGACAATAACTATAGTTAGTAAATACTATTTATTAATGTCAATTTTCTCTGTGTTGTGGCTAAAGCTGGAGTCTGGCATTGTAGATAGCAAAGTTTGAACTCCGTCATGTTGTTATACTTCACTTTTGATCGCAATGTGCTTAACTTTAACAATCTGTTGAGAATTTTTTGAGAAGTCCAGAGTCCCTTCCTATAAGGATTCTATCAAAAATGGCTAATGGCCTTTTCATTTTAAAGTTAAACCTGAGATATTTCCCTTAAATCAAGACTTCTAAATATGTTTAATTTAACATTAAAAAAGGTATCATTTGGAAGTGATTTAGAAAATGAATGTGACTTCCAGCTGGCGGAATGAGGTGGGTAAGGATGTTATGAGTTTAAAAAGGGTATGAACCCTCATGAACCCAAAGCTATTATCTTACAAAGATTGGCTTGTCATTAAAATAAACAAGAGGTTGATATGCAATTAAACAAAGAAACCAAAACACTTGTCACATTTATACATTTACCTTGGGTTTTTAAAAAAAGATGTTTATGCTTGATTTCTGGTATAATTTTTAACCACACTCTTGGATGCAACCCTAAACTCTGACTGGCTTCTCCCAGTTTACTTCCTGGTATCCCTGTTCCACAGGAAGGGAATGTGTATATTTTCCCTGTACACACACCCAAAATTAAAGTCTCAAAATGATGAATCTTGTCTACTGACCTTTGACCATACTAGTGTCCCAAAGACCTCTGTTATGACAGACATTAAAAAGACTATTTCTTTCATCTCCATTAAGAAGAGAGCCCTTCTCTTTCTATTTTATCAGCTATAAATCTGCCTAATTCCCTCCCCACCAATTTGTCCACACACTTTTAATGATTCAAATAGATATCAAAAATTAAATTTTTCATTCCACCGTAATTATACTGTATAAATTTCCTTTAATACATATCTTATTAAATAGGATGTTTATGTTTTTTGTTCACAACCTTGTATAGAGCCACATGCCTCTAAATGAAGCTGGCAATAAAGTTGGTTCAGAGATAATAAATTGGTCACATGAGAATTATATTCTTTTGCCTTACTCGAATCAT
>CM042164.1:20978670-21076170 GCA_023376005.1 Doryteuthis pealeii
CTGAGGAGGTGTTGACTATTCCACTGTCCATAGAACAATCTGTTAACAGTCATTTCCAAGACTGCAGGTTCAATCCTGGGGACTAAGGTGAAAGTAACAAGAATAACAATTATAACAGTATTCTACAGTGGCAAACTTGATAGGCAGATTTGAATTAAAACAAAAAACTCACAATTAAATGAGTTCTTTAATCTGAAGAAATAATCATACAACAATTTCACTTAATTCAAAGTCCATGTGGTCTGAAAAAGATGTTTCATATTTGATAGGTTTTCATGAAACCCTAAACATAGATACTGAATGTCTGAGCCCAGTTTTCGAATATTCATGATGGGCTTATCAAGATCAGAAAGATTGTTTGTTTGTTTTATGCCCCCTCCCCCACCACCACCATTATATTATAACGAGCTTAACAACATTCATTCAGGAATATAAATCAATAAAAAGCTTCAAAACCTTTTTTTTTTTTTCCTGGGGGGGCCTTAGATTATAAACATTTGAAAATTGGCCAGAGCTATTCAAAAAATTAAATCTAACATTTACAAAATTATAGTAATCTTAAGTTCAATTTTACATAATTAAACGTCCGATGATGGAGTGACCCTATTGTCAAATATCAGCCAGACAGTGAGGGGTCTATCTCCTTTTAGCTAGAGCTTGACCAGGGAGATTTTTCTGAGGTGGAGTGCCACACCTCACCACTTTAACTGTACAGATTCAGATTACCCAAGCTGTGCTGCTCATGTGATCAGTGGCAAGGACCAGTATTGAAACCCAGAACCTTGTGATCCATACAATGCCTCACTGAGCTAAAAATTCTAAAAAGATATACCTATTTAAACTAAATGCATGCCACTGGTTACATTGCTGTAGATTTTGTTTTTTTAGGTTCTGGAATTATTAGATCTAGATTTTGGAGATTCTTATTTTGAGGAGCAAACAGCAAAATCTGCAAAGGAATCCAACCATATGGAATGTTGGTGAAATTACAAACACTTGCCTTTTATTTATTTATTTTGGCAACTTTTTGTATTTGGAATTTCTTTTGCAAAGCAAATGATAATGATTCTCTTGATTATTGTAGTCTTTATATAGTGCCAGCTCCTAATGCATATTCATATATGGTTAGGCTAGCTAACTGTGAGAAACCACTCGGGTGATTTGCATAGTAAATTTACTTGGTAAAAGTAACCACTCAGTACCTTAATTACATACATAGAAGTCAGACTTCTGCTTTGGATTTGGCCATCAGATCACAATATATACTAACTAATTACAAGATTGATGTGACATAAAACAAGAGAGAGTATGAGAAGTAGGAGGAGGGGGAGAGGGATGAGAGAGGGAGGAGAGGAGAGAGAGGAGAAAGAGAGGGGAGAGAGAGGAGAAGAGAGGAGAGAAGAGGAGAGAGAGAGAGAGGAGAAAGAGAGGGAAAGAGAGGAGAAAGAGAGGAGAGAGAGAAAGAGAGGGAAAGAGACAGATAGGGAGAGAATTTTTAGAGAGAGAGAGAGAGAGAGAGAGTGAGAGAGAGGCTGCTGAAGTGATATCTTTTCTTATCTTGCAATACATAATTAATTATCAATTTACAAAATCCAACTATAATCTGCAGATATCTGTTTACAGAAAATGCAATGCGATTTTTAGAATTTTCACCAAAAATCAGGCCATTGCCAAAATGTATCCTTGATTGATAGAATTAGAAATTCTTTAGCATTTAGAAAAAAAAATCAACAGATACCCTAGAACAGAGCTCATAAAATCTACATCAATTTCTTTCTTTAAATCCTGTAGAGATTCTTTGTTAAACTTATTCCATTATTCTATTAAAAGAAAAGATGTGAATTGTTGCTCTATTAAGTCTTTATTATTTATTTGTATCTGTGTGATCTCCTTGAGCCTGAAATATCAGATTTACAGAATATAAAAAATACTTGCTTAAAAATATCAACTTACAGTGTATAAAAAAGTGTCAAGAAATAAAAGCTTACATTGTATTTAGTAAAATAGTGTTAATGGCAAAGTATAGGCTATTTAATAGTTAAAATAACACTTAACCCAAAATACTGGTTCTTGTATGTTCAAATCAGTTAATAGTTGAAAATTATTTACTGGGATAAACCTTATAAAACAACCAACACACTTGTCAATTCGTTTTTGTTTTTTTTTAATAAGAGTAGGTGATTAAAAGTTTGAGAAAAATTAAGATTGCACATCTGCTTAAAAAATTTTTTTTTTAAATCTATTGGTTTAGATTTTTTCTTTGTATATTTAAAAAAAAAAAAATCCTGGATGAAATATGTTGCATACAATCTTTCATTTCTTTGCATCCATAGCTGAAAACAAATAAGAAATTTACTTCTAATTCTGTTTTTAATCTAGTTATCTATTCTATGATATTTTGCAATATGCAAAAAGAAATTTACAATTTCAGTTATTTCTTGTGTTGGATTTGTAAACATAAACAACAGAAAAAAAAAAAAAATTAATTCATATTTTGTTTTACAACTTCTTGCCACCTGCCATCACCCAATGGATTTAGATTTGCTGAGCCATCAGATGTGCACACACACACACACACACAAAAAGGAAGAAAAAAAAATCAGTTTTAGGTGCATTTTGGCAGAATAAAAATGTTCCACTTCTGAGAATTGCTAAAACCATACAAATTAAACAAGAAAAAAAAGTTGGTATTTGTTATGTATATATATATATATATATATATATATATAATAGAATCTTCCACCAAATCAGAAAACCCATTTCTGTTTTTATTACTTTAACTGACCATCTTTAATCATGGTTCATGTCAATATTGCATAAAAACTAAAGAACTCTATGAATTGCAAATGTCACTGGGGAATTATTTATTTTAAAATGATCAGTTTCCCTATAATTTCTGGTAGCATCATTTCAAAATAGAGAAAAAAGAAAGGAAAAATAGAAAAACACTACTAGTTTTAGTTTGTGTGTGTGTGTGGTGGTGTGTGTGTGTGTGGTGGTAACACTCTTTTCATGATTCAGTAAGGCAAAGAATATAATTCTACAGTGACCAAATATTATCTCTGAACCACACTTATTTGCAGCTTCATTAGAGGCATATGTGGTATACAAAGGTTGAAACAAAAAAACCATAACATTTTCCTATATAATAAAGATATGTATTAAAGAAATTCTATACGTATTAATTAGGTGGAATGAAAATTAATTTTGATATCTATTTGAATCATTAAAAGTGTGTGGACAAATTGGATGGGGAGGGAATTAAGGCAGATTTTAATAGATGATAAAATAGAAAGAGAAGGGTCTCTCTCTTAATGGAGATGAAAGAAATAGTTTTTTAATGTCTGTCATAAACAGAGGTCTTTGACACTAGTATGGTCAAAGGTCAGTAGACAAGACTATCATTTTAATTTTGGGTGGTGTGAATATTTTCCTTCCTTGGAATCAGGATATCAGGAAGTAACTGGAAGAAGTCAGTCAGAGTTAGGGTTGCATCCCAAGAGTGCTTGGTAAAATTATTACAAGAAATCAAGCAGTAAACATCTTTTTTTAAAAACTGAAGGTAAATGTATAAATGTTGATTGTGGTTTGGTTTCTTTGTTTAATTGCATATCAACCTCAATTGGTTATTTTAATGACAAAGCCATCCTTGTAGAATAATAGCTTGGGGATGAGGGGGTTCATACCCTTTTTTAACTCATAACATCCTATACCGCCTCATTCCGCCCAGCTGGAAGTAACATTCATCTTTCTAATCTACTCCAAATGATAGGTTTTGTTTAAATGTAATATTAAACATATTTAGAAGTCTTTGATTTAAGGGAAATATCTCAGGTAACTTTAAATGAAAATGCTATTTTTAGCACTTTTGATAGATCCTTATAGGAATGGGACTCTGGACTTCTCAAAATTCTCAAGAGGATGTTAAGAGTTAAGCACATTAGATCAAAAGTGAATATAACAACATGACTGGAGTTCAAACTTGCTATCTACAATGCCAGACTCCAGCATGTTAGCCACAACACCAGAGAAAATTAACATAATAAATAGTTATTTACTAAACTAATAGTTATTGTCTTATCAAATGGACTCAATAGCCAGAGTTCAAATCCTGGATAATCCAATTTGCATTTCACTTCAGCCAAATTCCCTTGGGAAAGGCATAAAACCTTCTCACCCACACACTCCAAGCTATGGGCAAATAATAGGGCAGACTGGGCTCTTTAACCTTGATAAGGCAATCAGTCTAAGAGAAGAAAACTGAATTCAAAACCTGAGCAATGTTGTTCAGGAGAATCTTTGGCACTCTGTTGCACCATTTTTATGTTATCAAATCATCCAAAAAGCGTGGCACAAAGCTGAATGTATGGACTAACCAGTGAGAATCCAACTCACTAATAGTAGTGTACTAGCTTCACTTGCTAAACCATTACATCATGTGAGTAAATAAAGAGAGAAAAGTATTTATATCTCTTTCAGTCAGTAGAGCATTTGCCTTGGAACTGCAAGGTTCAGGTTTGATACTAGGCATCGCCAACTAAGCTCATTAGTAGCACAAGTTGAACCTGTACAGTATAGTGGGGAGCTGATGGTAAGTGTAGTGCTCCACCTTAGATGCAAAAACAATCTCCCTGGTCTAGCACCAGTGAAAAAGGGAAAGACTCCCTTGGTGTTGGTTAATACCGACAATAGGCCACTCCTCTTACTTTACATTTTACTTGCATTTGAAAAGTGATTACAATTAGATAAAACTCAGATAAAGCCATTCAATTTGAATGTAGAATAGTTAACATGCTGTTCTTAAAACCTACTAAAATGAACTTAGTCTTTTATAAGCTCTTCAAGAATTGTCTTTTAATCAATTGGCTTTTTTCCAATAATCACATTTTTCTTCTTTTATATTTTCATCTAAAATAAATAAGCAGAAAAAAAGGAAAAGAAAGAAAAGTTATCTTTTCATAGAAAGAGTTGAATAAAACCTTGTGATGATGTCCAAATGTTTCATTTCTGTTAAATCAACCTTTTCCCCCCCAATTCAAATTCAAAAAAAGCCCCATATTGTTCAGACTTTTTCTAAAACTGTGAACACACATTTTCAAGCAAAAGTTTTCAAAGCAAACATTGAAATGCTGTAAATCAGATGAGAGTTTTGTGCCAACTATCCTCCTCTTCAATTAGAAATTTGTTTTGCAAAACTCTATTGGAAGAAAAGAAAACACCTGAGCCAACAGAAGTGAACAAAAAGGTGTGATAGGTGAAATAACACAAGAAGCTTTACTTTATTCTTAATCACTAAATCTTTGAAGTAAATTGTTTATTTATATCCTCTAAAGTATTTGTTCTCTTTGTCTTTCAAGGATTTTCCAAATGCACACACTAAGAGCTGTGTGTGTTGTTATGCAAACTTATACAATTTCATTTGATTAGTGACCGCTTTCTCTTCCTCATTGGCCATTTTGAGTCCACTATTCGTCAAAACCTTTCCCAAGTTCTTCAATAACAATCTTAATTTGTGCTAGCCTCTGCCAAGTCTTACCTGCAAAATCCACTATCTCATCTCTCTATCTTCTGCCAAACCTTTTTCCTGTTATTTGTTGGGCATATGCTAATCCCCAAAGAGGATATACAGTGTATTAATATTAAACAATTCCATTTGATTAGTGATTGCTTTCTCTTCCTCATCAGTCATTTTGAGTCCACTATTGGACAAAGACCTTTCCCAAGTTCTTCCATAACAATCTTGCTAACCTCTGCTATGTCTTACCAGCAAACTCCACTATCTCATATCTCTATCTTCTGCCAAACTTTTTCTTGTTATTTCTTGGGCACTGTTCTGCTCACTCTCCCAGTTTTCTTTCTTTCTTTAATAATTTCTATGATGTTTATGATCCATGTTGATTTATTCTATCCCTCAGAATTATTCATGGGATTACACTTTCCTCTGATTAATTCCATAGATCTTTTCTAGTATTTAAGTTCATTTCCAGGTTTCATAACCATATTCCACAACTGCTATCATACAATGACCTTTACACTTTAAGAATATCAGTTAGATGTCCATCATTTTTAATAAACACCTAACTTACTATTATCTTTCTTTAAACTTTATTTTCAGGATTTTTTTAATAGGTAAACAAAGATTTAAAATATTAAGCAATTACTGATGGAGATTAAACCAAACAATTGGAGATCAAACAATTCAGCTAATCCATAAGACTCTTTTTTTTTTGTTGGGGGGGGGTCACATATTTGTGACAATTCCTTTAAAACAAACTTGAAACTTATCAATGTCAAATGTGAATATGTCAAAAGCCAATATAAAATTAGCTGTGGTATCAGTTTTTGGCATGGAGCTAAAAATCATGTTCCAAAATATCTCCAATGAAATGAACACTAGAGAAAATGAAACTAGTAGCTCTATTAAAAACTAAAAGTGGGCTACTTTAAATATGTATCATAGAAAAGAAGAAGCAAAAGAGAAAAATAATGGTTTCTAGGATGTTGCAAGCATTTTACCAATATGAAGAAACATTACAGATATAAAACAAAAGAATCCAGATAGTTAGCAGCTTCAGTATAAGTAGAATGAGTAAGAGAGATAATTTATCATCCTTTATTCTTTTCGATAAAAGAATATAGAGCCGGTATATAAGAGAGAAATTATGAAGATTTACATCTCTTTATTTAAGCCCATCTGGTGATATTACAATGAAAAGAAGTCAATTGGACTATGAGATAATTATAACTACCTTTAAGTAATAAAACTTACAAATTCTACAGAATCTGTAAAAGAAGAAAAAAAAGTTTCATGGTTGTTCAGTTTTTTTTTTCTTTTTCTTTTTTAAAAATTCATATTCAATATATTTTTCTTTTTCTTTATAATTCTGAATGTGCTAGTTTTACTTACTTGTTGATATTACTTCCTTCTTTCAAGCGTTCGCCGACAGCACCAGTCTTCTGAGCTCGTTCACTGCCAGCCAAATCCACCAAACTTAGCTTGCTGACTTTCTCACCACTCACCTGTCAAATGGAAATAATACATGAGTATTCACGCTACTTATCTATGGATATTAAACAGTCTGAAAAAAATGAAGAAAAATGAAGAAAAAAAAAGGGTAAACTAGAAAATCTTTTTGCTAGATAAAATTCAGTTCAAGATTCTTTTTGTAAGTGAATCAATTTATTCATTGGTTCACAATCTCAATACATTTTCAAACTGCATATTCTTTTGTATATAATCAGGTAGGAACACTAAGAAGTCTGTTGGATTTTTATAAGCTTTGACATATCTATCGCATTCAAATACTGACACCATAATCATTCATTGCATCTAAGAAAAAGTTAACTTTTCAAAAGTCTATCTTTTCCTATTCAGGTCAAATTCTCAATACAAGCATCTTATAATCTTCATTCACATTTCTTTGTTATAAGTAATGAACAGATTTTGTGCAGTTCTTTTTTTTAAATATATAAGTTCTAAACTACTAAAGAAAGACAAAAAAAAAAACTAATTTTTGGCAAGTGTTTTTAAAAATACTTTTTTGCCTACAGCTGTAAAAAGGTTCTTTATCTTTTTTTTAAAGTTCAATAACTAAAGATATAAATCTTTATTCTGTAAAAATAAAAAAAACAAAAAATAAAAAACCTTGAAAGAACTTTATATAAATTTTTGGTCAAAGACGTTCTAAGTTTTAGCTAGCAATATTTAAAAACTCAATGACACCAAATAAGCTGACTTTCCAATTTGTCAAAATGAATGGAACATTTTGAAAAAAAAACACAAAAAAACCTACCATAATGAAGAGAGTCATTCAATAAATAAGGTGAATTTTGCTTAAGGAATTGGCAATAGGAAGCACTATTTTCTATTGCACTTTTTTCAAGATCAATAGTAATGGGTTCTTTCATATCCTAGAAGACTGTCAGCATGACCTTCTTTACTGACTCTGCTACACTTGTAACTTTTTCTTTACCTGTGAATCAGTATGTTTCCACTTAATGGACCCTCTTTTTGACAGTTTTATATTGAAAACCCAAGTTTATCCTATTCATAAACATCTTTTTGAGTAAAATGTAATTCTCCATAAACCTCACACATTCTTCAGTAAATTTCACATGACTTTCACTTCTCAGCCATTAAAGATTTAATGACAGACCTCTATTCAACCCCAGAGCATTGTTTGATTTGCTGCCAGTTTGAATAACCCCAAAAGAAATATTTTTGTAAGATTAAAATAATTGTTGCTATATATCATTTCCAAATAATGCAGAGTTTACATTTTTTTTTAAAGTGTGTGTGTGTGTGTGTGTGTGTGTGTGTGTGGTATTTTTCCTCCCCCTATCTAAATTTCCCTTATTTATTGAATGATCCTCATATTTGTGTATAAAATTTCCAGATTTTTCAGCTCAAAAGTTAGGGGCACATTATAACTACAAGAAAAACATAAACCTCCTCCTGGCCGAGAGCATTGCCATATTCAGAACAGCATGACCAAAAGTAAATGATATCTATGGTCCAAACTAACCAATATGCAAAAAACACTCTTCTTTTTTTATTGCCACAGAGAAATAACCACATTATAATTTGTTCCTTCTTTTGTGAACTTATTTTCACCAAAAGTTTGTCATATTTTCGTGTGAACATATCTTTGCCTTTACTCTAAAAAAATACTTTAAAAACAAACTATATAAATTCTTATTTTTAGTCAATAAAAAAAGAGATAAAATTTAGTATAAAGTTAGCTGCTATAAATTCCAAGAAGTCTATGCGTATTATACACAAGAGATCATCCCCCCCAGCTCTGGCATTTTGTAGCTGACTAATTACGCTATTGATAATATTTAAAAAAAAGTAACTTGGTCAAAGAGCAAAAATATTAAATTCAAGTTGTTGTTGTTTTTTTTTGTTTTTTTGTTTTTTTTTTTTGGGGGGGGGGGTTGAGAAACGTGTGAAGTAGTTCTGTACTATTTTCTTTACTCTCAAATGATATAACAACTATTAATAATTTGAAAAGTAAAAAGAACCAATAAAATACCAAGTATACAAATAAGGTTAATCAATGCCAAACTAAAAATGATGTTGAAATTATTCCAAGCAATTTCTAATGTTTTTCAGCCATTCATTCATTTACTTTTCAGCCTATACTTTTGATTCTAGTTTAATAAATCAATTAACTTTATGAATATAAAACAAATATAGAAAAAAAAGAGAAGTTTGAGAAAAATAACAAATGCAAACAGGACTTCATTTTATACATGTCCATTCTTAAAATATAGACACTTAAATTTAATTATCATTAAATAATTTATAATAAAACTGATATTCCATTTTCATATCAACCAAAAATGGAACATAATATTCAGGAAAAAATAAGTTATAGTCATAAGCTGATGGCCATGTCATGCTGAAATAACCAATTCCTATCAGATCACCAAAGTTAAGCAGCAAAGAGTCTGTTCAGTAATTAGGTGGGTGGCCACTTATAAACAGCAGATACTCAAAACCATCTGAGGCATGTGTGCCAGACTAAGCAAAAGTTAAATAGATAATAATTATTTCATAACATAAATAGAGACACCTCAATCTTAGTAAAGGTAAGATTATATATATATATATATGAGAAGTAAACAAACAATGTGTTTTGATATGGCTTTTTTTTTAGCCGACAATTTTTGGGAGAATATGTGCTTAATTAAAGTTGTACCTAATTTTTGAAAATTAATTAATTAATAATTAATGAATTAGGTGGGCATACCTATTCAAAATGTAAGGCTAAACAAATCGAGAAAAATCAATCTCTGTATGTACATTTCGGCCTATTAGGTATAATGGTTAGAGTCTCCACCTGTCAGCTTGACAGTCAGGGTTCGAATCACACACAAAGCAGTCTTCCTGTCTATAGCTCTGCTGATGAGGCCTAATAGGCCGAAATGTACATACAGAGATTGATTTTTCTTGATTTGTTTAGCCTTACATCTTGAATAGGAATACCCGCCTAATTCATTAATTATTAATTAATTAATTTGCAAAAATTAGGTACGACTTCAATTAAGCACATATTCTCAACAAAATATATATATATATATATATATATATTCTGAACAAGTGAATATTTGAGATGTGTTGGTGCCATAGGATAGAAAGATATAAGTGAAATGTATCTAAAGCAGAACACTTCATTGAGGTTAATAAGATTCTTTTTGATCTCTTATCAAACCTTTGAGAAGTAAATAACTTTTCTTCTTTTTTTTGTGTGTATTATTTCAAAAAGTACTAAGAAAGGAAATTAGCAAAAGACTGGAGTTGGTTTTGCATTAACATTTCATAGGAAAGATTAGCAACACAAGTAATTAGGGCACATGTCTTTTTACAGATCATACCAGCAAGAGAATTAATAAAACATTAGATGGTCAGAATTTATTCTTAGATTTAGGCTTATGGATAACAAAAAAAACGTGAGCTCTTAATAATAGTCTGGATAAAAAAAATGCCATATATATATATATATATATATATATATAATTTTGTTTTTCACACTAATACATTATTTAACCTTCCTCAGGTATACATTGCATATTGTGCTTCATATATATATTTTTTTTTTCTTAAATCTTTAAAATCTTTTTTCTCTTGAGCTCATCAAGTACATTAGAGTCCAAGAGAATTAGAAAACAGACAATTAACATCTCAGTAGAGGTTAGTAGTATCAACATAAGAGGAAAGCTCACTTGTTGATGTTTCTTTTAGAGAGAGAAGGAATAAATTATCATAGCTATTTATTTTAAAGGTACCATAATAATTCACAAATATCCTCAAGTTGATCTCTTATAAGTGATAGGAAGAAGAGGAGGAGGAAGGGAGGAGGAGGAGGGGAGTTAAGTGTTAAAATTAGTTTTAAAACACTGATTCCATTAGATTTCAACAAATTCATTCACACTTCCAAAAAGAGAGTTCAACAAAACAGATTCCACAGTTTTTCCGCTTCTCATGTTGATACCACTAACACAGGACGACCAGCAGAAGTATCAAATTCAAGGGCACAAAATAAAGGCCATTATATCTTGAAGAAGAAGAGACACATTAGGACAAAAGTTAAATTGTGGGCGGGGGTCCTTATAATTTCTACCGGTTATTGTACTAAACTTCAGTACTGCTAATAGGCTACTAAAGGAGACTCTTTATTTATCAAAATTAATATGCATGTAACAATAAATATCTAGGAGAATGGGAATAAATAATGGTTTAAGATGTTTGGTTTAGGATTAGAAAATCTGGGTCTTCAAGTAATGAAGGAGATTTTTTGTTTCTCTTTCATATATATATATATATATATATATATATATATATATATATTATACACACACTGATATCTCTGCTACTTAACCAAGAAGTAGCGATATCAGTATATATATATTTGTTTGATATTTATTTATATATTATTATATTTTTGTATATTGTTTGATTTCTTTCAAAAGTTGTATTTTATCATTTGGTTGACACTATCAAAAAATTGTTTGATAATGTTTTAAACTAATTGCGTTAACGTCAATACAGTTTATGATTTATAGTCTATGGTCCCTAGTATGTCACACACAAAGCTTCCTTTCTTTTTTTTTTTAAAGGAAGTGTAAGTATGTGATAGAGGAATATCCAATATGAAGCCTGACCAGAAGCACCTTCTCTTTCTTTCTTGTTTGGTAACTCTGTCCAATGAAATGTTTTATGTTTGTTGTAAACCTTCCAGTTGTAATCTAAGAATATAGTTGGGGTCACATATTAGATTTATTGCCAAGTATGATATCCTGTTGCTGGGTATATATATGTGTGTGTTTTCTTGCTGTATAGACAAACTGTTTTGGTTTGTTAAATTTTCTATGGTTCTGACCCTTTAAATAGTTTTCCTACTGCCTTATATATCATTGTGGGTTTATTGGAACTCACCCATTAGAATAAAAGCTTTTGAAAATTGTTGAATTAGATGGTTTAAATTAAATTTAGTAATACTGTCTTTTGAAAGGATATATATATATATATATATATATATATATATATATATATATATATTTTACCAACTCCCCCGCATGAGCAGGATACGACACAAGGTCAATTTCTCAAGCGGAGTTCAGCAGGTTTCAATTCAGAGTTTTCCTTCTCCTAGACTGGTTACCTAGCCATGGTTAAAGAGTCCAGTCTGCCCTGCTATTTACCTATAGCTGGAGGGAGAGTAGGATTCATACCTTTTCCAAGGGTATTAGCACAAAGTGAAATGCAATTACCACATCCAGGATTTGAACTTGTGGTGACGAGTCCATTTCCCATGACTTTAACCATTACACCACGCGCTTCCTATATATATATATATATATATATATAAAAATGAGAGAGAGAGAGAGAAAATAAAGTCTGCTATATTTATAAGTAAAGACTACCCAATATCATTAATAGAGCATGTATATTATCACTTGGTTTAAAAATTGCATAGAAGGCATTTCCTGAAAAAAGAAATGCCAATACCTTCTATGCAATTTTTATACCACTTGGTTTAAAAATGTCATAGAAGGTAAACTGTCAGTTACTAAGTGTCATTGACTTCATGTCTCTGCTACCCTTTATATATTGAATATATATATATAGTGATTGCTATATGTATTGTAGTTGATACAACAATTGCTTGTATGTTTGTATTCAGATTGACTTGGTTATATACTTTGTTATTTATAAATATAAATGTACTGCCTGAAGCTGTATCATCTTGGTTGTTTTTATAATTGTATGAAGTGTCATGTGTATTTTATTTCTTCATTTTCTTTAAGAGAGATGTTTCTTGTAAACGTATGGCTGCTGAGCGAGAAAATTCCTTACATGCTACATTATTTCTTCAAAATTTCTGTTTGAACTTGAGATATTCCATTGTATTATGCGCTGTTGGTCATGTATTTTAGGTATTGAGATTCAGCTCTTCAAATGTCCAGGCTCTTCTGAGCTAAGTTCAGTTGTTGTGCTTCTGTTTCATAGAAGAAGGGAGAAGGGGGGCGGTCTTGTTTGATGTGTTATCTCTTTGCCTTTCTTTTTCAGATTCTTATTGTGTTGGTGTTTTGTTTTTTGTTTAGTGCTCCTCTATATGTAAGTATAGACAACATTTCGGTACAACAGCACTTGCCTCTTTCTTTAAACTTAAAAAAAAAAAATATGATAATTTGTTGCTTATTTACCCCCCCACCTCTCAAGTACAGAGCCTAAACTTACAGATATTTTGTTTTTTCTATGAATTTCTTAATTATAAGAACAAAATAAATCACTTTAAAAAGAGCACACCTGAGAGGGGGGGGGGGCAGCAAAATTGCACCATTTTGTCAGATACAGATTTTAATTTCTACATGTGATTTAAAAAAAAAAATCCTTTCCTCTTCATGTTAGAGCAAAAATTATGTTGAGTTTCATTCATTTTTTATGAGTTTTGTTGAATTTTAATTAATGGGTCTTAAAAAAGATGTGAAATTTTGGCCATATCTATCTATATGTTGTTTTCAGTGTTCAGATTTTCAAATTTATTTTGTGTTGGACTTAGCTTCATTTGTTTCAGTCTCGTCTCTTGTTTCAAAGAATTTTATTAATTAGATGATTTTTATTTGCATTTTCTTTTTAGGTGAGAGTTTCTTGTTTTTTCTAAAATTTCTGCAAGAGATTATCTTATTTTAATTTTGATACTGAACGGCTCATTTTGCTCTGAGTTTTTTTTTTTTTTTGTTTAGCATATGGATTGACTTGATGAATATGTTGTGGTTTTTCATCCACCGAAAGGAAGATGGATAGACAAGATTTTATTAATTTCTATTATGAATTCTGGCCAGTCATTCAGTACCAGCTGCAGCATTCCCTTAATGAGGGTCTTGCTTCTTCTCTACTGTCTATACTTATTGAACTCCTCATTATTTGCGTATATAATGGTTTCAACTTGGCATGTTCAATTATTTTTTCAGTTCCTGGAAATTAAATGTTTTAGTTGTATTTTATTTTCATTATTTCCTTTTCTTTTTTCTGCATTTCCTATATTCTTGCTGGGTGGTTTTTCATATTTACACTTTTTGTTACACTTATCTTCAGGGTGATTGCTGTCTTCCTGTCAGCGTCTCTTATATACCAGTTAGTCTGATGCATATTTCTGGCATATCTAGAAAATGAGTATTACTTGACATTTTCTATTACCAGCTGACTTTTGAACAGACTGATGGCATGTTAAATGTTAATATATAGGTATTTCTATGTATCTATTGGTCTTAGTTTTTTTAAATGTCTATTCTCTAAACTAGCAAGAATATGTGCCCTCTGGATGTAAGTATTTAATTTTTAATGTAATTAAATAAATTACAAAGATTAACAAAATTAAATAAGAACACATAAACAGGTTACACTTATTTTAATTATATTCTAATTGGTTTCTATATAAAATCATTCATAGGATTGATTTTAATACATTGGAGAAAAAAAAAAATATTAGAGATCAATAGCACCAAGAAATTATTCATTAAATTGGTTTTTGTTAAAACCAGTATGCAAATTAACCACACCATATATTATGTAAACCTTTTTCTTAGTGATATATAAGACACATTGCAGGATTTTAAATGCACTAATAACATGGCTGTTTTGAGGCAAATCTAACTCAGATTTTCAGAGACATCATTAATGAATGAGATTTTTCCCATCTATTGAAGATTTTGACTATGAATTAAATATTCATTGATAAATATAATTGTGACATAAGTCTCAGTTACAGAGAACATCCATTATAATAAGATGTGTCTCATGTCTTGACCAGTTTTAATTTAATCTAAATTTTGGAGGGGTAGCTAAATGTTACTCTGTGTGTGTGTGTTTAGGCTTGACATGACTAGCCAATTGTTTGGGGCTCTATGACCTATCATCTAGTCCAAATAAAGACCAAAATGGTGTGTCAGTTCCTGACTCCCTCAACCACTAGGATTCTGTTCATGGACATTACTGGTTGCTACCCATGATATACAGGTAACCCGTCCCCCAGAGGGGTAGGGTTTTATATCTCTACAATGAATACAGTTAGTTCATTCGATATTCTGTCCAACAGAATGAACCAGTGAGAAGAAAATGTTTAAAATGATCAAAATTATTACCTATATAAAAATATAGTCTCATTTGATGAGCCACAAAAGAATTATTTTAGCACAAAGAAAAATTATTTAAAAAATTTAAGTCTTATTAACAAATAAATAAAAAAAATATTTAAATGGCCAAAGGTAAAAGATCCTTGGAAAAAATCAATAAACAATGTAAAGAAAAGGGAGACAATCAGGGAAATAACTCGGAAGAGTCACTTGAAAGAAATAAAGAGAAAAGAAAAATGCATTCTTTAAAGAAACGGTTAAGTTTCAATTAAAGACTATTATAGAAAGAATGCTTTTGAAATTTCAATGACTACCCACAAAACATGAAAAGGATTTTATATTTCATAAAAGCAGAATAGGAAATGATAAGAATTTAAATAAATAAATAGATAAAATAAATATTGCTTGAGGTAAGTAAATGAATAGTAAAGATTCTTTTCACATTCTTATTCTGGTGTATCAATAGAAAATCTTTTAGGCCCTTATTCTCTGGTGCCATCAATAATAAACATCATTTTAAACACAAATTTCACTAGAAATGTACTTGAATATATATATATATATATATATATATATATATATACATACATACATACATACATACACTAGACAACCTATGAACCCATTGGGTTTCAACTGTAAAAGCAGTCCATGATGAAGTTGATATTCTTTTATCTACGAGGAAGTAAGTAAAAGTAAAGTTGACGGGGCAGCCTAAAGTCAGTATCAGCCAATCAGCGAGGGAGTCTATCCCCTTTTCAATAGCGCTAGACCAAGGAGATTGTTTTAGCATTTGAGGTGGAACGCCACTAATGAGGAAGTAAAGGATTCAAATCAGCATACTGTTATCTTTATTATATTGAGAATTAGGATTATTAAAACATATTCAACAAAAAATTTGCTGTGTAATGGTATTATATATGTATAGACACAAACAATAAGAATTTTTAGTAATGTGTGTATGTAATGTATACCTGAATGCAGAGTCATCATCTGATGAAGGCTTTGCTGGATGCAAGACTGCTGTTCAAACAGCAGTCATTGTATAAATTATATATGTTAGATTTTTGCATTTATATATAGGTTTGTTTTTTTTACCCTGATTGATTATTTATAAATAGTTTTAAAGAAAAAAATCTAAAGATCAAAAAATATAATTTTCTACTTTTGCAATTTTTATTATTATCATCGTTATAATCATAAAAATTCTGTTTCTCTTAGTCATTTGCAACATGAAGCACTTAAGCAATCTGTAACTAGTCTGTCAACATTAAACTTATGAAAAGTCACAAACACACACACACACACACAGGTAAATGTATATGTGTACACAACATATGCATGCCAGAATATGGAGTTGTGAATAATGTGTCAGGAAATCAGAAAGAAAAATAAAGTCTGGCCTTTGCATTTCTTGAGAAGTGAAATCTTCAGATCAATAATGTGTGTTACATGGAATAGAAGCAACAAGAGTTGAACAAGATTTGATATTCAATTCAAAAAATCAAATTTATTTTTTCAATTAAATTATCAATGCTGCCTATGAAGAAAAAAAAATCTGTTTGCCAAGAGAAATTTGAGAAAGCAGAAAGCAATGAGTTACTAATGAGGAGAAACTGTTAAAATATTTTTATTGAACATTTCCTTCATTTTTCATCATTTTAATTAATAAGTTAAAACTTTCTCTTATTTCTCATCATAGAAAAAAAACAAAACCCAAACAGATAGAACCAAAGTAACATTAAAAATAGGAATAGTTTTCTGGCATATCAACACCTACATGGGTTACATAATTGATTTTCTTTCTTTTTTTTTCTCTCTCTTTCTTTTACTTTATCAAGATTTAGATTATTCTAATTTGAAGAATTAAAATCTAAAATGAAATGTAAATTTAGATATCTTTAAATGAAATTAAGATAGTTCTTCAAATAGATTTGAAGAGAAGAGGAGGATCAAAATAAAATAATTAAACTTAATGAAGCTGTCATCAAATAGTGTTGTAATAACAATAGGTGAGCAATGAAAGAAAAAAAAAACATAAGAAAATGGATGAGGGCAGCAAAAGGCAAGAGAGGTGTGGGTGAAAGAAATTTTTTAAGTAGAGATATTGTTTCAACAAAATAATCCAATCATGTCAATTGAGTAAGTGAAGGAGTACAACAATTAAAGGGGGGGATACTATACGAGAGAGAGAGAGAGAGAGGAATAAGTAGAAAAGTGGATAGTGAGTGAGTGAGCAGAGAAAGTGAGGATGGACAGAGTAGAGCTTTAATTTACCAAAAGTAAAAGAGAGAGAGAGAGAGAGGAGGAGGGGGGTATTCTTCTTGTTATCCTGAAGAACAGCCTGTGTGCCAACAAAGACAGCCTTCAACTTCAGATCTAAAAGTAGACCTTTTCAAGAGCAACCCAGCAGAGAACAAAAATAAAAGCAGATGGGGATGGGTGAATATAAGGAATAAAAATAATCAATCAATTGATCTATTTTTTTTTTTTTTGCTTCTTCCTCCTGGAGTCACTCTTAATTAATAAGAGTCAAGAATTATTGTTTGCTCATATTTGCAGTTTTTTTTTTTAAAGTCTTTTTTTTTTTTTTTCCTTAGTGCCCGTGAGTTTGCTTGCCAGCTGGTCTGCTAGTTTCATATTTGCAAACAAAGGAGAGTGGGTTAGGTTGGGTCAGTGGGGGTTGCATCATTTTATTCCTAACCCCCCACCCCGTCTCTCTCTCTCTCTTAACCATTGTTGACACTTAATTGGCCAAATGGAACTAGCCAAGCTCTACATCCTGCAATTAACTCTGCGAATACAACAGACTGCCACAATCTATAAACCCACATTAAAAAATAAATAAATGAAATAATAATAATAAAATAAATAATGAAATAAAATTCTAAAGCACCTGTCTTTTCAGGAGGAAGCTAAAAGATTTTCCTTTTATCATCATCTTTTTTTTTTTTTTTTTGTATGTGCATGATTTATACAAGTGTAAGATATAGAAAAATTTGTCTTTTATTCAACTAACATATTTATATATAATGAGGAGAGAGAGAGAGAGAGAGAGAGCAGGAAGGGTAGAAAATGCAAATAAAGAGAAGAGAAGAGGATGGAAGAGTCAATTTGAAGTAATTATAGAGATAACTGTGCATCATTCTTCCTCCCCCTCCCCCCGTTTTCATCTATCTTGCTTCTGGGGTGGTGAATATACGGTAACAGTAAGTTGAATATGCAGACAGCAAGGAATTATTAAGGCCAACAGTTGAACAGATGTTTACGACAAGAAGGACAATGACAACAATGTTCAGTATCGGTGAAGAGCAATATAAAGGGTCAAAGAGAAGACATTAAGTTCTGTGACGGAAATACAAGAAAAGAAAAGAAATCCATATAAAAATAGATTGAAATTCAAATTACAATTTGATATGGATGTAAAAATAGAAGTTAACAATAAAAAGGATGACATGACACTAGATTGATAAGTCAGATGTGTTCCCTAACCCTTTCGCTAAAAGAAATGAATAAGTAAACATTTTTTTTTAGCAAAAGGTCTTTCTTTTTTATTTATCATTATCAGCAATTTTATGTCCAAGTTAGACAACTGCCTTTAAACATTTCCTCTATGTTGACCTTGATTGTGTTAACCTCTGCTATGTTGTACCAGCAAACCCTGCTATTTCATCTGTCTAGATCTATCATGCTATTTCCTATTACACTTGTTATTTCTTGGGCACCATTCAACTAACCTTTTGCACACTATCTGTTAATCCTCCTTTCTAGCTATGTGTCCTGTACACTTGGGTTTTTAATGTTTAATAATCTAAATGAAATTTTTTTTACCTCGATTTTAATATTTATAGATTCTCCTTCTTTTGTTTATAAATCATCATCATCATCAGTTGCCATGTAGTGTCCCCCTGCTGGATAAAGACCTTTACAAATTCCTCCCATGATGGCTTTGATTATGCTAGCCTCTGTCATGTCTTACCAGCAAACACCACTATCACCTCACCATTTTTCTACTACAGTTGTTATTATTTGGGCACCATTCTACTTACTTTTGTCCCATCTGTTATCTTCCCTTCTAGCTGTGTCCTGACCTCTTTCATTTTTGTTGTTTATTTTCTATTCCCTTATAATTATCATCTGCAACAATTGTTATTCCTTGGGCACCATTCTACAAACTAGCTGTGTCTTGTCCACTTCCATTTTTGTTGTTTAATGATTTCTATGATATTTCTTATGTTGCTTTTAATATTCCTCAAACTCACCTCCATTCAAATAGCTGATAGCTACAAATGGCAGTTGAGAAAAAAAAAAAAAAAAAAAAAAAAAAAAAAAAAAAGGAAATCTTAGATTCTACTTCCTTTGCTTATAATAATCAGCAGCAGCAACAGCTGCCATTTTGTATCCACTGCTGGACAAAGGTCTTTACAAATTTCTTTCGTGATGACCTCAATTGTACTCACCTCTACTATGTCTTATCAACAAACATCACTAATCTCTTCCTATTCTCAGATCTTTTCTTATCATGCTTGTTATTACTTGGGCACCATTCTATTAGCCTTTTGCACAATCTGTTATCTTCCTTTCTAGCTGTGTCATGACCTCTTTCATTTTTGTTGTTTATTTTCTACTTGCTTTGTTTATAATCATCATCTGCAACAATTGTTATTTCTTGGGCACCATTCTACTGACTAGCCATGTCCTGATTACTTCTATTTTTATTGTTTAATAATCTCTATAATATTTCTTACCTTGCTCAGTTTTCTGATCCATGTTAATTTCTTTTTTCATCTTTCTAAGAATTATCAGTAGCATCAGCTTTTTACTGATTATTTCTTTTAATAAAATCTTTCTCTTATGTTTTTCTTATCAGTGTGACAATGAAGAAAAAAACAACTTGAATAATTAGCTTTCACGGAATAGATGAGGTTTATTTTGTAAGTACTAAAATTACTTCCAAGTGGAAAAGCCTTTATTAAAATTTAACTGGTTTCCTTTCTAGATTAAATTGTAGCTTTTCACTCTTCTCAACTCTTAGTTCCCTCGTCTATCATTTAAGTTTTATCTACAGTGTGTGCTTTTATAACGGTTTTTATTTATTATGTTTAAGATTTAGGATCATTTTTAAAAAGAAACTATTAATCTTGATAGAATACAAGATTAGATGAATTATAACACTGAATGTTTATTTCTTGCATGAAGAGTGATAAGATTCTTAAAGCTAAGAAGTGCATTCATCTCATCTTAAATCATAAAACTAATGCACAATTGTAAAAGGAGGTAAGTATTATTAAGCGATATATATCTTGAATTTTATTATCATTAGAGGAAGCACTGTCAATCATTATTAATTTTAGAGTAGTATTTCTTATATCTTAATGGGATTACTTCTCTTGCTGAACACATATACTGACTGATACTTCTATGTCAGTCCACCAAAACCGTTTGGCAGAAATTTAAAGATGTAAAGATAACCTCACTGTTAAAATAAAAGGAAAAGGAAGAAGAGAGAAGAGAGAGAGGTGATTGTGACAATTATTGAAGAATCTCTTGGTTGGATCTAACTCTGAACAACCTGCTTCAAATACTTATCTCAAGCTTATCCAAACAAAAGACATCTACCGTAAACATTGAATGTGGTTTTCTACAACAAGCATGGTATTATATATATATATATATATATATATATATATATATATTCCAACCCCACCATATGAGAAGAATGCAATAGAAGGTTGATTTCTTAAGTGGAGTTTAACAGGTTTGAATTCAGAGTTTTCCTTCTCCTAGACTGGTTACCTAACCAATGGTAAAGAGCCCAGTTTGCCCTACTATTTACCCATAGCTGGAGGGAGAATAGTTGGATGCATACCTTTTCCAAGGGTATTAGCGCTATGTGAAATGCAAACAGCCTTGTCCAGGATATGAACTCGGGTTGCAGAGTTCATTTCCTAGGATGATAACCATTACACAACATTCCTCGATGGTATTATGTATAGGGGCAGACATAGGACAAAATCAAGAGAGCAATTGCAACTACAACATATGGCTTTTGTTGATCTGGCCTTTGATTCAATTAATAAATTTCCCTTCCTAGGTCTTTAAAAAATGGTTTGTCCTGAGACTGTCCTTATGCCAATCAAGGTTCTTCATGACAATACACATGAAAAGTTGTTATATGATGGATGAATTTTCAATAAGTAGATGAGTAAATTAAAGTTATATCTTTGCTTTTCATATTGTTTGAGATTTTCTACTTTGTCTTCAACAAATAGGTTTATGAATGCTTTCCTATTTATCCTGTTGTTTCTCTATAGACGCATAATGATGGAAACCTTTTTTTTTATCCAATCTTTCTTACTTCAAAGCAAACAGCAAATCTCAAGAGGCGATCGTCACTAAACTTCTCTACACAGACAATGGTGGACTGATGTGCATCATCTGCTGATTAGTTCCAACATCTAGCAAGTTGATTCTCACAATCCTGCAAAGATTTTGGGCTTAAAACTAAAGAAGACAGTCACCCTGTCTCGGTCGGCAAATGATTACCAATTTCAGATCATCTTAAACTGCTTTAAAGAAATATTCAAAGAGAGACTTAGGGGATTTTAGTTTTGACCCCTAATAAAATTGATCAAACTATCGCAACAAAATACTGAATAACAGTCCCGTATAGAGTGTAGAAAATCCAGAGAGTACCAGTTTAACTTCAATAAAGTGAAAAGACTTGACTATAAATGAAAGTCTCAATAGAATTGCCAGAAAAAAAAACAACAGAAGACAACAAATTGAAAAATAATAAAGTTCCAATTATCGTTGAATTGGTAAGACATGGCAACAAGCGGTTGTAACTTAATACAATCCCGTCTGTCACAATTCTACTGCAGAATGACAGGGTATTTATAAAACTCCACAATATCATAGAAACCAAGCAGCCAATCAGAACTCAGGGAATGGAATCACCCGAATGCATTAATGGACTATTCTTGATTTCTATAAATACCAACTGTCTTGGACACTGCTTGAGTTGTGCTTAGCTAGTTGCTGTTATTCAAACCAACAGTAGACTAACTGACTTCAATACAAATGAAAAAAAAATATAATGAAATGAACTGTCAATCATTATTCATTTTGGACTAGTTTTTTCTTTTCTTCTTTTTCTTTTAATCTAAATATCTTAATTTCACTGCTTTCCATTGTAACTACTCAGACCCTCATTTTATGGCTATTGGGAAATGGCATAGATAAGAAATAAGTAATAAGCTCTTTGTGAGACTTGAACTCATATTCTTTTCCTTGGGGAAGCTTATCTCATCCTGATGATTGCTTTAACATTTAAGAGAAGAGAAAGAGAACAGTAGATAAAATCTAGCCATATAGACATATTCTTTATTTCCTCTGAACTTCAATATGACCCTACTTGATGTTGTTTACCTACACTAGTAGTATTAGTAGTAATATTATCTTGATTTTTATTATGATTTGATTAAGCTTTATTAACTATGTATATTTATTTCTGATTTGTACTGTATACCAAATGATCATAAAATGATGGATTAACTAGTTGCAATAAAAAGGCCACCAAAATTATGATCAAAGAAAAACAAGTCAAATATATTGAATCAAATATCTGAAATATTTCTAACTCAATATTCAATTTCAATTTTCCCATGTTATACAATTTATGCATCCTAATTATCATCACATTACGTTGATCCCATCTTTGTGTTTCATATTAAATCGTTGCTAAAGATATGTCACTTTTAACCTAAGAGTACAAAAGGGAATTTTAAAGAAATGTTTAGTTCAAATATCTACATAATTACAAGCCTCATCAGATAGTCACATAAGGATGTGTGGGTGATATAATATTAATCAGTATTACAAAATGGAATTGGCAAGCTGGGTTCAAATCCTAATTGAGGCTGTTAAAATTCACTTCACATTGATAGCCTTGGTAAAAGCATGAATTCCCCCCCCCCCGAACTATGAGTAAAATATAAGATACTGGCCTCTCTAACTTTGGTTAGCAAACCAGTCTAAACTTCATGGGTCAGCTTAGAAAGGCAAGGTCAATTACTCTCCATATCTTACAAGACCTTGGAAAAGGTATGAATCCTCTAATGGACAGAGAGATGGAATGATGGGATAGTAAATCCATCTAGATTCATTGATTGATTTTATCGGCATGTAAACTTGTCTTGTATTATCTTATGCCCAGAGGTTAGGGAATCATGTTCATATTTACATTTTTTTATGTATTTGTTGTTTTTTTTTTTGCACACAGTCCCATGGAATATGAATATATATATATATATAAACAGATCTATTTGACCCATATAGGTAATACTACTCTACGTCAAAGTGGACATAAGAGTAATGCCAATGAAGGGGTACTCCCCAGATCTCCAGAACTGGAGCCTCATCATCCGATGTAGTTGAGTATCATACCCAAGATACTCCCCCTTTCTGGGGATAGGGGTGATAGTGAATTCATCTAGAGGAATCAAATCTGTTTAATTCTTTTATCACTATTTGATTAGCTAATATCAAACACAAATATCAAGAGAACACATGCAAGAGTTAAATCATCTGAAAATAAATGATCTCTTCACTTTATGCAATTAATCACAAGACAAATATTCACCTTCAGCCACAATAAATAAATTGTTAGCAAACAATATTGAAACTAACAAAACATTAATAATTTTAAATATTAGCTTTTAAAAAAAATGTTACAAATTTGAAGACAGGTAATTAAAGCTAACCTGAGTTTTTAAACTAAAAGAAAATGTCTTGACAAATTTTCTTTCAAATTCAAAAATAAAAATCAAACAATAATTCATCACAAGTCAAAATTATTTTATTTGGTTGAGTTAATCTTAATTAATGAAAAAAAAAAAAAATAATAATAATAATAACAGGAAAGTCTTCCTTTTCTTTTTTTTTCTTTTTTTAATTTTTAAAAATAAAATTCATTTTTCAAAATTGTAATGAATTTTATTAATTTAAGAGAGGCAATGCTGAGCATACAAAACCATTTTCAAAAATTTATTTTAGTTTCTTTTCAGATACTAAAATTTAGTAAACTGGGGAAAAAAAATTAAAAAAATCAGATTTCACATGCTATTGGATCTTAATCTGAAGACATTTTTTAGAATTTATAATTAATATTCCTAATGCCCTGTGGAATTAAAGGTTATAATAAATGATTGAGTAGAAAATAAAAGTTCATTGTTGATTCTTTTTGGTCAAAGGTTAACTGGAATTATAGTTTTATGAACATAATTGACAGAAAAGCAATGTTTCAAATCTCCAAGTAAACTATGAATAATCAACTTAATTAGATATAAATAATTATTATATTTGTTATTAATTAATTAAATTTTCAAATACCTCTTTACAAAAAAGAAAGAAATGTCCAAGAAATGTTCTGAAAGTAAAGCCTCTTATTTCCATGGAAAATACAACAGACAAAATAAACGATCAACTACAAAACTATTTTTCCAACCACCACACAATTGGGTTTATTCATTTTCATCAGTGATGAACAAAAATCTGCAAACCCCATTTAAAGGTAAAGCATCATCCATCATGGTATAACGGTTAGCAAGCTAATCTTGCAGATCTGTTACTACTGAATAGTGAAATTGATTCTTGTTGGATGCTTCATACTTGCAACCTTGTGTCACATCCTACCTATGGCAAATGGGTTGGGTGAATACCTACCACACTTGAAGGTAAGTCAATATGAAAGTTAAAATTATTTTATTTGGTTGAACTAATCACAGAATTGTATTAATTCTAATTTAGCGAAGGATTTAAAAAAAAAAATAACTAAAGAAGAACTTGTCTCCATCCCCTAAATAAAATTAATTCCTCAAAATTGTTAAGAACTTTATTAATTTAAGGGAGGCCTTCCGTTTTATTAAGTTGTCTCACTTTTCTTTTTTTTTTAAATTCTGAATTTCTGTTGCTTTGCAGCTGAGTGGCAGTTTGGCAAAATGGCATCTGACATGAAAACAGAGATGTGTCATTGAATATTTCCATGAAGGAAAAAACCCCACAATCACTGATGTTCATCAATGCTAACTGAACACTTATGTGGACCAAGCATTGGATGTGAGCACAGTTAGGTGGTGGGTAATGCATTTCAGAAGTGACAATAGTGAAGTGAGTGATAATCCACATAAGTCAATTAATGAAATGAAAAGTTCCTTCATCACTTCATTTGCATAAATCAAGATGAAGAAAGGTGGACTACATGGACAACATTTTCCTGATATCACCTCCACTGGTGCTGCATGCAGGCTCTTGTTCATTGTTGGGACTATATGAGAAAACAGTTATTTTGTAGCTGAAAACTTACTCTATCCAATGGTGTTATTGTACTCCCTGTACATGTTGTAGTTTCTATAGAAACAAATAGGAGGCATTACTTTCAGAGTGACTAGAGCGGTCCATCACAGTGTAAGGGTTAGCAAGCTAATCTCTCAGATCCATGGTGGGGGCTATATGGAATAGAATCGTCTTGTAGCTGAAAACTTGCTCTATCCAATGGTATTATTGTGCTCCCTGTACCTGTTGTAGTTTCCATAGAACTAAATAGAAGGCATTACTTTTGTAGAATTCCTTGCAGTAATGGTGTGACCTTAATAATTAGCCAAGGATAACCAAAAAGAAAAAGAAAAGTAAATTGTTCCAGTAGCAAATTAAATAAAGCAATACTCAGAAAATCTAATGAACCGTTTGAAAATCACAATAAAACAAAAAGACTGAAAATTGCCTTTTTACTTTGAAACATTGACATTTTCAAAGTAGTACAACATTCTTTGGTAGGAGTAAAAGATTTCTTCTTTTGTGCTTCCCCTTTTTTTACTTCTTTTTTTTTTCTTCTCCATATTTATTTTTCTTTAGTGAAATAGATTGAATTGCATTTGTGAATGTATAAAGTTAAATGAAAAATATAGATGCATTTATTAGATGTGTGTTGTAATTGTATTGTTGAAGTGAGAATTGATTGAAAACTTAGGTGATTATTAAAATAGCCAAGTTTTGGGTGGTTCGATCAAAAATCAGTCAAACAAAATATAATGAAAAATCTAATCAACATACAAAGATTGAAGGTTTTACCTATAATAATAATAGCTCAGCATAGATTTAATTAACCTGTTAAGCCAGATCAATGAACAAGAACTAAAATTTTAAAATCCTCAAGAAAAGTTGTTGTTTCTCATGTAATTTCTTAACATTTCTTAATACAAAGGTGAGTCAAAAGTTTTGCACTATTTTGGTATGTGTTAGTTTATAGTGCATATATCACATGATCGAGGCAGTTCAAAGCCATGGAATGTGGTTGGTTGTTTTATTTTATGGCATGTCAACCCCTTTTGGTTCATTTAATACCAAAATCATTTTCATATGTGTTTACTTATAGTATCTGCTATTGCTTAAATGGTCCCCCCATCTAAGTATTAAACAGACTAAATGCTTAGTATTATCTGCGTTATTCGGACTATTGTTCTCATCTTCATTGTTATCTGTACAACGTTTCGGCCGATATTCAGGTATTTCTTGTCGGACTTGGTAACCTTCTTTTCGAACTTGGGAACTTTCTTGTCGTAGTCGGGAACCTTCCTGTCATAATCGGGAGCCATCACGGAACTTTGAACCTAACCCTTTATTGAGTCCATGGAGGTATCCTGTTCTCATTCCGCCAACCATAGCTGGGGTAGGAGCTGTGTTAATTATTTTTCTATGTAACTGCCGCCTGTCAGGATTGAACCTGGAATCCAGAGATAACTGTCACTTAGAACTGTCTTAACCTAACTACCTTGTCCAATTGGACAAACGTTGTACAGATAACAATGAAGATGAGGACAATAGTCCAAATAACACAGATAATACTAATCATCAAGCCTCATCTCAAACATTCAGAGAAATAGGCTCAATGCTGCCTAAATTCAGTGATTTAGCGGGAACTGGTGCTTGTCAACGTGACTTGTCTGTAAGGCTCTGTAGTTGGTAGAATTATGGCAGTTAGTAGATTGACATGTTGTGTATTGTTTCATTCTATGTGATTTGAATATCACAGAAGAATGTAGTCTAATTAAGGAACTTTATGTTTTATGAGTTTTAACTGGAGCAAAACACCATTGGAAGCAACCAAAAACATTGTGCAAAAGGTGATGTCAATACAATAACCAAATGGTTCAAGTAGGAAGAACAACAATCAAGCAAAGTCAAGTAAGCCTAAAATTAAGAATTCTGAAGCTGAAGAGACAAATCCAGCAAGTAGCATTCAGAGAGTATCAGGCAAGCTTGGTATCTCACAGTCCTGTGTGGTTTATCACCTTTATGATCTCAGTAAAAATCTTCTGAGCAGCTGCATTGTGCCTCACGTTACCAAACTATTGCAAAATTTGACTTGCCCTCGTACTATCACAGTAGATATTTATAGCAATTGAACATTGTATTCAATAGATGCACAACAACAACTGTTGGTAACAATAATGGCTATAAGATGAATATGGCACAGTAACAAGAAAAAATAAAAAATAAAATCAACAAAAACTGAAGTTAATATCAAATGATTTGAAAACAAAAATAATGGTATATTTCAAAATCTGTACCTTTGTGGTTAGCTATTTTTATCAAAATATATTATTTATTTGGATGATGTATATTTTAAGGAACAAAAAAGACCTAATCTAAAAATAATACAAACTCCAAAAGCAAGACAAATTTCTTTCCTATTTGAAATGAAATAGCGAACAGAATCAACTGTGAAACATCTAAAATCAGAAAAAAAAAATTAAAGATGCTAAAAGAATAATAAAAATTCCAGTGTAAATTATAGTATTCTTTATTTAAGAGAGAGAAAAAAAAAGATGAAACGAGATAAAAATGTTAACAAAATTGGGATTGGGTCTCTAACTTGAATTTATAATAAAATTATCTCAATGAACAAATTTTTTGGTGATTGTGTCATTGTTATTTAAATGGTGTCCAACCTAAAATTCTAGATTTCCAAACTGAAAATGAAGGTTTAAAAAGGTTTAAAAAGAAAAAAGAAGAAAAAAGAGAGAGAGAGAGAGAGAGAAAAAAATCCCAGCAAAATTTGCGTAAATGTAAATAAAAGCAGCTGCAGTAACAAGATGTAGTTCAACTGATCACACAATAAACATTGGACACAAATGCACATCTTTTGTATTGGAATGAATGTGGCTACTAATAAAGCAACTTCTGGACAATTCTCTCTCTTTCCCTCATTGGTCACATTATAATGTCAAAGGAGAAAGGAGAAAGAAAAAAAAAAAAATGAGTGGTGATTGGAGAAAATCTGAATAATTCAATAATAATATCAAATCTCAAACAATCCCATGAAGCATCATTGGAAACAAGTGAAAAAGAACTTTTAACATTCACCTTTAAGAAAGATTCTTGCATTATTCATTGTTGTTGTTTTTTTTTTGTTAAGTTTTAATAATGGATTTTCTCTTAAGATCAGTTGGGGGTATTAGAAAGAAGATGGAGAAGGAAATGCATATTTTCAAGCACAAGTTGACACTGATCTGAATTCTTTTACCAAGAGTTGGACAAACTGGTAAAGATTGAATTAATATTATACTAAGCTTTTTATTAAGAGTGGCAGTAGCAATATTTTCTGCCAGTTACTCTTCACTGGTTTTCATTCTAGGAAGGGAAAGGGCAGCAAATTGATTTGAGGTGAATTAGTCAGGTGTGTAAAATTCCAACATTTGGATCTGCAGTCTGCCAGCCTGTGTTGTAGAGATATTGCTAGATTTGAAAAACACATTAATTCACATTGCTACATATTCCTAAAAAGTTTGAGTCCGCCTACAGAAAATGATGAGAAGAATCAAAAAGAGATTTTAGAGTAAAAGACTTAACCACAGTTTACACTTTGCCATCTGTAAAGTGTCTTCTTTACTTTTGAATTCATAAGAGTAGCCAGAAAGAAATTACTAGTTTTAAAAGTCTCTTCTATGGTTGACTCTACTAATGGTGACAAAGTAGCAGAGAATATAAAACTACTTAAACTGATCAGGATAAGAGTGGAAAGTCAAGAAGAATCTTCAACCCATTAATAAATTACTTCTTTACTTGACAAAGTATTTTTCATGTTAAATAATAATTGTGCAAATGATTTGACCGATTTAAGAACTTAACTTGACTCATCAGAATATAAAAATTTAGTCAGAGTTTAACAATTATATTCGCTATAGCAAAATTAATTTTTTTTTCAGCACCACTAACTGAGGAGGATGAGGATGAGGGGGAGGAGCTCTCAAAGTAGTTTGACTGATGATAAGAGACCCCCCTTTGATCTATATTCAGAATTTTCCTACACCAAGCCAGATCTGCTTACTATATATCCAGTTGGAGGGAGAATAGTTGGATGCATTTTCCTACACCAAGCCCTGTTGCCATACCAAGGTTAAAGAGCCCAATCTGCCCTACTATATATCCAGTTGGAGGGAGAATAGTTGGATGCATTTTCCTACACCAAGCCCTGTTGCCATACCAAGGTTAAAGAGCCCAATCTGCCCTACCAGTTGGAGGGAGAATAGTTGGATGCATTTTCCTACACCAAGCCCTGTTGCCATACCAAGGTTAAAGAGCCCAATCTGCCCTACTATATATCCATAGTTGGAGGGAGAATAGTTGAATGCATTTTCCTTCAGCCAGACCAGTTGCCATACCAAGATTAAAGAGCCCAATCTGCCGTACTAATTATCCATAGCTGAATGGAAACTAGTTAGATGCATACCTTTCCCAAGCATATTAGTGCTATGCAAAAATGCAGTCTCATCGAACATTTGAACTTTAATTGGCATGCTCATTTCCTAGATGATAACCATTACGCCAAAAAGTGCCTCAATTTAATGATGGATTTAAATCTAAAGAGAAGTCTCCTGTTATAAATAAAGACAACACTTTTTCCTTATTCTGTATAAATCAAAAGTTGAAAATTTAAACCAATAAGAAGAAGAGCATTTTTTTAAATAAATAAAAATAAGCCTTCTAATTTATACTTAGTGGCTTCAGGAAAGAGAAGAAAAAGAAATAGTGCTTTCTATGAGGAAAAAAAAAGTACCATCTTACCCGAGTGCCAAACACCTGGGCTTTTGTGTTGTATTTATGGTATTTCTATACCACATGCAATTTTCATACAAGAGTACCATATATAAACATCTAGAATTATTTTCATTAGTAATTATTGAAGAATTCAACTATTCACTTTAAGGAAACTGTTCGATAATTTTTTTTTTTTTTTTTGGGGGGGGGGTAAATTTAAAAGCTGGTAGATAAAGTTAAAGTGTACTTATATATAAAATTACTCAAATTTTATTTTTCATATTTCCTTCAAATTCCCTTACAAAACCTAAAATATGTACAGCAATATTGGTTTTTATCTTTACAAAAAAAACCAAAAAAACAAGAAACATTGAACACATCAAGATGATAATTTAAAAATAAGTTTATAATCTACCTTTGAATATGAGAATTAAACATTTAGTTCCAAACTTCGTACATTTTCTGTATCTTTAAAAAAAACCTCTAGATATTATCAAGTGTAAGAAATTTACTTATCTTGCTCTCAAAAAATAATGTTATATGAATTAAAAATTTATTTTTAATATATACAAGGGACACAAGAGACTAACTTATTTTTCTTTAAATGATAAGTTTGTCTGAATTTCTGAGGTAAATAATTATTATCATAGACAGATTTATTTAAACAGTTATCCTCATCTTGGTTGTTACAATATTTGGGCCACCATACCATCCAGCCTTCAACAAGTGCCTTTCATAATGGTAATGTTCTTAAAATTTCAAATCAAACCATTTATTAAATCCACATAAGAAGACGGTTCTTCACTAGTATAGACATTGGAATGGGAGAACAGTCTACCCTATGGACTGAATAAAGGCTTTGGTTTAAAATTCTGAGAAAATTACTAAACATGAATGTTAGTAACATCTGAATGAAAGATTGGAAGGTTCAAGTAACCAAAAAAAGATGAGGAGAGCAGTTTGAATAAATCAGTATTCAAGTTTCTTTCAATCCTGATAAATTATCAGATTGAATTTGATAAACAATAATATTACAAACTGCTTTTTATTTTTCTCAAAATCATTTATAAGCCAATATAATAATTCGTAATAGATTTGAAGGATGATTTATGTAAAAAGTAAAATTATAAACAAATCCTCAAATAATTGCATAAAGCAAATCTTTAATAGATAAATATATAGAAACCTTAGAATAATATTTAATGAAAGAGGTTAACGTTCTATTACATCATGTTGTAATCGCCTAAGAAACTTCATCCACAACAATAGTTTCAAAAAACATCTATGAATCAAGAAGTGAACCCCATCACTGGCAGATTTTTATTTTTTTTTTTTTTTTTTTTTTTTTAAATAGCTGCATGATGCCAATAAATTTCAAAATTGGTAAATTGAGAATTTCTCTCATATTTCAGCAAGCTGAATCTTGCATGTCAAATTTTATTTCTTTGCCCGATAGTGACTTTCGAAGCATTGAACATGTGTACAATAATGAGCCAATTGCCTGCAGAACGTTTGGCACTTGGGAGAGAACACATTTATATAGTGTAGGAATTAAATAACCTACAATAAATAAAAAGAATAAAGATCAAGTTTATATACCGAAGAAGAAGAGGAGGAGGCCTATTTGTATTAACAATGATTCATTTAAATCGATATTTTTTTCTTTTCTTTTTTTTTTTTTTTTTTTTTAAATCAAAACTTAATCTAGATTACTGTGAATATCTTCAAATGATATAAAGTATAAAGATATATGAATGAATACACACACATTGGCAGTATATAATCCGGCACCCTTTACAGGGTCTCAGCATTTACATGGTGGGACATAATCCAGCATACAGTGGCTGAACATTTGTTACAGATGTAAACATCAATTCATATATAAGTATAGCTTTCTTCCTATATATATATATATAAATTTAAGAAGAAAGCCATGAGGAAATATTTCAAAATAGATAATTAATGATTTGTTAAAAAGCCGTCTTTGTGATCATATTGAGTCGTGTCCTGTTTTGGCTAATTACTAAATTGATGTTGATCAACAACATTCATTTTATATCATGTAATTTGGAAGAAGAAGAAGAAGAAGAAGAAGAAGAAGAAGAGAGACTGGCATTTAGGATGGGAATGGTGAAGATATACAAAGATGTAGGTTATACACATTCTAACACACTTATCTCATTAGTTATATCCATACTTTGTCTAGAATAATTCAGTTTTTAGTTTTTCTTGGTTCCAGCAAATAAAAAATTTAAAAAATACTAAAAAGACCAAGCAGGATTGAAATGAAAGATCATCTTATTCAGGAACGGAGGGGGGGGGGTGTTTAAAAAAAAATTAATTGCAGCACCTTAAGACTAATTCTAAGGAAAAAAATATATTTTTTCAGCTTTCTCCTTGACAAGTAAAAACAAGAATAATTATCAATTGTATTATTTTATTCTATGTCAAGGATAAGATTTAAATCTCATAAACAGCAAACCTTAATCAAATTATAATATATATTAATTCTATGTTTTTTTACCATCAATAATTTGTTTTGATCTAAAGGTTTTTTAAATTCAAGAGTTTTCTGCTGGATTATAGATATCTTCACATCAGATTTCATGGGGATTACTTTTTAAACTAATAATGCATATATATATATATATATATATAAGAGAGAGACAAATGTGTGTGTGTGTGTGTGTGTGTATTGGGGAGGTGTAAAGTCATCATCAGATGATAACCCTGAAGTCAAGCATGTTTTGAGGCTTTAATATATATATATATATGACAGAGAAAATAATACTCTTTCCAGCTATTGACAAAATAATGCTCAGATTTTAAGAAATGTGTCAGGCCAAGGACTTTTCATTATTTTCTCATATATAGATTAAAGATGGTATTCAAATAAATTTTCAGTAAGACAAGCTTTCATCCCAAAAATTAAGTAATCTTTTATAATTTCAATCTTTCCAAAAGAAAATGAACCCTATAGACATATGCTATATCATTTTAATGTATCTAGATAATCATAATCCTACATTTTTCCTCATTAGATTGTGTTTTTTCTTTTTCTAATGGCTTTGATAATCATACAGTAATAATTGAAATTAGTTTGAAATTAGTTTTCTTTTATAAAAATCAAAATTAATGATTGAACCCTTTGGGTGAACTGTTTATAGACCAATGACTATTCAATACATATATACTATTGTTTTTTTATATATATATGACATTTATTAAAAATGTAAAGTAGAGCAAGAATGTTGTGGCTGCAAGGCCAATGTAGGTAGCCATCATAAAGCAAATCAAAGTTGCCATAAAACAACAGCTGACAACTAACAGCTTTTATTTCAGAAAAAGGAACAAGAGAGAGATATGCATTTTCCCTGCCAAAATCTATGCCTGACATTTCCTTCATCTTTATCATAGTCGAACACTCAGTGGAGCTAAGAAATAAATAATAAGAAGAAACAAAAGGAACAAGTCACTCACTATGCGCTACTCTAATGGGTTTACGCTTTTGTTCTTTTTGGGTTTTTTTTTTTTTTTTTAAAGAAGTAAAAGTTAGAGTGGTCAAAATTCATGTAAAGAAAATATTTCATTCATAACCAACTGGCACACTTTCATCACAACTGGTTCTAATAATAATAAAACGAGATAGGTTTGGTTTGGTTTGTTTTACGGCATATCAACCTCAGTGGGTCATTTAATGCTGATAAAGTTTTGAAATAAATCAATTCTTAATGGATAATACAATTTTATAAATACATTTTTCTATTTAACCCATAGATGGGACCCTAACAGGTAAAAGGAAATAGAATCTTTTTTTTTTTTTTTTTTTCAGAATTTTAACTCATTTTGAAAAAAAAATAAAATAAAATAAAACCGAAAACCATAGTTGGTAGAGCATCTGCCTTGGAACCACAAGGTTTCAGGTTCCATACAGATCACCACAAACTTGGCTATTCTGATCTGATCCATGCAGTAAAGTAGGCAGCTGACAGTAGGTGTGGCACTCAACCTCAGCAAAAACAATCTCCCTGGTCTAGCGCTAACAAAAAAAGAGATAGACTCCCTCGCTCTCCAGTGGATACCGACAATTGATCACTCCACCCACTTTACTTATGCACTTTGTTATTGTGATGGTTAAAAAACAAGGATTGAAGACCAATTACAACTGAGAAGTGAGTTTGATCCTCACTAAGTGCCCTATACTCGTAGCTTTGTGCCAAACCTAATTTTTTTTAATTAATTTTGAATGAATCTCAGTGTAGGGTAGTGGTAAGCAAACTTGTCAACCGGAACATCATCACTGAATAATGAGTTTGATCCTCACTGGGTGCCCCATACGGGTATCCTTGTACCAAATTTAAACTATGTTTTTATGAGGAATCTATTTGTGGTATAAAAACAAGCTAGCCTCAAACTCAAATTTCTACTGAGTTAGGAGTTAAATACTCACCAGGTGCCCCATACTAGCAGCCTTGTGTCAAATATAAGCTATACACATCTTTTTTAGGATCAAGTATTGGTTCCTGCTAGATTACCAAAGTTAAGCAGTAATGAACCCGCTCAGTACTTAGATGAGTGACTATTTAGGAACAGTAAGTAATCCTGTGTGCCAGACTAAACGAAGCCAAGTAAATATTAGAATATATAGATACTGGATTTAACTTTTTTTTATTTTTTATTTTATTTTATTGACAGCTTTAGGAGGAACTTGGCAATTTTCCCATTATTTGATTGTAAGTAGAGGAAGCCTTATAGTAATGGATACATTTCATTCTATAATTATTTATAACATTTTGTAGATATTTATTTTATTTTTATTTAAATATTTATTTATTAAAGAAATAATATTTATAAAATCAAAGATATTCTCATTTCTTTCCAAAATCTACCAAATTACATTTATAATAATAACAACATAGTATATTAGGTCAGAGTTTTGTACACAAGGGATTATTTTAATAAAACCCATTTTTCTTAAATTTCTCCACATGAGCCTTGAGTATCATTCAAATTTGATACTTATAAATAAAAATGAGAATTTGTATTATTTGTATTATCTGGACTATTGTCCTCATCTTTATTGTTAATAATAGTCCAAATAATACAAATTATCAAGCCTCATCTCACAAATTGAGAGAAATATTAAAAATGAGATTGACATCTAAGCTAGCAAATAAGACAAGTGTTGCTTGTTTTGTTTTTATTCTGACTTCAAAATCATTAGATCAATGAATGCCAAGTCTAATTTAACTTCTATACATGCATTTCATGAACCTTATAAGTTTTGGCTGATTAACAAATAGAAAATACAAAAGAAAAGATTCTGAATCTCTATTTCAAACATCAGTTGGAATTCTCTATTGCCAAGTGTGGGAGAAGTTATCTTATTCTAAGCTTTATCCCTTAAGGGTAGAGAGGATTCACTGGCATTTCTTACAGTTGCACTGAATATTTCCACTATAAAGCTTATAACCTTGAAAGAAGAAGAAAAAAAAAGAAAAGAAACCAATCACCTATATATATATATATATATATATATATATATAATGTTTTAGTTCAACCAAAATGATTACAATGATTTCCATAGTTTGAATGCAATGCCTAACCTACAAAAAGCGCATCACTCAAGGGATGCTATTGTTTACAATGGCACCATCAGGGGACACAAAGAACGGTGAGAATTTTCACATAACTGCATGAAATTCACAAAGAAATAACTAATAGAAAGTGTCATATGATAAGTTTAGAATTTTATGTGCATCACACATAAAAAAGGTTCAACAAGTTGTTCAATTGTAAAAGGAGATCAAATTATGGCAGCTAAACTAGGCTATAAACATTTATTAGGATATTTTTTTTAATACAATATTTATCACTTGGGAGTCCCAGTGGTGTAATGTCTAACGTTCTGGACTGCGACATTGTAGTAAGCGAGTTCAAACTCCAGTCGTGCTCGTTCATTTTCAGGCTAATACCACCCATAGAAAAGATATGAATTCCCTTACCCACCCACAGCTACTGGTTAAATAGTACCACTACTGTTCTTCTACAAGGATGGCTTTGGCATTAAAAAATAACCAATGAAAGTTTATATGCCAATAAAACAAAGAAATCAAATCAATTTATCATTATCAAGAGGATTTTCATATAAAACTGCATATAAGATGTAATTATAAGATGTAATTATTTGATATGCAGTTCTTTTTTAATTGATTTTAAACCTAAAATGAAAAAGAAAAAAAAATCATCTTTAGAAATAAGCAGTTCTTTTAAGAATATATTTCAAGTAATTGTCACTCTTAATTTCAACCCTTTGTAAAAGAAGATAAAATGGTGATTTTTAAAAATTGGAAATTAACTTAAAGAATAAATTTCACTGTCTTAATAAAATCTAGTTTGAGCATCTCATGTGTAATGGTTAACAAGTTGGACTAACAAACCATTACTAGTGAGTTTGTGTTTCATTAGGTGTCACCCCATACCTCTAGCCTTGTGCCATGACTAAATAAAATCCAATAAATTATATACAAAATATGATTCAGTCAAATTAGCAGGAAGGGCCATTGGCTGAAATTCTATTGTTTAGTTTGTTTAGATTCAAAGTAGAAAAAGATGAGTGTAAAGAAAACAATCTTTTTTAAATTTTTTTTTTATAAATAATCAATTGATCAAATTGATAAAAATTTAATGGTAAATATTAATCAATAAAATGTTTTATAATAAATTAGCCTAAAGTATGTGTGTGTGTGTATATGTGTATATATATATACATATGTAATATGAACATACATACAGTAATATTGATTAATGATTTTTTTTTTTCATAAAATAAGACTAAAGAATAAATAAGTATTTTTGGTAAATTTTTATCTGAATTTCTGAGATTCTTAATTACTATTATACACTGATGTACATAGATTATTGGTCAAAGTACTTTCTAACCTTCTTCAGTTGTCTCTCATAGTTGGTTACCTTCATCATGTTGCTTTTACAGCATGGATTCTCATGACTCTCTCTCACCACTCATCCCTATCTGTCATCCCTCTTGGCAAGACCTCTTTATAAATATCCAGTATCCACACAGAGCTGATCAATATAAGTTTTTTGCAGCCGACTCTGGTGTGTTCATGAGTAGGTGTCTTATGAATTTGTCCTTACTTCTCGAGTATATCTTGTTTGTCTTACTTTGGTCGTTTTTTTGTGATATGAGGTAAGTGGCTGTGATGCTGCTTCTAAGATTTGTTCAGGACAACATGCAGCATCTTCGTATACTTCCCATTTAGCTTCTTTTTTTCCCCCCAAGTGTTTTGTTAAAGTCTAAATGGTGCAGCCATACAATAGTACTGACATGGCTACAGCTTGGAAGAATTCTCACTTTATTTTATCAGAAAGAGATCAGATTTTTATGTGATCAATAATCTGTCTATGGTAGTCCATGTCTTTCCTATGTATATATTGAGATCGCTTTCTGTAGATAAGATATCACTATCTAAGTATGTGAACTGATATTAAATCCATAGGTGTAGATTGGGCTCAATCTACTGGCAAATGTTTAGAGGATATACAATTAATTATTCCTAGTTAATTGTAATGTTACTTTTCTGTTTCTTCCACTGAATTAAGAGTATATGACTTTTTATACATCAACCAACTTAGGAAATGAATTCATGATCTAAAAACTGTCAAAGTGTCTCATGCAAGGACCGAGTCCGATTTGGCCTGGATGCAAAGACTGAATTCATCATCAAAATATCAAAATGGCTTCTCTTAATATTATCTGCATTATTCGGACTATTGTCCCAATCTTCATTGTTATTTGTACAATGTTTCGGCCAATATACCCTCCGGCCTTCTTCAGGTATTTCTTGTCGAACTCGGGAACCTTCTTTTCGACAATAGTCCGAATAACGCAGATAATACTAATCTTCAAGCCTTATCTCAAACATTCAGGGAAATGGCTTCTCTTAACTATTCTTTTTTTTTTGTGGGGTGTGGGGGGTGAATCATCCCTGTAGTCTTCTGCCATTTTGTTCACTTTACTTTAGAGTAACAGTTATAATTATAGGAAATGAAATTAACAACTCAAGTTCAAATCCTGGTCGAAACTGTTTGTATTTCATGTCATACTAATGCCCTTGGGAAAAAACATTAAATCCATCCGTTCTTCCTCCAGCTATGGGTAAATAGTAGAACAGAGTTCTTTAGTGCTGGTTAGGCAACTACTTTAGGAGAAAGAAAAACGGGATTCAAACCAGCTTTACTCTGCTTTTAAAAAAATTGACTGTGCCACATCCTGTCCATGGCAGAGGGGTTGGGTGAATACATAGTTTGGGGGTTGGATATTTGAGCACTTGACGTATGTTTTCATCATTCAAATTTCTCACTACCATAATTAGTGGATTATAACATTGTTTTTTATTCTTATTTTTCATTTTCGGCAGTGTTATTACTTACTGAGAATGTTGAAAAAAACAATATTGTATGATATCTAAAAAAAAATAAAAAAAAATTTTTTTTATGATATTTGAAATAACATTAATCAAGAAAGATTCATAGCGATTTCAATTCATTTTTAAGATTGTACTGACAAGTTGTTTTCTAAGAAAATTAGGCTCAATTTGTATAAGTAGTGTTCAAATATCAGCAAATTTTTCTAATTTCTCCTTAAACTATTAAATAAGACTGTCATTAGAAAGTGGAGGTGAAATTTAAGACTATATTTGAAAATAGAGAAACTGACACCTAAAATTCTTCTTCTCCGATAGCCCCCCCCCCCTGCTGCTGCCACCACCACGACCATTTAACTCGAGCAGATTGATCATGTCATAATCAGACAGTAAGGAAGTGAGTAATCAATAACAATCATAAGAAGATTATTGAAAAGGGGATAAATAGAAAGACAAAAAAAAAGGAAAAGATAAAGTCATTTGGTATGCAGCATCTTTAATTGTTGATGTTATTCTTCTCAGACTGAAATCTACTCATCATTGTCAAATCATCTAGGACACTATTCTCTCTTTTAAGATAGTAAGCATCAATTACTTATGGGCTGGATATGCACATACACACCATATACACACACACACACACACACACACACAGAGAAGCAGACACATAAACACACACTTCTTTGTCGGATAGCCAAAAGTCTATGAGGAAAATCAAAGACTTTATTATGCCTTCCCTACTATTTGTTTCTATGCAAACGGACCAGCAGTGAGCAATTAGCATTTAATGAGGAACAATTAATAACAAGAATAAAAATATTTAAAAAGAAAGAAGTCTTGAGTGCAATTAACAATCTTCACTTTAGAAACTATGAAAACTAAAAGGTTAGAGAGAAACTATAATAATAATAATGTTGATTTGTAAGTGTTACTTAGTACAGCAATGGAATTATTCTATTGAATCAGTTTGTGTTTAAATTGGGAGTTAAGAAGAAAAAGGAACTATATCAATTTAATCCTAACTGGCCATTTGGAATTGGCTATCTTATAAGAACAAAGAATGCATCGCCTTATCATCATTAAGGCATGCTGACTGCATAGATTCCCTTGACTGTCTCTCGCCATCCATCCCTATTCGTCAAGTCCTCTACATGGTATCCACTGTCTGCCCAGTATGAATGTATGTCTTTGCTGGTTGGCCAACACTGACGTGACCATATGTATGTCCATAGAAAAACAACACTTAGGAATTTGTGCTTATTTCTCCAGCAACATCCAGAATATCTTGCTCATCTTACTTGGATGGTTTATGAAATCAGAGGTAAACATCTAGCTTTTTCTCCAAGTGTTTCTGGAGACAACAACAGACCATCACAATTGGAGAAATCAAAGAACTTATCTGTAATAATAACTGAGACTTAAAATAAAGATATCAATTGTAAAAGCTTTGTTAGAAAATTTGGACCATATGGCCTTTAGGTACCCCTTTTGCTATCTCGATTCGTGGGGGACATTTTTTCCATTTACACCGTCAAAATCCAGTTAATTGTTAACAGACGATTTTTAGAGTCTTTTTTTTTTTTTTTTAAATTATAAAACTTAACAACCTAACTTAAAACTTAAAAACCTAACAAACAACCGGACTTTGACAGTGTAAATGAGAAAAGTGTCCTTGTGAGTCAAGATTGCGGAAGGGGTGCCTAAAGGTCATATGGTCCAAGCCACAATAAAAAAAAATAGATAAACAAATGAATAATAATTATATATATATATATATATATATATATATATATATTCGTGAAATTTGAATCAACTAACCACTGTGACCATTTTCACCGGTAAGTCACTTTTTCCACAAATACCATATATATATATATATATATATATATATATATAGACATTCTGATTTTACTCAGAGTTGGCATTTAATAAAAAGAAGTATTCTTTAAAATTAGTTTACTATAAAAACCTGAGTGGGAAATCATCACATAATTATATCATAATGCCTCATATTCCAAAAGAATTAATCAATCAGAAGAAATGGGACCCTAACAGGTAATACCACTCCGGGTCAGAGTGTACCTGGAAGCAATGGTGATGAAGGGGTGCTTCACATTCCCCAAACCTCCAAAACCAGAACCTCACCATCAGATAGAGTTTAACATCATTCCCAGGACATGAAGACCCTCAGCCATCGCCTTCTAGCACCCATATAATAAAAAGGGTTGGAGGTTGCCATTAGGGTAATAGGGTTGGGGCAATCATATAGGTGCTAGGGCTTGGCATGACCAGATGATTGATTGGAGGGGGCCTCTCCAATGTGAAGAAGAAAGGAATAAAATTAAAGGAATTGTTTGGTTTGGTTTGTTTTATGGCATATCAACCTCGGTGGGTCATTTAATGCCGACAAAATTGTGAAATAAATTCATTCTTAATGCATAATACAATTTTGTTTATCAACTCCTGTTTTTCTATTTAACCCATAGATGGGATTAAAGGAATTTTGTGGTTACACAATACACTAATGAAAGAAAGAAAACCATTGTCTCCTTTTGCTAAACCTGGACAACCAGAAAAGTGTGTTAATGTAATAAATGAGGAAATTTATTTAAAAAAAAGAAAAATACATCGAATGGTAGTAGATGATGGACTATATCGAAATCAGCCAAAGAATTTCAGTATCTTTATTTCATGAGAGAGCAGCTTCTTAAAGTAGTTGATTTCATAAAAGAAAACACAGGACAATTGAACTGGTGGACAGTCTTGAGTTTTGGTGCACTCTCACCCTTTTCTCATTTGTCCAATTTTCATACAAGAAGAGACAAGTATCATGGGGTCTGGACATTACTTCATTAAGGACATTTTGAACTGCTTACAGTCCACTTTCAAAATACAACAGATTTTCATCAGTGATGGTGTGAGAAACAATTTCAAGCAATTGCCATTCAAAAGCTTCTGGAATTGCATAGAGAATATCAATTCAGAAAAATACATATCCATTCTGTCAGAGGAACTTCTTCCAATATTCAATGACAGTTAATTGGACTAAAACAGCACTCATTTTTACAGACGATGGACTTTCGTGATATACAAAAAGATTCAAGAATAATATGTTCAAAAGTGATGCTCATTATCAAGTCAGTTTTCTGACATGAATTAGATTGAACATGTGAATTCATGTCACGGTTATTTTAGTGTCGGATATAAAGAAATGTCTAGAAAACTAAACAAAAAAACCACAAGATTTGCTTTCTATGTTCAATGCAGCCTGATTAGACATCCCATAAGAGAAGATAGCAGATCTGATAAATGCTTTGAAGAGCAAAATATTTCAGATATGCTTATGGCAAGTCAACAAAATTTTATTTGACAAATTATTTGTCAAGTGTTTAGATCGTTTAATAAAAAGGTGTTTGTTTTTTTTAAATTAAAATAAAAGATATTGATGTACTTTTATAAGGTTTCTGTGCCAGTCATTAACTTACGAATCATCAGGTAGCAAAAAATACACAAGTAGATTGTTAAATAATAGATTGGTGGTATCTATTATTTGAAAGGTAGTGTAGATAAGTTTTAGAAGATTTTAACTATAATGTCAACTCAGTTTAAGGTCAATTGAAAGATTAGCTTTTTATTGGATGAGTTAAAATCAATTGACTAAGAAATTAGAAGATTGTAACTTTGATTTAGTCAGCCAAGAAAACGCAGAGGAAGCAGATGTAATTTTCCATCTCTGATCCAAGTGATTGCCAGCTTGCATATGGTGTTGATAGTAAGTAAAGTAGGCAGTTGGCTTATTGTCGGTATCAGACACACAGCGAGGGAGTCTCTCACTCTTTCATTAGCACTAGACCAAGAAGAATGTTTTTGCATCTGATTGGAGGGCCACACCTACCATCAGTTCCCTACTTTATTACAAAGATCCAAGCTGTGGTGAGTTGGTGATAGCCTGTATCAAACCCGAAACCTTGTGGTTCCAAGGCAGACATTACCAGCTGAGCAAAACCACCCCATATATGAAATTAATAAATAATGAGCACAAAAGATGTGGTCTTGTTGTTCATCTCAGAAAATAACATCGAAATACGCAGAAGAGACAGAACTATATTGGGGTCACAAAAACAAGATAGCAGAGACAAGACATCAAACAGACGAGAGAAAAAGATTACTATAACAGACAACTATGAACTCTATTTATATATTCACTATACAAATCCAGCAAGAGTCATTTTCAACAAAATCTTTATACAATATCAATTCCAAAAGTCAATTTTAATTACAAGTATTTATTTATAAGTATAAAAAGAAAGAAATAATTAATTCTTTGATATGAATTTTAAGCAAATATAATTTAAGTTCAATCTTCATAAAAGTTTTTTATTTTGAGGACCAAAAATAAAAAAGCTGTTCACAAAATGTTCCTTCTATGGCTTCACTGGATTTTTTTTTTGAAAGGAATAATCCTGAATAATCAAACACTATTCAAGAGATTTCTGGAAATAGGAAGTATCATTATACACCAATATATTCATATTAATATTCTCATTTTGGTTGTTGTTATAGTCAGAAAATTTAATAACTGAGAGAAAGGTATTCATCCAACTATTCTCTATCAAGCTATGGGTAAAGAGTAGGATAGACTCAGCTCTTTAACCTTAGTAAGGCAATCAATCTAAGAAAAGGAAAATTGAATTTAAACCTAAGAAATTAACCTTGTATCACATACATTTTTGGTGGCCAAAAAGTGCAAACCATGTGAAATTTACAGAAGAATGTGTGATGTATATGGAGTCAAAAAATGTTTACAAATTGGCTAAATATGGATTTGCTACTATGAACCTAAGTAGAAAAGAGTCGATGGAGTGGAAACACACTGAAACTTTGGTAAAGAAAAAAAAATTCCAGATGCATTGGTCAGTATTGAGGGTTATGCTGAGAATCTTCTGGGATATAAAAGGACTCATCAATAAACAATGTTTCTTATTGTCAACTACTTAGTCATGAAAGAACTCCTCTCTATTCATTTCTTTGAAAAATGTTCAACTGTAAACAGAGCTTTCTATTGTAAACTCCTTAGGTTAAATTCACCTTATTTATTGAATGACCCTCATACAAATATCACATATGATCAACATAAGTGAAACATTAAATTCAATATTTGTATTATAAAACTATAAGCAAAAATCTCGGGAATCTTTTGTTTTTTCTAAAATATTTATTGTACATGATTTCTGTTAACCATGTACCAATCTCATAGTGACACAATGAATATTATAAATTGGACAGGAAAAAATTTATAGTGATTAATGATTCAAATGGGGAAAGGGAGGGGGACCCCCCCCCCCAAAGAAAAACAACAATCAAACTTGAAGCTTCTTCCAAAGAACAAATTCTGCATTATATTTATATGATTGATTGATTTTAATGACATGTCAACCCATCTAGGGTTATCTTATGCCTAGAGGTTAGGGAATTACATTCATTGTATTTCATATTTACATTATTTGTGTAGTTGTTTCTCAGGATTCTTTTTTTGCACTCGGTACAATTGAATACAAGTGACTTTCAAACAGATCTGTTTGACACATGAATGGGACCCTAACAGGTACCACTCCTTCAGGTCAAAGTGGACCTGAGGGTAATAGCAATGATGGGGTACTCAGTACTACCCAGATCTCCAGAACTGAAGCCTCAGCAATTGGTTCATACTAAAGATAACCCTTTAAGTGGGAGGGGGGTCGTCAAGGAAATGCAGTCAATGTATTGTAAGCCCTGTCAACAGGGATTGCATTCTATTCAAAGTCTTGTAGGAAAACCACTTCCTTATTAAGTTCAAATTTGACACCTTTTTATCCCAATTTCCCTCTTAAATATCTCATTAATTAACAACAACACCAAAGTGAAATTAATTCTGCTGCTAATTAACCTTAAGGAAAAAGATTTAATCACTAGTAAAACGGTAATCTGTTACTCCTTCTTTTCAACAAACATACTCCTCCTCTATTTGTCCTGATTCACCAAATTACTACTTTTAAACACGGATATTGTCCTAGCAGAACTGAAGGGCACCTGTCATTACCAAAGTGCCACCCTTCAACCAAAAAGAAACAAAAAAAAGAAAAGACAACTCTAAATAAAGAAAATGTCTTCAAAAGTATCATCACGTTTTGCTGATGAACTGGTGATATTTTGTTTTGTTTTAATTCCTAATACTTCCTTTCAATCATTCGCCAAGTGATTATTTTGTTCCTCTTTCTTGGCTACAAGGCAGATGTGTTTATAAATGCTACTTGTGTAGAGAACTGGTGCTATGGTATATACCTGTCTTTGCTGTGTAGCTAAAAGTAGGAAAAGATATGTATTGTTATTAGAAACAAATAGAAAACCAGGAAAAGATTGGATGACAATGACAGAATAGATAGAATCTTCAGAAGTTGTCTGTGTTACTTTAAAAAGCTAGAGACAAAGAAAAAATGGAAACATCAATGAATAAGACTTCTATCAATAGAAAACCCTGCAGACAAAGAGAAAGAACACTTAAAACTTTACCCTTTTCATATAATATGTATCGTATAATAAAGATAGTACAGGAAAAGTTTTAATTTCATATCTACATTAATCGGAAACAGAAAATGATTGGAACTATAAAAGAGCTTATGAATATAATGGTCATCTGAGAAATTAAATTTGAATGATTAATTTTAATGGCATTTCAACCATCCAAGGGTTATTTTATGCCTCTAATTTAGGGAATTGTTTTCATTGTACATTTATATCTACATTTTTTGTGTAGTTGTTTCTTAAGATATTTTTGCACACTGTTATATGATATCAAGTATCCCTACTTAATACAAATAATTTGTCTGTATGGTTTTAAGTATTCCTATTTAATACTAATAATTTGTATGGTTTTAAGTAATTCTATTTAATAATAGTCATTTGTTTGCACAGTTATATGGTTTCAAGTAACAATAATAATCTTTAGTAACCAATTATAACTTCATGTAACTATTCTTGATACAAAAAATTTACTATTATATGACATCAAATATTCCTATTGAATACACATTTTTAAACATTTATTTGACCCATAGATGGGATTCTAAAAGGTACTATTACTCCAAGTAAGAGTAGACCTGGGAGTAATGGCAATGGAGGGGTACTCCATACTCCCCAGATATCCAGAATGGGAGCCTCACCATCAGATGCAGTTTAGTGTCATACCCTGGACACACCCCCTTTTTTTTGGGGGGGGGGTTTACACCCCAGTAGGGGGATACAGTCGGTACATTTTAAGTCCTGTCAATATGAGAGAAATTCAAATTGTTTTCATATCATTTTGTTCAAAGTAAAACCATTAAGTCAATCCCATATTTAAAAAAGATCACTAATTAGGACAGCCTATTCCAGTAGTGACCAACCCAAGTGGAGTTTAACAGGTTTGAATTCAGAGTTTTCCTTCTCTTAGACTGTTTGCCTAACCAAGGTTAAAAAGCCCAGTCTGCCATACTATTTACCCTTAGCTAAAGGGAGAGTAATTGAATTCATACCTTTCCCTAGAGTATTAGCGCTATGGGAACTGTAGCTTTGTCCAGGATTTGAACTCAAGTCGATGAGTCCATTTCCTATGACTCTAACCATTAGACCACACACTTCCAACTAATTATTCCAAATTAACATATTTAAAAGGATCAAATCATTGAAGATGATTCAATAGAATTCTATGTTCATACAATAAAATGGTCAGAACTTAGAAGAGTGTCAAAAAAAAAAACAAAAAAAAAACATATCAACGTTTTTTTTATAAGACTGAAAACAAACCAAACTTTAGACTTCTAATTAAGAAACAGGAAATTTGCCTACTTAAAAGCAAAATCTGAAGTAGGCAACTCAGAAATGAGTGAGTTTTACTTGACTAAAAGGTTCAACAGAAGACATAGAAAAATGGGCCAAGTAGACTTTCATCTTTTTCCTTATTGCTAAAAATTGGATGTTGGAAAAAAACCCAAACCAAATCAGGCAATTCTAAGTAATTAATCTGCTAAGCCAGTCAGAAAATTAGGTCATTATTATCATGATAAAAATCAAGATGACACAAAATAAAAACTCAATTCCACTCTTCACAATAAATAGCAAGATAATTAGCAAGAAACAGTTGTTATAAATTTGGGTAGAAAGTTTTCTTAGCATAACAAATAGCTATTCATTTCTACTCAGTACTTGAAAATATAAAGTACTGGACAAGAGGAGGAGAGAAAAAAAAAAGAATGAAGTATTCTTTTTTTTTTTTTATCATTGCAGCAAATTTTGATGAAAATTCAATAGCTTAGACACACATAGGAAGTGATTATTTTCCTTGATTATTGTTATCAAAGTTCCCTTAGCTGTAGCAGAATGTAATAATTTTCTTAAAAATAAAATTTTCAGAAATACCAAAGAAGAAGAAGAAGAAAGTAAGAAAGAAGAAGAAGAAGAAGAAGAAGAAGAAGAAGAAAGAAAGAAGAAGAAGAAGAAGAAAGAAGAAGAAGAAGAAGAAGAAGAAGAAGAAGTAAAGAAGAAAGAAGAAGAAATTTCTTAGAATATTATTTTCCTTGATTTGATATCTTAATTTGTGATTAACTCTTTGCTAATGGTTAGTTGTATGCAGTTGTCCAAGTTTGGAAAATGTCAAATTGTGACATACAATGATTGTGGAGTGTCACTTAGCAATATGGAAACTGACATCATTCATCAATTTTTATGTTTTTCCTCAAAAATTATAAACAGAAAAAACTGGGAATTATTAGCGAAAACAAAAAAATAAAAAAAATAAAAAAAATCCCATGACCACAAGAGAAAAATCAACTGCATCTGGAGAATTTTTTTAAAAAATTGTAAGAGGAATTGTAAAAAAAAAGTTATGTCAAAAACAGAGATTTTCTAAGATATAACGTGTATTTGAGATAATCCATTCAGAAAATTGGATAATCAACAATAACCATAACAGCCATACCCTGTCACCTGTGGCTGTAGAATATGCCAACTGCACCTCTGCTGAGGGGTAAGACCCACCAAGTAATTGGACCACCTGTTAGCTGTGGGTGACAACCTGCAATGCCTGAGGACAGGATTGTAGTAGCTTAGTGGTCCGTGACCTAGATAAAAAGTGGTTCCTTTACATGCAACACTCCACTTTATCTCTTACTTGAGATAGAAAAACCGATCGGAGAGGCCCCAACCAATCAATTGGCTGGTCATGTCAAGCTCTAGCACCTATATGATTAAGCCCTGACCATATTCTCTTAAAGCAAACACCCACCACATTTTATCATTTGGGGCTAGAAATGGGTGGATGAGGGTCAACCACCAGTATTTATTAATACATATGAAGTTAATGAAAATTATTCCTAAAACCAATCATATATCTAAAACAAAATAAAATTTTAAAAAATTAATATATATATATATATATATATATATGACATTAAATAACCTACAAGAGTTGATATGCCATTAAACCATTAAACAGCCAAATAAAACAATAAAAATGTGATAAGTCAGTAGAAAGACTAAACAATTTTCTACTTAGACACAATATTTATTATCATAAGATTTAAAGTTGATATTTCTTCAACTGAAAATTCTATCATCTTTCTCCCAACGTCCATATTGATTTTTATCATCTTTGCTATTTTTAACAAAAAGATCCAAACAAATTTATCAACTTTAATGTATACACTACCTCTCTTTCTTTCTTTCTTTCTTTCTTTTTTAAGTAGCAGTGGACAATCGCTGTGTTTTTGTTTACAGCAACACACCCTCCTTAATTGAATAGTATTTTGTTAGATAAATACTAAGTAGACAGACCATCTAAGAATTCCCAGTGTTTTTAAGGAATTACACTTCACTATGGGTTGCATTTTGTTGTGGTTTCACAACTACAATTGGTAGAGACAGCAAAAAGACTTCACCTTAAAATGTTTAGAAAACAATTTTCATATAGTTAGACTATAGTTTGTCAAATTTCTTTCATTATGATATGAGTTTTAGATAATGGATACACAGTCAATATTATATATATATATATATATACACACACACATGTATGTGTATGTATATACATAGACAAGCAGTCAGAAAGGCCCCAACCAATCAATTGGCTGGCTATGTCTAGTAGATACATACATACATGCACATGTTATATATATATATATATATATATATATATATATATGAACAAAAAGTGATAAGACAAACAGGAATATTTATTTTATGTTGTTTATTTTTCTCAACTAGTTTCGACCTTAGGTCATCATCAGGAGATAATGTGTTGTTGAAGAAATTGTTTTTAGAGAGTTTTAAAAAATTAAAAGAATTTTTTTAAGTGTTTGACAGGACACTATAATCCACTTATATATCTATATATGTATATATTTACACACTCATATATACAAGTATAAAATGAAATGACAACATCCTGAAGAATGATAGTGATTTTAACCTGGGTATAATATATGCTTCAGGTTTTAAGTACTATTGATACATTCCTTCTTTTGAAAGTGCACATGTGTTGATCAGTATAAGTGATAATTTCCTATAATCCAGTTATGTTACCTGTATGCTTTATCTTGAGTAAATTAAAACACATGCAGTCTGTTGTAATTTAATCTAATGCAAGTTGTACGTGTGTCTATGGGAGAGTGAGTGTGTGTGTGTGTGAGTAACAAGAAATGAGTATTAAAACTCTTTTTGGATAAAACTTGAAGCCAATAAAAGTTGCCTTTCTACATACTCACATAAAATTGTATAGTATAGATAGATCTAAAATGTTTTCTATTGTTTCTATAGACCTGTACACTAGTTGAGTTGTATGATATTTACATGAGATGGTTTTTCTAATGAAAGCTTTAGGATAAGTATTCAACCCAAATAGACAAACTTGTTACAATGGCTGTAATCTTGCATTAAGCAGTTCATTCATGTAAATATTAAAATTAAAAGAAAGTATAATCAATAGTTCTAAAGTTCTTTCTTTTAAATTCTTTTTTAAGAAATGGATGGCATAATGACCAAGACCAGACATATTCTTTAACAACCAATCAAAGACCTTTTAGATCAATATTGATTACAAGAATAAATATCAATAATCTATCCATATAGGTTACTTAAGTAAACTATTAACAGATGAAAAGAAGGAAACTGATAAAAATAACAACAGTTTAAAAAAAAAAGATATTCTATGAAAATATAAAATAAAATCAGTAATAAATTGAATTAAATCTTGAATATTATCATAGATTAATGTTTACATTCATTTATTTCTAAATCTTGAGCATTGGATCTTACTCTCTTGTCATAGAGTTCAAAGTCAAATTTTGTTATTATCATCATTAATAATAAAAACTTGAAGTTGGTAGCAGTTATAAATAATATAATGAACTTAAATTTGCAAGGTAGAGTTGGAAAGAAACTAGAAAGATAAGAAACTTTAAATAAAACAGATTGCTACAGAATTTAATCAACAAAGAAACTCAAGTAAAGACATTTAAACAAATCATAAATGAGTTTTTAAAAGACTAGGAGACCAAATCCGATTTGAGCAGGGCAATAAATAACATGAAATAGACAGAATTAAATGGGTTAACTTTGCAGTCAATTCAAGTCTGACAATTAATTTATTATAACTGATAAGTCACTCTCCTTCCTCTATAAATCTGATTTGTCCATACAGCTAAATTTTAAAATACTTATTTAAAATAAATAAATAAATAAATTAAAAAAAAAGACAACTCATACACTGACATATATAATAACATTTTCAATGTTGTTCATGTTTATGGTCAATATATAAAAGCTATTATTTTTTCTATACTATGGTTTCTTTCATGAAGTAATTTTCAAGGTTCCAGAGGGAAGAGCCCTAAAAGTGCAGCAAGTGAAAGTCTACAAGTTCAACATAAATTGATTAATTAAAATGACAATGTAGTTAGAAAACAAAACAAATAAAAACAAAAAAAAAAAACACCTTTGAAGTGTCAGATATTTCTTTCTTTCTTTCTTTTTTTTTTTTTTTTTTAAACAATATCAATGAACATGAGAAGCTTAGCTGTAATGTTCTTGCAACAAAAAAAAAAAAAAAAAAAAATGAAACTCAAATAAAAGCCGTTGGTGACAAAGATGGGAGAAGCAATTTGATAATGAAATAATAAAAGTGACACACACACACACACACACACACACACACACAAGAGACTGAATACTGTACCAGAAAATAATGTCAGTCAAAAAGGGGGTATTAGACATCTGAGAGTTACTCAAAATTCATGCAGACAGGTTCCATCAAAAAGAGAGAGAGAGAGATAGAAAAGAGAGAGAGAGAGAGAGCAGATGTTGGGAAACTGAAGAAGAAAAGCAGAAGAGGTAAAAAAGCAGAAGTGTCACATCTAGAAGAGACAAGACAACACAAAGGGACAAAGGAAATGACCAAGTTTAAATTAGACAGACAATCACACAGTTGATGGCTTGCACTTCTTCACAGGTGTTTAATTACATTGGTGTTTGACATAAGACCACACACAACAACAACAAAATGAGGGGGAGGAAAAGAGGAGGGGGAGGAGTGTCAAGAGAAACAAAAAGTGAAAAAAGTTGGAAAAGAACCACAAAAAAAAGGAAGCTAGAATGGATAATTGAAGGATGAGAAAGGTTAAAGGAGAGAGGAAGGGGGTGGAGCCAGACAGTTGACAATTAACACAGGTAATGAGAACTTTACTTAAAAAGAAATCAACCTAGTTAGTTCACCCTCCCCCCCCCAGACATAAGTAATCCAAGAAGAAAGAGAGAGGGGGGAGGGAGGGAAAGAGATGTTGGGCAGGGGGTTCAAATGCTATTCCAAAATTCTATAGATTCAATATTTCTAAAAATTAATATTAAACATATTTTTTTTAAATCTTATTCATAATTTTTTTTTTTTTTTTTTTTTTTTACTTTAGAAAAAAAAAAAAGAAAAAGTAGAAAAAATATGTGTGAAAAATTAATTACTTTTTTTTTCTCATTAATTGATAAATACAACATAGATAATTAACTAGACTGGTGACAGTCACAAAAATTATAGTATCCTTTTTCATGTCAATAAGGACGGGATAAAATTCCATCACGGAAATTGGAGAAAAATTCAAGTGACTTAGAAAAAAATTAATTCAAGTAAATAAAGTAAATCTTTATTTTAGAAAAGAAAAAATAATAATTTAAAAAAAAAAAAAAAAAAAAAAAATATCAGATTTGACAAAAAGATACAGAGACCCCCCCCCCTCCTTTCTGAATAATCTGAGATTTCAGAGGGTTGAAGAACCAACTAGCAACAATATTAAAAAGAAAAAAAAGAAAAAAAATCACCATCCAAAAATGTTGCCATTACCCTACATCCCTTCTATAACCCCCTCAGATTTTTGGTAAATGGAAAATAAGAATTCACACAGGTAAAAATGACTAATGTAAAAATTTTCATTGAGACTAGTGTGTATATACATGCACAAAAATAACAGTTTACCTGTGTGTGTGAGTGTGTGTATATATATATATATATATATATATATATATAAAAATGTGTGTGTGTGTGTGTGTGTGTGTGTGTGTATGTAAGAGAAACGATGTGTACTACTCAGCATGGGGTAGGTGTATCATTTCTATATAAACTGTAATCAACTATATTTATATGTGTTCAAGTGTATGAGTCTTTCTGGCCAATGTGTAAATCTGTGTCTATATGAAGTTCATTGAAACAGTACTTAAAAATGTGAAAATGAGTATCATTGAATTTAATTTGTGAATGTGTATATATGATCGAGAGAGAGAAAGCTTATCATCAAATCGTCAGCAAGCAGTTTGTTGCTGCTGCTGCTGCTGCTATTGCAGCTACAGTCACCCATGACTGCTGCTAATGATTAAAGAGAGGGAGGGAGGGAGAGATGAAAGATGCAAAACACGGAAAGTGCTGTACCTCACCCTCTGAGTGGTTAGTAAGAGAAGAGGGACAAGTCAAGTGTGGTACTTGGTAGTACTGTTGTTGTTTCTAGTTGTTTCATTCATTAGTACCAACCAAATGCAAGCAGCAGAAATACAGTCATACCTGCTGACAGAATATCTGTGAATAATCGACCAGGACAAGAACCAAGAACGTGTGACAGAGATAGATACATACCAACACCAAAAAAAAAAAAAAAAAAGAAAAGAAGAAAAAAAGAACAAACAAAAAAAAAGAACAGAGAGAAAGAGAGAAAGAAAAGAACCCCTAAAAAAATAGAGACACCTGAAATATACAACCAACTTTTGTGGATTATTATTATTATTCCTGTTGCTTCTTCTTGTTATTTTGGCCAAAATTTACCAGTTCCTTTAAAAGAGGAACCAAAGTTGTATAAGAAATACAATGGATTCTTTTACTGCTAAAAGATGCCATCAGTGGAGAGAAGCCACTCAAATATTTACTAAGGACAATGTAAATTAATGTGGTCACCATAAAGATGTTGGATATCCAAGGAAAAGTAAGTGGAAAGAAAACCCTAAATAACTCTAACAGATTGTTTTTGGTATTTAAAAAATATATATATATATATATATATATATATATATATATTTCAGACAGACAGACCTCCCAAGTAGTCATATATATATATGGTGTATAGGAAGTACTGATACATTTATTATACATGCATTTATCAGTCAACAAGAGTAGGTAGGTAAGAGAGAGACAAGAGAACCACCTGGCCAGGTGTATGATCAATAAACAAGGCAGAGAGAGTTGAACCAAAAGGAATTGAATATAAAAATATTTTAGTAAGTAAGGATAGAAAAGAAAGCTACATGAAGTATTGTAAAAAGTCACTTTGAGGTGTAAAGCTTTGAAAAGAATCCAGGTTTTTTTTTTTGTTTTGTTTTGTTGCTCTTGCTCTCACCCATTCCTTTTATGTGAAACATTTAATAGAAAGATTTGAAACAGACCTGGGATTGATTTTATAAGGAGGAAAGGATTAAGAGGGTTGAAGAAAAGGAAGAGAACATGAGATTTCTGAGGAGTCAAGTTTTTTTCTTTCTTTTTAAATTGCTCTCGTCTCCATTTTCCTCCATATTTCCCTTCCTCTTTCCTCTCAATTCATTTCCCCCCTAATTTTTGGGAGATTAGAATTGAAAGGTATCTTAATTGAAAAGAAAAAGAAATTTGTATAACAAAGTTAGAAAAAAAAGAAAATTGATAAGGGTAAAACAAGGAGGGTGAAATGAGGTGTCAGTATCACAGAAAAGAATCTTTACAATGAAGGCCCACATAGTTGTTACCAAATCTGAGGTGGGATTAAAATATGAGTTCAATAAAATCTTAACAGGTAATATTTGCCAAAATTCAGGTAGTCAATTGCTGCATAGATTAATTCAAATAGTATATCATTAATAGAATAAAGATTTACTCTCTTCATTCAACTAGCATTCATTTCATTATATCCTACTTGTCAAAAAGTTACTTAAAAAAATAAAGTGATTTAGACTATCATTACATATATCTACCATATACAAAATTTAATTTGTTTATTTACTTTAAATTTGTTTTCTTTTTATACATGATTTTCTTTTTTACAAAGCACAATACAGACTTTTTCTCAATCTTAGAATAGATAACAACAATAAAGTTTACCCTAAAGAAAAAATTAAATTGTGAAAAATTCAAGAAAGAGAAAAAAGTTGTTTTTTAAATAAAAGGATGTTGGACCTTTTTTTTTTCTTCTTAAAAATACAAAAAGTTTTAATTTGGTCCCAATTAACAAGGAATTTTGTAAATCAAAATCAAAATCAAAAAATAAAAAATAATATTCATGAAATTATGAAATTGTGTTGATTTCCTGAATAATCTAAAGAATAAAAACTTTTTAAAACAATTACCAACAAAAAAAATCATCATATTCAATGTTCTAAAGTTAAAAGATTGATAAAAAATAATCTGATATGGAGATTAAAATTTAATATTTTATTAACTTTTTAAGGAATGGCAACAACCCTAAACCCCAACTCGACTACCATATTCATCCTAAACCCCAACTCAACCATCACATCAACCCTAAACCCCAACTCGACCACCATCTTATTGGCCTAAACCCCAACTCTATCATCTTATTCCCCCTAAACCCCAACTCTATCATCTTATTCCCCCTAAACCTCAACTCTACCATTTTATTCCCCCTAAACCCCAACGCGACCATCTTATTCCCCCTAAACCCCAACGCGACCATCTTATTCCCCCTAAACCCCAACTCGATCATCTTATTCATTCTAAACCCTAACTCGACCATCTCACCAACCTTAAACCCTTATTGAGAGGGAGCTGATGTAATTGTCAAATCTGGTTAAAAGTAAATTTGACTTTTGTCTAAGTTCCTCATAGCAACAGTACCAAATGAAATAAGATTACTTTCAGAAAAAAAAAATGTAAGTGAAACAGCCATAGAAGTACAGAGAAAAAGTTACATATGTGTTTGCAGACAAATGAAGCTGGAAATTTTATAATTAATAAAAAAAAAATTTAAAAAACTGATCTTTTTCGATTTCACAGATTATACAAGATTTTTTTGTAAATTGATATAATTTGATAATCTAATAACTTAACCAATTCTCTTTCAAATGATCTCAAATCTTAACTGTATGTGTTGAAAAAATTCAAAATTCTATGTTTAATGTTTAAATGCAGAAAAAATAAATAAAACAAATCTTTAAGCATAGAATTTTGAGTTGTTTTTAAATATGGTGTTAAAATTTGAGATTTGGTCAAATTATTAGATTATAAGATGATATGAATTTTTCTGAAACACCCTGAATATGAGGAGACAACAAGTTTTTTTTTTGTGTGATTAAAATGATTTCCATTAAGAAAAATAAACTTTTTAAAAAGTGAAAAAATACTCATAATCCTGAAACAATTAAGTATGTTAAATAAGATAGATTAAAAATTATCTCTTGTTTTGTTCTTTACAAAATGTTATTTTTCATAAACTATCAGTGTAAACCACAATTGAAGAATAATTTCTACAAAATTAGCCAAGAGAGAATACTGATTATATAAAGTGTGTCCTGGGTATAACATATATAAAAAATGGAATCAAATCGACAGTATAAGGTAATTGATAAAGAAAAACAATGGTATATATTGTGCTAACAATTACTATTGGTTATATATATAATATAGATATAGATATATACATACATATACTTAAGGTCCTTTAAGATTTAATCTTATAATTGGCTATAAGTAGCATCATATAATTTTAAAACTAACATGAATTGAATTCATATTTAAATATTAAATTTAAAAGAATTTATTAAAATAATACAAAAATTGAATTTTAATAATTTTTTTATTACAAATGTTAAATTATATTAACTCATTTTTTTTATAATAATTTATATTTATATATATATATATATATATATATATATATATATATATATATCAATATTACAATCATTATCTTTTTTTCTTTTTTAAATCATTATTTTCTTTATAATAATAATCATTCATTTACAGTTATATGATAAAATGCACCATATTGACTTATTTCTATCTAACACAAGCAATTTGCACAGTTATAGGGTTTAAAGTGTTCCAATCTAATACTAACATAATATGGTTTCAAGTAACTATTCTAATCTAATAATAATACTCATTTCCTTGCATACAGTTATATGGCTTCACATATACCTATCTATCTATCTATTTAATTCAATATGTTCAAGCATTCCGATCCAATACTAAACAAATTTTAAACAGATCTATTTGACCCATACATTGGACCCTAACAAACTAACACTCTGGATCAGAATGAACCTTGAGTAATGGCAATGAAGGGTTATTCCACACTCCCCAGAGCTCTAGGACTGGAGTCTCACCATCAGACGCAGTTCTGTGTTGTACCCAGGACACACTTTTTGGAGAGGATGCAGTCGGCATATTTCAAGCCAATAGAAAAAATTTAAGTTTGGCACTCCTAAATTGACATCTATATTTCTGAAAATTAATTCTTTGAATTTAAAAAAAAAATCCATTATCTTTTTAAATCTTTAAAAAAAAAAAAAAATTTTGAAGACTACCAGAAAAACAATAATTACAAAAAAAAAAGATAAAAATTCATTTATATTAATTTTCAGGTTAAAAAAAATCTTTTTAGATAATTAGAAAGTACCATATGTACCCAATTATTTATTTGATCGACACTTTTTTTTTCTTCCTTATTTTAAATAAAAAATATAATTTGCTTTTGAAGAAAAATTAACTGATTAAACTTGAAATGATTTTGTTTTTATATTCAGTTTTAAAAAAATTAAAAGTAGACTTAGATATTTACAGAGCTAGATATTTTTGTTTAAGTACAATCATTTTTTGAAAACAGAGTTGAAATATATTATATATATATATATATATATATATATATATATATATATATGTGTGTGTGTGTGTGTGTGTGTGGTGTAATGGTTCGCAAGCTAGATTAGCAAACCATAGGGTGTTCGATTCTCACTGAGTGCCCAATACTTCTGGCCTTGTGTCGCATCTAAGCTAAGCTTAGTAAATAACTATATACATATATAAATGCACTATTACAAATATCTAAACAAGTTTTCTTTTAAAAATATAATAGATAGTATATGACAATATATAAATATAATAAACATTAATAAATAATATAAGTCCGTACACAAACAATATTGACAATATAAAATGTGTAACATTATATCGAGCTTTTAAAAGAAAATTATGATAAGTGACAGAATGAATCAAGTCAGACATTTCTACTATTTCATGGCAATTTTGTTGGAAATGTAGGAGAGCCCCGAAAATTTTCACTTATTCAAAAGATGACACATACCTACTCATATCTGACATTCAACATATCTGTCTCATCTTTTAGAACTAAGTGGCATCAAAAAAGCAAACTTTTTTTTTTCAAAACAGCTTCGATCAAACCAATTTTTATTGATAAAATATAAAATAAGAGAGCAATATTGGAATTTCTATATTCATCTCTATGAAATCAATGATTACATTTTTTTCACATATCAACACTCATACTATTCGAGTACAGATGCACCATATTGACTTAACGTGGATCAATATTGTAAAATGCTGCATGCAGGCACACACAAGGTTAACCCCACCCCTAAATATTGAATCCATATTCAATTTTGTCACTATATAGTCAGAAAATTATAAATTACAAAATGTTATGTAATAACATTGGTTGTAGTTATATACTAAACTTTGCTTAGTTGTGACACAAGGACAGAAGTATGCGGAGGCGTATGGTGTAAGGGTCCTTATTATAAGAAAAGGACTCTTTGACCAGAGTTCAATTCCTTGCATTTCAGAAAGTGTTAATACATTTGGGAAAGGTATGAATCCAATTGTTCTCCCTCTAGCTGTGGGTAAATAGTAGGACAGATTGGGCTCTTAAGCCTTGGTATGGCAACTAGTCTAGGAGAAGGAAAACTCTGAATTCAAACCTGTTAAACTCCGCTTAAGAAATTGACCTTGTGTCACATCCTACTCATAAAGAGGGTTTGATAAATATATATGGAGCACCCAGTGAGGCTCGAACTCACTAGTCATGGTCTGCCAGTTTAGTCTGCTAATCAATATACCACCGGAGGTGCTTTAATAACATTGGTTGATTATGTAATGTTTTAGGGATATCAAAGTTAGAGGAAAAAAAAGCACATATATATCAAAAACTATTATGCAGTATAAGTAAAGCCCAATAAAATCTGTGTTTTAATATTTGCTTTTAAAAATGATGATATCAAATATTTATGATTTTTTTTATTTTTTATATTTCAGAAATCATGCATGAAGATTTTATGAAAACTCAACCTGCACACTGTTTGTAGAAAATTACTACTAAATCCATAAAGACATCAATTGAAGGAATCTTACAAAAAAAATGGATGACACGTTTTTGTTGTCACAACAACTGATATGTTGTATTACGTTGCTGTTAATTAAATTGGTTCCTGACAGTAATGCTTTTCCATTCCCGTCAACTAACAGCACCAACCCAGCACTTGGAAACATACGCACAATGATGAGTGAGCAATTAAAAGCGCACAAAAGTTTGCACATATCAGAGACAGCTAACTTTCATATTCAACCAACTAATGTAAAACAAATAACTCCAACAAAGTTAACAAACTTGATAGCGGCCAGTACGGAGGCGCCAATCTATACCAAATCCGATATGAACCATCAACATCATCGCCACCAACATCAACACAGACACCTGACACAGATTCTTAAGGGAAGTGAGGGGGGGCATCAGTGGCACCAAAGTACTAAGTTTTTAATCGAGCCGACCCCAACCCAAATTCAACCCATGCAAACTAAAGTACCACATTTTGGTGATACTGACTCCATTCCAACAGCCGTTACATTTACTGAAGTGCTTTCAGAATTTCCAAAACTGTCCACGTCTTCTCCAACACAAACTTTTGGAGATACAATGGGGAGAGGAATGACATCTGTGTTTCCAAAGGATTTTAAAATTACCAAAACAACAACGGATATTGAAATTAAGGCTTCGGTATTTCCAGTGGTTGATTCAAAAACAGAACAACAAAGCAACACTCCACCACAGCAGACATCTACTAGTACTCCTACAACTACTAGTACTCCTACAACTACAACAAAAGCTTCAATGGCTGTACCTTTTGACAATCTGAATTCTGATCAGACAATTGAAGATGTAACTACATCCCAAAATTTAATATTACACACCCTCAATTCAACTGGAGTCCATGTGAATGTAGAAACAACACCCAAAATAGTCGTTAACCAGTTTACAACTCAAACAGAGCAATCTGCTGAATTGGATACGAGCACTCAACCTCAACTCAGTGAGTCTCACTTTAATCAGAACAGAAAAGGATCACCAAATGGAATAATGGCAAACAGAACAATAACATCAATTTATATACAGCCGACTCCAAGTAGTAATAATATTCTAATGATGCCAAAATTAAAGACAAGATACAGACCTAGTCATTTTAGTAACCCTTCAAAAGACAGCACACAACGGCCACCTAGAAATATTCTTTCTTTGGATATGAAAGGCCACAGTCGATGGAGAAGCAGTAAAGCCCTCTCACCTTCTCGTAGTGGCCTTCTCCATCTAACTGAAGATGATCCACCTACTTCATATCCATATAAACCACTGGTCACTAACAAAAAAGGTTTTACATCTTTGCGCCAAAATGGCAATGGTAAAGTGTTGGCAGCTGTAACCACAGAATTCATGAAGTCTTCAGAAATGATTCCAGATTTATTTGTAGCAGCAACAAAAACCCCCAAAATCCATTCAACCCGAACTCCCTATGCAAGCCAAGGAGGGTCAATGTTTACTGGCCCTAGTTCTGTAACAGCAGCCCTATCATTTAGATCTAAAGATGAAACCTTGATTCTTAGTGCCACTGCCACCCTGAACCCATCTCGCATGACGTACACATGCACCATTCCTTGCTCGCAACCCAGTTGCGGGTGTTGTCAGGACAAACAGCTTGCCCCCGTAACAGCCACAACAGCAGTCACAGGGCAACCCCCAAGTAATGCCACGCCTAACATTGAAGTATCAACCAATAAAAGTCTGACGGAGCAAATTTCACTTAGTGCTAAGTTTGGCATCGGTATGGGGTGCCTCATTGCTATTTGGCTTGTCGTCGGCCCTGTTATCTGCTTGATCTGTCGTATCAGAGACAAAGTGAAAGAAGGTGAGGGAGGGAATTTAGATGAAATAGAAAAGAGAAAAAGGAAACAAAAAGAGAAATCATCAAGCTCAAAAAAGGAACATCCACTGACAGAGACCATTGTGATGGATGAACTAAACAAACAGTTCACAAAAAAGAAAAATACCAGAGAAAATGAATATTTGCTTTTGGCAAAGGACAAGGCAGAATTGGAGTGTCTTTCAAGAGCAGACATATCAAAAACAATTCTTAACAAACCAATGAGCACTTTTGATCGAACAAGAACCCCCCATTGCCTCAATAAATGGGATGAGTCGGATGGTGAGGATGATGACAGTGAAGACGAATCAGATGATGATGATGAGAAAAACAGATTGACACCAATATCAAACACGCCAACAGTTAGCGTTTAATAAAAAGACATCATTGGTCTTGATTATTTAAAACAAGATGAATGTAAAATGAATCATTAAAGATATTAATTACTTTTGGGGAAACAAAAATCCATTGATTTCTGACAGATATTGTGTAATTTTCTTGTCACAATAAAATGTGGCAAATGAAAATGACAAGGAACTTGGCAAGAACAGGTCAAGCAGATAAACAGTGCCAAGATAAATAGAAAAGTGAGGAAGATTTCTATTTTTCAAAGAAGGAATTATACAATCAAATGATTAAGTCTTAAAATGACTATGTAAGCAGTGAAAAAGCACTGACATACAGCAATAACTTTTCTTTTTTTAAAAAAGGAGAATTTTCATGTTTATACACACTAATCTTTTGCTGGATTAAAAAAAAAAAAAAAAGAAAAAAAAAAGATTTTTTTCATCCCCCACCCTGAAGATATTGTCAGAATTCTATACCAATTCTGAATTGGTCTGATACAAAAAAATATTGCAACCTGAATTCCACTAAACGATTGATTAGTGGACTCCGAAAGGAGGAATCAAGTGTGAATGTGGATTTTATTCCATCTTTTTTTATATAACCTCAAACTTAAACTTCAACTGTATTTGTATTTGGTAAAAAAAAAAAAAAAATTTTAAAAAGGATAAAGAGAAAAAAAGACACTAATTTGGAAATTTATAGAGTCAAAGAACTGTGATTGGGAAAAAAAAAAAAGTGATAAGTAATTTTTATTTATTTATTTATTTATTATTTAAAATTGATTTTTTTCTGCAAATACTTTTATACAACAAAAACCGCATAAAAACCTGAATTAACACATACAGTCAATCATAAAGAAACTCGAAAGTCTCAAAAAGTTTCTTTCGAGCCTGTGCAGCCTTATTGTGAGTATTTTTTTTTTTTTTTTTTTTAGTGATGCTTTTTAACTTTTTTGATTTTTCAAATTCTTGTTGCTGTCAAGAGCTACCAAGATAGATTAATATGCATAAATGTAGAAAAAAGAAAAAAAAAAAAGAGATGCACATGGTGAGTGTATGATGGAGACAAATAGTAGTGCTATTTAGATGCCAACAAGTCAAACTCTATCTCATAACAAAGTTACTGTAGCATTATCAATGCTTTTATCATTGAATTGAAACTGTTACATAAAGAAAGTTTAAAGAAAGGTGGAAATAGAACCATTACAGAAAGAAAACAAAAAAAGCTTTAAAAACATTTGAAAGTTGGCGAAAAAAAAAAAAGAGGGAGAGAAAAGGTTGTTGTTATGAAGAGACACACAAATTCTAAATCCTAAACTTTGCAATAATTTTTTGCCTTTATTTATTGGATTAATTGGAGAATATACTTTTCTCAAAAACAAAACAAAAAAAAAAATGTTTATAAACTCATTATGTGTATAAATGCACTTTTTTTCTTTCTTTTTTGTTGTTTTTTTTTTTTCCATAGAGTGTTTTGGTCAAGAAAGTATTTTCTCGAAATTGACCAATGATAAATAAAACAGAATCTACCTGCTGATTGAATTAAATGTGTTCAAAGACATTACTTTTTTCTTTCTTTAAAAAGCTTTATCTATATTTTCTAGCACTGAAGATGCACCAGAATTTTAATTACTAGAAGAAATACTGTTACACAAAATTATAGATTTATGCTTCAATCTACAATGGACTTTAAACTTGATATCCTATAAAACAAATTCTTTTTCAAAAAGGGAAAAAATTGTATCTTCAAGGCTATGAAATATAGTAAGTTTTTGTTTTTCAGCCTTTTTAACTTGAAATTAAAAAATGATATAAATTGAAATTTGTAAAAGAAAATTTTCTTGTTACTGCTTTTTCTTTTGTCTTTTTTCTGCCTAAAGTTTTTAGTTTCATTTTATCTGAATATTAATTGAAATTAAAATCAGAAATGTTTCATAATAAACAACTTATTGCCACGAGAAATGTGTTTTGTTTTTTTATTTTTTTCTTCTTTTCCCTTTAAACTTGTATATAGCAGGTGAATTTCATGAAAATATGATTGATTTCAAATATCTTAAAGAAAATATATTAAATTTATATTCATGCTCCATGGATTTTACAAGTATTATGCCAATGACTAAAAAGTAGATGCTTTTATTATTAATCTGACTTTAAAAAAAAAAAATTACAAGACTTCAAACTTATATATATATATATATATATATATTATATATATGATGATTTTTAAAATTAATTTAAGATTTCTCTTAGAATTGCAATTACAATTATTACAACTAAGTTGAAAATAAGGACTGAATTTATAACACCTTTAAATGAAAAAATTGCCATTATTTTCTCAATAATCGAATGTTATTAAGACTATTATTATTTTTATTGTTAGTAGTAGTATTAGTACATGAATCATTTAAGCTAAAAAGATTGCAATCTGCAGTAAAGAAAAGGAGATTACTTAGTGGGTTGCTTTCATCCATTGGGCACTACAATAAGAGGAGATATTCTCAGACTTAGACAGACGGTTCTTAAGTACAACAGGATATTTATATACAGTGGTTATGGAGCAATATATATATATATATATATATATATATATATATATATATATATATATATATATACATACATACAACACACACACACACACACACACATACACACATACATACATACATACATACATACAATCTATATGTTCATATATTATTTTAGATTTTTTTTTTTTTGTGTGTGTGTGTGTGTGTGTGTGTGTGTGTGTGTGTGTGTGTGTGTGTGTGTGTGTGTTACTTGCAAGAAACTCTCAAGCTAAAATCTGGAAAGGAAAAAAAAAATACTGGTGCTGCATCAGAGCATATTGTTAGATAAAAACAGGAGAAAAAGAAGAAAAAAGAAAAAAAAAGAAAAAAGAAAAGAAAAAGGAGAGAGAAAAAAAGTAAACCCAAAAACTTTGCAATCTCAATAAGGCCATATGAGAGTCAATACTACCCAAATCAGATTTTCCAAGTAGAAACCGCCAGGGAATTTCTAAGATTTTCAGATTAGTATCAGACCCCCCCCCCAACACACACACGCTTATTTTTTAATATACTTGATAGATTTGATTAGGAATGGAACCACTGTGGCTATGATAAAGTTTATTGCTTAAATGTTTATATCATTTTCTAAACAGAAATACCTAATCAGGGTTTGTTTTTGTTTTTTATTTATGAAAAGAATGTTTTGGTTTTATTTTTGTTTCGTATTTTTATTTCTTTTGGCTAAGCAAAGATCTATTCAAGAAAATTAACCTATACTTTTACTAATTCTTTATATTTATCTTCTATTTGCCAAAAGGGAAGCACTATACACACCCATATATATATATATATATATATATATATATATATATATATATATATATATATATATGTGTGTGTGTGTGTGTGTGTGTGTGTGTGTGTATATATACACACGCAGTAGCATATACAGTCAGTGTATTCTTAATTCCACAGACAAAGCCATATATGATTTTAACTATTCTTATTTGATACTAATAATTTTCAGATAGATTTATTTGACCCACAGATGAGGCCCTAACAGTGACTACCACTCCGGGTTAGAGTGAACCTTGAGTAATGGCTATAAAAAGTTACTCATTCCTCAAAGGTTCAGAATTGGAACCTCACCACTAGATGCAGTTTAACATCATACCCAGAACCCTTTCCTTTTTGGAGGAGAGTCTTATCCCTCTGCAGAGAATACTGCTATTGGATTCTAATCCCTGTTGACAGGACTGGAAAATTAATACGGGTAACTCTTAATAATCAATCAACCAGCATTGAAATTCGGTTGAATAAGATTTTTATTTCAATATACAGTTTGTCTTTTTTTTCTTTTTTTTTGTTTGTTTGTTACTGCATCAAAATTAACTAGGAAATAATTAAGAAGACTGATTAATCAATGAATCAATATTTTAAACCATTTTTTTTCTCTCTCCCCACCTGATGTGCATATAAGCACACTAAGGATGATGAGCAATAACAAGTTAGAACATAGTCATTCTAATTAGTTACCTTATTGACTACTTTTGGTGTGTGCACAGATTGGGAGATTTAAAAAAAAATGCTGGAGCAATAGTTAGAAAAGAAAAGAAAAAAAGTTAAATGAAGATATTTTTTAGAATATTTGTTTACTAATTTTAGTTTAGTTGTAGCATAGGGGGTCACCAGCCTTTTCAGCCAGAGGACCACAAAGCTTAAATCAAAAGGCTCAAATCTTAAAAAGGACAGAGCCCTCTGCCAAGCTAAATTCACAAAGTAACAATCCCAATTTATTAATGAGACATCTAAAGGTTTTTGCAATCACAAAAATATTTAATATAAAGGTTTAAATGAAGAGGTTGACAGAAGGAACACATCAAACACAGGATGATTACTCTTGGCATGTTTCCTTTTCAAGAACAACTGTTCATTTCAGTATGTAGAGCCAAACATGCCCACAACTAGTTGGGTGTGGGTGATATGATTGGGAAATCATCCAGATAGAAGCTTGAGGTTCTTATAGAAATCAAGGATGTGGCAAGCAAGAAAATTGGACTTGAAATCTTCTGAACATTGAAGATCAATGAGTTCCATCTGCAGTTGTAATGGTACTACTTCACAGTCAATATCAAAAGGTGAGGAGAAACATTTTGAAAATTGAGTAAAGGGCTGCACATAGGGGCCTTGAGGGCATCTGGTTGGGGACCCCTGACCTAAATGATATGACTGCCAGATGCTCTCTTACATACACATGCACACACCCTACACAGTACTTGCACATACACCACACGCAACCACACAGCATCCGTGCTGGGTGGTGTAAAAATAAATTGGCTCAGATCTCGGTCTTCCCAGCATGCAGCATTTGCTCTCTCTCTCTCTCTCTCTCTCATCTAAAAGGGTAAGGGCTAGTTTTATTGCCCTGCGCCTGAGGCATTCCAAAAGTGCTGATGGATTGTAATGGTACTTCACAGACAACATCAAAAGATGAAGAGAAAATATTAAAAGTTGGGGGAAGGGCTGCATGTGGCCCACTAGTTGGATAGTCCTGATGCAATAGAAGGTATGGGGTACCAAATGAGAATTAAATTAACTAGTAATGGTTTAGTAGACTAACTCGATAACCATTACACCATACAAGGTTCACATTTCTTGTTTGAATAAGTAAGTAAAGTCATCAGGGCAGCCTAAAGTCGGTATCAGCCAAACAGCGAGAGAGTCTATCCCCTTTTCACTAGCGCTAGACTAAGGAGATTGTCTTAGCATCTGAGGTGGAGCCCACACCTACCATCAGCTCCTTAATTTATCACACAGATCCCTGTGCTACTCATACGCTGAGTTGGCGAGGGCCGGTATCGAACTAGAAACCTTGTGGTTCCTAGCCGAATACTCTACCAACTGAGCTAACTCGACCCATAAAGTATCTATAAATTTCTCACCCTTTAGTTTAACATCTCTATTCCATGTTATTGAATTAGAAAATTATTTAAAGAGATATCTGAAAACTAAAGTTTGTTCAAATAAATTATATCTATAATAAAACCTAATTTAGTAGATAAAGGATTTTTTTCTTCTATTAATTAGTTATTTTAACTACTGACAACCAAAATAACCTAAGTATTTATTATAATAAAAGAGCACAAAAAATGTTAAAAGTGTCTATCATTGGAGGGGGGTGCTAATTTTAAAAGAGTTAATCGAACAAATTGAAGATTTTTAACTATTAAATGAAAAGGTGGGTAATCAACACATGTCATTGATAACAGCTCAAGAATTTCTCTTCTCTTGGTTAAAGGGCAGATAACTCTTCTACAAGTGCAGTTTCTTTCTTCTTTTTTTTTAATTTTAAAACATTGCTTCAAATGACTTCAGTTAACCTCAGTTTAAGAATTAAATCCAGTAAAAGACTAATGCACAAAGAAACTAATTTTTTTCTTTATATTTTTCATATACTTAATAAATAGATAAATAAATAAATAAATAACTTGAATTTTACACCAAAAATTTCAAAGTAATAAAAAAAAATTAAAAAAATAATAATCCCATTCCGGCTATAAAAATAAAGTAAAGTCATCAGGGTGGCCTAATGTTGGTACCGGCAGGCAGCAAGGGAATCTATCCATTTTTCACAAGCGCTAGACCAAGGAGATTGATTTTGCATCTGAGGTGGAGCACCACACCTACCATCAGCTCCTTACTTTACTGTACAGATCCCCGTGCTACTCATACACTAAGTTAGCAAGGCTCGGTATTGAACCGGGAACCTTGTAATTCCTAGGCTGACACCTACCGACTGAACTAAACAAGTGACTTTAATGATGTAATAATCAGAGATGAACTAATTAGTTTATTTTTTGCTAAGGTATCATCTTATATTGCATAATCAAATTACTTTTTCAATAGCAAATCATAACCGAGTAACAACAATCTCTTATCTAAAACCCTTGACACTAGACATCTTTGAATTTGGAATTTTTAGATTTCAGAAACACAGTATATATATATATATATATATATATATATATATATATATATACTATATATACTAAAACTAGCCATCTCTAAAATCCAAGTGTTCAAGAAGAACTTTGTTTTCCTGTGTTTTAATAATTTCTGGTGATCACAATCACAGTGTTTGTATTTACCTAACCATTTCATTAGGAGCCTAATGTAACACACAGTCAATTTTCAGTAGAGTACTGCTGGTTTGAATTTATAATTTTTTCTTCTTCTCCCAGACTGGTTGTCTTACTACTAGACTAGAGAACCCAGTTTGTCCTACTATTTACCAATAGCTAGTAAGAGAAGAAATTGATTCATGCCTTTCCCAAGGGCACTAACACAGATTTGAACTTTTCATTTCCCATATGTGACAGTGTAATGTTTTGCAACTAATTTTTCTTTTTATTTATAATATGCGGTGGTTAAAAAGGTGTTGATTCTGACATTTTTTTCAGTAAGATTAGAAAGAATATGCACCCTCTGGGCGCAAATATTTAAGTTTTAATGTAATTAAATATATTAAATGTTAGAAAGACTAACAATATTAAATAAGAATGCATATAAAAAGACTACACTTATTTTTATTATATTTCAATTGGTTTGTATATAAAATCATTCATAAGATTGATTTTAATACATTGAAGAATAAAGTAATATTAGAGATCAATAACACTAATTGTTTTGTTAAAACCAGTATGCAAATTAACCACACCATATATTATGTAAACCTTTATTTTTTAGTGATATATAAGACACATTCCAGGATTTTAAACACATTAATAACATTGCCCGTTTCAAGGCAAATCTAACTCATATTTTCATAAAGACATTGCTAATAAATAAAGTTTAATCTATTAATGATTTTGACTATAAATTAAATACTCATTGATAAACTTAGGCAATTTCTGACATAAGCAGTGACTTAGTTTCAGTTACAGGCAGACAGACTCCGAATCTCCATTATAATAAGAAGCTACACAAATACATCATCACCAAGCTTTTATATTAACTTTATTTTTTAATGCAAAGACAATGACAGATGTTTTCTGTGTTGCTCTTCACTTTGACCCCCAAGAATATTTGAAGATCTTTTTGACATTTTCACAATTCCTTTAAGTAACAAAAATCATAAAAACAATGAAAAAAAGATTCATAAGTAACAAAGTTATATCTGACTGATAAAGTGAGACACAACTGAAACAAAAGTGTCTTAAGTATTAATTGACATCATCAGGTCAAGTTTTTCTTACCAAATTCAAATGACACAAACATGATTTGTTTTTGAAGATTTCGCTTTGGGTTTTCTTTAATTACAGAAAAGTGGTTTTGTACTTCTATTAAAATTCAACCCATGAAGAAAGTAATTAAAAAGTACAAAACAAAATGAAAATGTCTGATAATTAAGCCATTGTTTGGGTAATTTTAGATTATATATTTTTTCAATTGCACAATACAATTTTAATCAAATTATATCAATTTATAGAGAAAATCCTAGAATAAAAGATTTATATTATTAATCTGAAGAATTTTATCCCAAATGAAAACTAAAAGCAAAGAATGTGTTTTTATAGAATTTCCTCAATAATTCATTTTTCTCCATAATTTGAAATGTCAAAATATAAACATGAATCTAAGTATCATCTCTATCCAATTATTATTTCATGGGATCTTCAGCAAAGATACATTTCTTAATGAAGATGCATTATGTAATGGTTATTGTCATCAGTAAATGAACTTGGTGACCAAAGTTCAAATCCTGGACAAGGCTGTTTGCATTTCACATAACACTGATACCCTTAAGAAAAGTGTGCATCTAATTATTATCACTCCAGTCATGATTAAATAGCAGAGATGCTGATAGGTATGTGTCCTGCATTCCAGATACATAAAAATCTAAAAGGACACAGTAAAATCATATCCACACATCCCAATGTTTTTCTTTTTTCTTCCCTCACAATTTCAAGCTAACTGCAAATACATTTCAATATTTTCTTAGAAACAAATTACACAGGATAGGTTACAAGGTAGGAGTTCAGGGGGCTTTAGTTGGGACCCATAAATTTTCCCAGGTACTCATTCAAAGAAAATATGTTTGTCCAAGGATGCACTAAATTAAAAAGCTATCAGCATCATTGAAATAGTAGGACATATTGAGCTCTTTAATTCTGGTAAGACAACCCGTCTAAGAGATAGAAATCTCTCAATTCAAACCTGGTAAACTCTGCTTAACAAATTGACCTTGTGTTACATCCTGTTCGTATGGAATGGTTAGTGTGTGTGTGTGTATATATATATATATTATATTATACACACACACACACACACACACACACACACACACTTCTGCATGAAAAAATGGTCAATTTGAATGGAATTCAGAAAAATTAGAATTTGTCATAAGAATGGTTATTTAAGAATAAATACCCTGTAAAGAGATTAATGAGAAGAAAGATAAATTAAAAGAAAAAAAGAAAAATAAAAATCAATCAGCTCATTAAAGTATTTATCTCACTTGGATATATTTATGTTTTAGAAGACAAATTAAAGCAAAAAGAAAGAAATGTTTTTTTATTTTTTATCTTTTATTTTAATAATCAAAGCTTTAGATGTCTATTTGTTTTTGGCTCAAATCCAAATGAAATGTTTGATGAACTATTATTGCTATCAATTTAATTATCATCTGTTTTCTAAATGGCAATAATATATATTTCTACATATTTAATGATATTGGATGTTTTTAAGTAGATAATTATATTAACTGAAATAAATAAGAGAGCAGGGGGCTTAGGTTCAATGTTTAGATTCATGTTCAGAATTCTGAAATTCTACCAAATAAAGTCTACACATCTTAACTCTTTGCCTACCAAATTACCCCCACCCCACTCACGGCTGTACCAAATTATTCTATTCAACTGGTTTCCTATTGCAAAAAAAGATCAAGTACCAGGCTCAGGGGTTGGTTCACAGACAAATCAAAAGATGGTAAGAGTGTTCACATAGTGATTTTTCAGTGTAAACAAGTGACACATGCTAGAGATGCTGCCAGCAGTTTACAGTAGGATCGCAGTGGTGGGAGAGCTGCTGTGAGCGGCTTAAAGTAGGCAAAGAGTTAAAAAATAAAAGTATTTTTACTGAAAGTGCCAAAACACTCCTATCTAAAGTATAAAAAATATAAAAATAGATATTAATATTTTGAAGGCCAATACAATGCGTATGAAAAATAAAAACAAAAAGATGTTTGTTAAAAACAAACATCTTTTTGTTTTTATTTTTCATACGCATTGTATTACCTTCAAAATATTAATATATTATAACATACTTAACAATGCTACAAGCAAATTACCAATTGTTTTTATAAAAATAGATATTTGTTCTATTATAATGATTCAATCTTTTGTTATTCTAAACACAGTAAACATGGCAAATCATAGCAAGATTTATTGATGATTTTTATTCAAGAATTAGTTATATAAAAACAATCTCGTTGCACAGGTTTAATAGAATATGCAACTTCTTCAACCAATTTGTAATAAGGAGGGGTGCATGTATAGATTTTACCTCCAGCCACAAACAGGATGCAACAGAGTGTGAAGTTTTTAGGAAAGTACAATAATTTGAATTCAGAAATTTTCCTTCCTTTAAAAAATCCTGTTGAGATTTTTCTAAGTCCAGAGCCCAATTCTTATAACCATTTATCAAAAAATGGCTAAAAATGGCCATTTCATTTAAAGTTACCTGTTATTTCCCTTAAATCAAAGACTTCTAAATATTCAATATTACATTTAAACAAAAACTATCATTTGGGGTAGATTAGGAAAATGGATGTGACTTCCGGCCGGGTGGAATGAGGTGGTATAGGACGTTAAGAGTTAAAACAGTTGCCATACCAGGGTTAAAGACTGCCCTATTATTTACCCATAGCTTAGGGGGAATAACTGAATCCATACATTTCCCAAGAGTATTAGCACTATGTGAAAATACAAAAAGCTTCGTCCAGGATATGAACTTGAATCACTGGGTCTATTTCATATGACAATAACTTTTAAGCCAGAAACATCTCCCAAACTGTAATGTATGTAAGCTTGTTTTTTTTTTGTTTTTTTTTTTTTTTTGGGGGGGGATATAGACACTGACTAACTCTTCACCAGGCTTTCATGGTTTATGAAGTAAAAGTAAGTAAGTAAAGTAGACAGAGTGGCCTATTGTCGGTATCAGCTGGATAGCGATGGAGTCTATCCCCTTTTTCCTAGCGCTAGATCAGGGACATTGTTTCTGCATCTGAGGTGGAGCGCCACACCTACCATCAGCTTCCCACTATAAACGCATAGATCCAAGTTGTGCTACTCATATGCTGAGTGGGCGAGATCTGGTTTTGAACCCAGTATCTTGTGCCAAATCCGCCCTTATAAGAGCCGGTTTATGAAATAATCAAATATGGTTTATAACATTTTTTGTGCATGTTGGGGGGGGGGCCTTTAAAATAAAGAGTTGCACTTTTTCTTCTTTTTCAAATCTTCTATGAACTTTTCACAGGTTAATATGGTATTTTTTAAAATCTAAAAAAAAAAAAAAAAAAAAAAAAAAAAAGAAAAAATTAGGAGGAGGTAGAATTATTTTATTTATTTCCTGCCAAATGTAAGAAGTAGTGTCAAAGTCAATTACCACTTAACAAAAAGATTTGAAAATCCTCGATGAAAGAAAGAAATTAAAAAAAAAAAAAATATTACCCTCTAAAAAAGCAAGAAGAGGAAAGCAGTTAGAGAAGATCAAACACTTTTTATAATCAAATACGAGACTAAGATTTGATTTTTTCTTTTTTTTTCTTTAAACATCTTCTCCTCTTGTTCACACTTACTGTGAACTGTCTACATATTGTGTCACCAAAGAACAGACAGCAACAACTACAAAATACTAACAGTCAATTGAAATTTGAATTCCTTTCTCCACCCCACCGTCCCCTTTTTTTTAAGTTCATAGTAAATCAATATCACAATCTTAGATCTTTTTTTTCTTTCCTTTTTTCTATTTTAAATTCTAAATGAAAGAATTGAGCCATGAGATTTTTAAAGCCATTTTTTCTTTAGAAAAAGCTTTGATAACAAAGGAAAAAAATAAAATAAAATAAAGATATAAAAAGAAATAATAAATTAATAATAATAAAAAATAATATCCTCATAAGATCGGAGATTGTGAGACATAAAAATCAACAATAATAATAATGATAATAATAATATGAAGAACCATTATTAAAGACCATTATTATCAAAGCTGAATGTATTTAAACAAAAATTAAGAGTGATTTGATCAAAATAGGGAATTTATAATAGAAATAAAATTCAAAAATCAAAGTAAAAGAAATTACCCATTAATATTATTTCAACTTACTAATAAATAACAATAAGCAGCTTTTTAGATGTTATTTTATACACACACTGATATTTACTCGGGAAAAAATGAGAGATTATCAATTTTTAATAAAGAAAAAACATTAAATTGCTTCAAAAGAGAAAATAAATTAAACAAAAAAAATCACAGAACAGTGACAACAAACTTATTTTTGAAAGACAAGAATTTTTTTATGACAAAAAAAAAAAAAAAAAAAGATATTGTAAGGAAAGACATTTTAAGGAAAGAAGACCCCTTCCCTCTCACGAGTAATTGTTAGACACCCATTTTTGCATTTGAAAAACATATTTAAACATTTCCAAACATTTCTTTTTCTACCCCCTCCCCTCAATTCTCCAACCCTGCTTATTGACTTTGTCCCCAGAAAAAAAACTAAAATTGCTAAGTGTTAATTTCATCAGGTGTTATTCTTAAAGAGATACATTTCACCAAGATTTGTAAGGTTAGGAATTATCATCATTATACATTGATGTAGAAAAAACTAGAATCCTCCTCACAATGTTTCTATTTAACCAACATCTCCAACACAAGTCAATATTAAGCAGAGTACTGCAGCTTTCAATTCAGAATTTTCTTTCTCCTACACTGGTTGCCTTACCAAAGCTAAAGAACACAGTTTGCCCTACTATTTATCCACAGGTAGAACGGGGCATTTCAAAGGGTTCTAATATTGAGTTTGAATTCAGAGTTGTCCTTCTCTTAGACTGGTTGCCTTACCAAGGCTAAAGAACACAGTCTGTCCTACTATTTATCCATAGCTGGAGGAAGAACAGATGCATTTATGCCTTTCCAAAGGGCAAAATAAATCTTACACATTTTAAGAATGAAGACAAAATTATTGAAATCAATCAGTATACTGTTGATTTGGACAACAGCAACTGGCTAAGCACAACTGAACTAGTGCCCAAACAGCTGGTACTTATGAAACTCAGGAATACTCCATTCATGCATTTGGGGGATTCCATTCCTTGAGTTCTGATTGGCTGCTTAGTTTCTGTGGTGTTATGGTGTTTTATAAATAACCTGTCATTTTGCAGCAGGCTTGCAACAAGGTAAGATCCATATTGGGTTACAGCTGCCTTGTCTGCTAATTCAACGGTAATTGGTATTCTTCTACAGTGAGTATGATGTTTATTCTACAAAAATTTTATGACTTATATAAACTTTATATATATATAAAAAGAAAAATAACTCTTTAAAATATTGTAAGGAAAGAGATTTTAGGAAAAGGGAATCCCCTCTCCACAAATTATTTGACACTGATTTGAAAAAATGAATTTGTAAATCATAGATTGTTTCAAAGGGAAATGCAAACAACCTTGTCCAAAATTTGAACTTGGGATGCTGATTCCATTTCCTACGATGATAACCATTACACCAAGTGTGCCTGTGAGAATTACACCAAGTTTCACCCGTTGTACCCTGTGGCCTTCTTTAGATGACTTTTATAGTTGGTACCCTTCTGAGAATTTGAAACCAAACCCTTTACATTAAACACTCTTGTGAGAGTCAATGTTTCAGTTGTTCTACCAAGAATTTACTCAATCCACAATCCTAGATTGTCAATGCTTAGAGATTATCTTCAATTAATATGTTGAAGGGAACTCATGTCAGAATTTGATGATAGCATGCAGGAGTCATTTGTACTTGAACTATGTAAAAACTATTGTCTCAACTTTCTCATCAAATTTAACATTGTCATATCTTGTTAATTTAAACCTAATATCATTGAATTAATGTTTCATTATTATCCTGGAGAAGTAGGGGTGGGAGGTCCTCTTCAAGTAAGACTGTACAATTGTGGATCCTTGCCCAATAAAAACAGATTTAATTACATTAGATCCAATGGTATTTATCTATCTCTTCCCTCAAGTAGAATGTGGTACAAGGCCTTTTTAATACGAGTTCCAGGCAGGTGGAAGATTAAAAATTTAAATAGATCATTTTTGTCATTAGATGAGACTTAATAATTTGTATTATTTAGATTTTTTTACTGTTATCCTCATCTTTATTGTTATATATACAATGTTTAAACACCTGAAGAAGGTCAGAGGACACATTGATCGAAACATATTTACAGCAGTGAAGATGAAAAGCCTAAAAAATTTAAATAATACAAAAAATGATCTAGTTCTTTTGGCTTTGAGGAATAAAGGAATTGCCCAGATCAGTGCAAGGATTCAACTGTTGTACCCTCTGGCTTTCTTCAGGTAATTGTCAGTTAGTAACCCTTTTCAGAATTTGAAACCAAATCCTTTATTCAGTCCAGTGAGAGATTGTCTATGCTTAGAGAATATCAAATATCAGCTAATTCTTCCTGGATATGTTGCTTGTCTGTCTTCCACTGAATCAGAATATATTTAACATTGAATTAATGTTTCCTTATTATTCTCTTGTACAATAAATATATGGGAATTTCACATCCAATTCTGAGTTCAGTGTTTTGACATTGTCATCTAATCAGTTAATTCCAATCTTACATCATTGAATTAATGCTTCATTGCTGGGCTCAATTATGTTGGCTGAAAAATTGTAAAGGCAACAAAAAACCATATGACAAAATTGTATTTTTTATCTGGGAGTACTCTGGTGGCGGTACAAGGCCCTGCTGGTATACTCTGGTAAGTAAGTAGTTTTGTTTTATGGCATATCAACCCTTTCTGGGTCATTTTAATGCTGAATAAAGTCATTTTTTATAAACAAAGGTCTCAGGTTGATTACAGGGTATATACACTGAATTAGAGAGAAGATCATGTCCACTGTTCACCGATTAGAACAGAAACCACACAGGGTAAATGCGAGAGGCAAGAGTTTGTAGGCGTGTCACTCAGGAATTGACCTGCACAGTCACTTGCGCAGATGCAGATAATTTAGTTTTTTTTTTTTTTGGACTACGCCGTCATTCTTTGTGGGCGGAAAGGTGCCAACCAATACACTGGGTTATATTAGTAATGATACTTTGGTCACCAAAACCAATCATCATCCAATGAAAGCTTTGTTGGAAGAACAACTGTTGTTTATTTTTGTCTTTTGTACAAATTTCTTCCAGCAGTAGATGTAAGAATTATTATTACTATTATTATTATATTTTCCTAGTTAATTTGTCCTTATGTTGCTTGTCTATTTCTTCAATTGAGGGCCAGCTTAGCTCAGTCGGTAGAGCTTCAGCCAAAGAACCTGAAGGTTCCTGGTTCAATACCGGCCTTCGCCAACTCAGCGTATGAGTAGCACAGAGATCTATGTGGTAAAGCAAGGAACTGATGGAAGGTGTGGCGCTCCACCTCAGATGCAAAAAACAATCTCCTTAGTCTAGCACTAGTGAAAAGGAGATAGACCCCTCGTTGTATGGCTGATACCGACTTTAAGCTACCCCGATGACTTTACATTGTACTACCCGAGTCAGGGATTGAACTCACAACTACCAGCAAACTAGATATACTTTGACCAATGTTTTTATCCACTAGGCCATCATCATTGATGGCAGTAACTTGGAGCCTTAAAACTAATGTTATGTGTCTACTTCAACTGAGATAGAATATATGTCTTATGGGCACTACTACTATAATGGTTGAATTTTAAAGTCTTAAGCCTAATTGGCTGAGGGCTGCCCAGCTTGAGGCGGGCGGTAGCTGTCCAGTGAGATGGAGGTCACCCCTGGTGCCCAACTCTACGCCAAACGAGAAAGGGCTTATAACTGGTACCTGCTGACCTCCCATGCTGTACCTTCACCACCAGGGCAAGATGTATGATGGGGGACCCTGTGTTGCCCAAGCAACAGAGACCCCCCCACCTCTATACTTTTAGTATAATCCAAAGGAATGGTGAACCAATACATTTGCCGTCAGTTCAGCTGCAGGAGTTGCCAGATGGTGTTTTACACACTGAACTGCCTAACTAATTTCTGTCAGGGTTTTCTCCCTAAGCCATTTCCTCTCCAGAGGATACTCACAAGGCAGGGGGGTTTAGACTATTAAACCTATAGGTGAAACAGTGATTGGCGGACATTAGGTGTGTTCATACACCAACAGGCCTGCATGCAGCCTAATGATACCCCCTTTTTTTTCATGACACGATTTTTTGAAGACAACGTTTTGATGTTATTGGGAGATAAATATAGCTTTGACCAGTGAAGGGTAAGAAAAATGTTTTATGTGCAAAAGAATGATTTCAAAAAGCTCTGTTCAATGGTATAATGGGTTTAAACTAGCTGTAAAAACTTACTGAGCAAAACAAAAAAAATAGGCTGTGGTTGTTCTTTAAAGGCTTTCCATATATGATGATGTTCATTCTTATGCTAGATCTACAGAGAAAAAGTCTAACCAATGCAAATATTCTTTCAGTAGTTGATAACATGTATATAGTTACTTTGTGGTTGTGAGTTCAATCTCCAGAGAGATAGTACAATATAATCTGGTTCAGTGGAAGAGACAAGCAATTTAATATGCTCTAAAAACACAAACAGCAAAATGAAAATGATCAGTGTGGATAGAATGAAGAGTTCAGTTTGAAATTCACAGAAGGTTATTGACTATGACAAACACCTGAAGAAGGTCAGAGAACAGAAAGGGTAAAATACTATAATAACCAATATGATGTCATTAAGACAATAAATCAGTGAATATTTGAGATACTATATTCTATACTATATTTTAAAAGGAAAACTTGAAATTTAGTTTTATAAGATAATAGATTTAAGTTCTGTAACATCCAGCACACACACACACACACAAATGTTGGAAGCAAACTTGTTACCTTGCCCTAATGAGTATCAACATAAATGCCAACGATTTGCCATTTTCCTAATTTGCATAAGACTTTTAATTAGAAATAAAAAGAGACAAAACACACAGTCTCGTGTTTTGTATTTTACATTTAATTTTGTTTAATTCTAAAATCTGTCATTTTACTTAGTAAATAGAAATTCCAGTAATTGGAGACCACGATGTGATACTTGTTAGGGCGTCATAGCGAGTTCACTTCCAGCTTGTGTGATGGCCACTTACAGTTCCTTGGGAGAGTCAATCCTTACAGCCGTATAAAAAATAGATGAATAAAAAAAAAAAAAAAAAAAAAAAAAAAAAGGATCCCTACAGCAGTATAAGATTTATTTAAGAAAGAAAGAAAGTAGAAATGAAAAAAAAAAAAAAAAAATATATAAAATAAAAAAATATAAAATAAAAAATGCTTGTCATTTAAACAACTCTTTTGTTTAATTAATTATTTTTATGTACAAATTTATTATAATGAAAAATTGAAGCAATTAAAATGTTTTCATGTTTACTAAAACCTCTTTATATTTCAATTAAGTAAAAAACTTATTTCAAGTTATAAAATAACTACTTTTAAGAGACAACATTTTATCAGGCTGAAAAGATTTTTTTTTCTCTTTTTTTTTTTTTGCTTTTTAGGTAGTTGAATGATATAAGAAAAAAATCTGAAAGTGTCTGGACTTACCATGGATCCAGTGTCCACTAGAGTCTGAGTGACAATAATATTGAAAACTGCATGTGAGCGGCTGCTCTCACTATTCATATTTGTTGCTGCTACAGTCCTAGACTTGTTACCTTCATTCATCAAGTTGTCAATATCCTGAAGAAAAGATAAAACATTCAAATTATAATTGTTTCATAATTAAACTATTAAACACACAAATAAACACTTTATAAAACATCATATCAATACAGAGGGGGGGGGTGAGGAAAATAAAGAAATGGTTTACTTTAAAACAAAGATTCCAGAGATAGTCAAACATCAAAAATTGAAAAGAAATTTGATGTACTCAAGTTAGGTTGAATAAAAGGCCAAACTATTTAAAGAAAGAAATTTCAAAAGCACTTTGAAAAAGTTCTTAAGTTCTTAAAGAAAAGAAGAAAAGAAAAAAGGTATCAGCTGGAAAGTTGTTGTGTGTTTCCATACCAACAAAACTTTGACACCCCCCACCCAATACACAGATCTTTATACTTGCACTAATCTTGCTTTTTAAACAAAATCTCCAAATTAACTAAATGGATAAATTCCATAGAAACAACTTAAGAAAACACTAAACCTACACTACTTACAAATTTCTTGCTCCATAGTAGATGGCATTTAATAAATATCATTTTAAATGTTATTTCAACAATTATCCAAACTTCTCTAAGAAAAAAAATAGATGAATAAATAAAAATAAATAAAAAATATTTGCTAACTGCGGGGTGGAAAAAATCATTTCTACTCAATTTACTTCATATGGAAAAATTATATTTAGACTAGACATTTTTTTATTGTTCAAAAAATTAAATGAGCCACAGAAAAAAATATATAAACTTGGATTATTCCAATACTGTAAACATATCAACAAGAACCATGGAAATAGATAAATGAATAAATAAGAAAAAAAAGAAGGAAATTAACTGCTTGATGATTTTTAATCTTATATATGGAATGAAAAAATAGTCCTTTCAAAATAATTATTTAATCAATGCAATTGTTTTCAATTTGATAAAAAACAAATTTTCAGATTTTGAGTTCTATAAGACAACTCAATGTTTGTGTTCTGATAATGAAACAAATATTAAAATATAAATCATGATAGTTAATTACCCAACCCGTTCACCATAGATATATGACAAGTGGCAAGTATGGGGCATCCAGCAAGGATTGAACTCACTATTCAGTAGTAATGGATCTGCGAGAATAGCTTGCTAATCATTACATCAAGATGGGACACCCTAAATTGGAATCATGGTATGTGTAATATTCAGTTTTAAAAAAAAAATCAATGTTTGAATTTACTGAAATTAATGCAAGGGAGGTAACTGCATTTCCAAATAATTCATTGCTCATTGAATGAATACATTTTACAGAAAAATTAAACTTATTCTCATAGGTTTCTCATGTTTTTGTAAAATATTTTAGAAAATAAATATTTATATATAATCTTATATATATATATATATATATATATATATATATATATATATAGAGAGAGATTTATTTATTTATTTTTTAAACTATGTATGATTTTTATATAAGCCATATAATATTTAGTTGATTTTGTGTTGGTGAAAAAGACTCATCACTTTTATGCTTTTTTGAAAAATCATATCAAAATCTGTCAATATTTATTCTAAAGCAGCAAAAACTACTTTGTGTTGTCCCCTTTTACAAAACCATGGACTAAACCAAAAGAGATATTCTTTATTAAAAAATAATTGAATTTAAAAAAAAGATGAGCATCCTAAAATTGATTATGTATGTGTGTGTGTGTGTGTATATATATATATATATATATATATATATATCACACACACACACACCACACAATACTTTAAGGTAATAATTTTATACACACTAATAAGTACTTCTTCCTCTCAATATGCCAAGTTAATATTTTTCAGTCTTATGATTTTTATAATCAATTTTATAATATTCTAAAATAATTTTTATAATCAATTTTATTATAATTACATTCAACATCTACTCACATGATGAAGAGTACATATAAAGTAAAAGTCTTTTTACATGACTCAGAAATTTGAAGACAAAGAATATTATCTTTAAATTCTATAGATAAATAGAAATTTTGAGATATATGATTACATATTAGTAAATAAGTAAAATTGCATTAAAAATAATAATAGAATTTTTAAATTGCTATATATTGTTAAAGTATAAGACAGAAATAAAATTTTAAAAATAAATATATAGTTATTTCTTCTATTGTGCCGAATAAGTTAAATTAACAATTGGATGAATTAATAATCTATATATTTATCTAAAAGATCTAATCTATATGTTTATTCAAATAAAAAATAAAAATTAAAGAAAAAAAAATCCTATTTCTTACTTTACGTTATACGGAAAATAAATTTGAAGCCGTAAAAGTTAAAGGGGAGTAACCCATAAATATCATTTCGATAAGATTACCTCCCTTACATTACATCTAATTTTTGCTTCCCTTGATAAATTTAATCAATAGTAATACCAGGAATGCGCATGCGCAATTTATATAAGCGCATATTAGCTGTAAAAAATGACTATAATTTACGTATGTATCTATTATATACCTAATATGGCGGCTGTCTAATTTATTTTGCCCCATTCTGTACATTATTATTTACAAACAGGATGTGACACAAGGTCAATTATTAAACAGAGTTTAACAGGTTTGAATTCAGTTTTCCTTTTCATAGACTGGTTGTTTAACGAAAATTAAAGAGCCCAGTCTGATTCTTACCTTCCCCAAAGATTTTAGCACTATGTGAAATGCAAACAGCCTAATCCAAGAATTTTACTGAAGTCATCATGTCTATTCCCTAAAATGTATTTATAAGTTTCTACTTCAATTTAGTCTTTAGATTTCTTTATGTTCATAATTAATAAATCCTTAATAAATCATTCTGGTGCATCACTAAATCTAATTCTTTATTACTGATTGGATATTATTTATGGAATCAGGAATTGACTATTAATTGATTTATATGGTTTTAATATTCATATTCAGTTGTTTAGTAAAATATCCTTTTTTTTAAATAAAGTGTTTTCTTCCTATTTATTAGCTGAAGTCTCCATCTAGTTGTAGTAGTAGTAGTTGTCATGGTGGCTTAAAATCTGTATCAGCCATACAGCGAGGGAGTATATCCCCTTTTCACTAGTGCTAAACCAAGGAGATTGTTTTGACATCTTAGGTGGAACACCACACTACCATAGCTCCTCACTTTAATGCACAGATCCCTGTGTTATTCATACGCTGAGTTGGTGAGAGCTGGTATTGAACCAGGAACATTGTGGTTCCCAGGTGGATGCTCTACCAACTGAGCTAAACCGTTCCTAAATTAATTGTCATCAAGTTAGACTGAGTAAAATGTCAAGATTTGAATCAAAGATTTTGTTATTTCAAAAACAATGTGTTCAATTAAGAATTCACATTAAACAATTACTAAGTGTAATTGTTACTATAAAAGAGAAATCCACAAAAAATTTTTAAAAAAAGATTTACTGTATTATTTTATGAATGAATTAATTCATGTTCAGTAAAAATTTCAAATAAAATATTTTGTAACCAACTAGAAATCTAGAGATTATCAATATCCATCAGCAGAGATGCTGATAGGTATGCATCCTGCATCCCTATCAGCAGAGATACTGATAGGTATGCATCCTGCATCCCTGATGCATAAAAATCTAAAAGGACGCAGTAAAATCATATCCATGTGTCTCAGTGTTTTTCGCTTTTCTTTCTACAACAAGCTCACAGTAAATAGATTTCAATAGTTTTTTAAAACCAAATACACAGGGTAGGTTACAAGGTTAGGCAGCTTTAGTTGGACCCATAAATTATCCCGGGGACTCATTCAAAGCAAATATGTGCATCCCAGGATGCAATAAATCAAAAAACTATCAGCATCACTGCATCAGAGTAAATGACTTTAGACAAAGATACTGTTAACATACGCTAAGCAAATAATATAAACATGTCCACACGTATTGGATTTCACAAACACTAAACAATTTATTATGAGATGTTGTTTGTAGATATGAGTGCAATTAAAACAAATGAAATACCGGTTATTGTTTTCATTAACAACAAGAATATTGTTGAAACATTTACACTCAACAAAACTTGTGGATGACAAAATATTTCCAGATGTTAACATGAATTCTATATACAATACAATGTTAAGTCCATTTTCTTTATTAGAGATTAATTTGTAATAAGCAATTTGATATTTAAGATGAAACTTTACACTTTTTGGCTGTCTACTAGTGAAATCAAATTAGAAGTGTGTGGACTTACTTTGCTGTTCTACAAACTTATCATTATGATAATTAGTAATAAATGTATTATATGATTATATATCGTTACGTGTAATAAGTGCAATGACTTTAAACTGACTTGAAACAAACTAGAAGACAGGAACTAATAAACATATTGATATAAGATATTCTTCTTCGAACATAATCTGATTAGACATATTTACTTATATTCGTTGTAATTGAAGATTTAATTAGAAGTAGCAATTAAGTGTTAGCATGATTTCTAATGATTTTATCCAGATTTGCTTTTACTGTTTGTCGTTAGAATAAAAAAACAAAATAAAAGACATTCTAAACCTTAACAATTTTTGCAGTCTGTTTTCTTTTCCTTTTTTTTAATTTGCTTTTATCTACTCAAGTTGTTTTTGTCCTCAAATAACCAATAAAAAAAAACGTAAATCAATAGTTTTTGTCTTTCTTCTCAAGACTGAAGTATAAGGTAATTGTTCCAGTCATGAACAATAAAGACTCCTTCACAAAACATTTCAAATGAACAAAGGTGACTATTATTTAATGTTATACAAGTAATACTACTCCACCACCACCACCACCAATAAAAAAAAAGTTGGTTATTTCCTATAAGTCTAACATGATCAAAGGGGAACCACTCTTGAGTGATAAATCATTTATTTATTTATTGATCTACTAGGAAAAAAGAAGACGGGGTTAGGGTTAGTTTAATGGGAAAAATAAATAAATAATTTATCAGTCAATCCTGTTAGACTTATAGGAAATAACTAAAAAGTCTTTCTTACTAAAGATCTGCAAGCAGACTAAACCTCGTGGAGTTTCCTCAAATTGGAGAAGGAAAAAAACCCAACTTTTTATTATATCCATTTTTATTTATATCCATTTAAGTTTGTAGAGTTATGAAGCAGTTTTTTTCTTTCTTCCCTCCTTTTCATTATGTTTGATTGAAAAAGATAAGTATTATTGCTTCCATGCATTTACCCACTCTCTATCTTTACCCTACTCTTTCTTTCTTATATTTCTTATGTGTAGCATGTCCTTTTTCTTCCCTTTCTTTATAATAAAAAAACGGAATGGTGCATTATTTAGCTGATGTGATGACACTCATAAGAAATAAGAATTTGGTGGATGAGCAACACCAGATTATCAGGATTTACATTTTTGCATTTCTTGGACAATTTGAACAGTCAAATTTTTAATCAGAGAGTGTTGCAAGATAAGTGTCATTTTTTTTTGGAACACCAGTATTAATATATATATATATATATATATATATATATATATAATTATTTTATTTCCTGCAAAGTGTGTTTTAGCTAAGTAGAGAATCAGCCTTAGGAGCCACAACATTCCTGGTTTGATACCCAAATAATTTCTGAACAGAATTATTACTGCTTAACAACGGTTATCTTTCAATGTTACTTGACTGTAATGGTGTGTCTATATGTAAGAGTCCATAGGAGAACATGTAAGTTTAATGTGGTTATACTTGATGTCCATAAAGTCAGAGTCCACTTGAAATAACTTTTCTGATATTCACCTCTGAAGATGAAATAACTTTTCTGATATTCACATCTGAGGATGAAGTTTCTACTTCGAAATCGATAAGACAAAAATAACATCTTTTTGTTTTTATTTTTATACGCATTGTAATTGCCTTCAAATCATTAATATATTATAACTTTTTTTTTATTTTAAAGTGCATATGGATTTTGTGGACACTTTGTCAGTAGTCATGAAGTGTTTAGCAGGAGGGGAAAGTTCAGAATCATTCTTTGACTGTTTTTTGTTACCTAAACAAGGATCCACATGTGTTGTAACGTGTCTCATCATAGAAAATGGACATGGCTACCCAAGTTCAAATCCTGGATTAGGCTGTTTATATTTCACATAGCACTAATACTCTTAGGAAGGGTACGAATCCAACAATTCTCCCTCCAATTATGAGTAAATAGTAGGGCAGATTAGACTCTTTAATCTAGAAGGAAAACTGAATTCAAACAAGGTAAACACTGCTTAAAAACTGACCTAGTGTCACATGGTGGAGGGGTTGGGTAAATACACAGTCAAACAAGGCTAGACAGCCCACTCTACCTTACTAGTTTATCATCCAAAATTTGAAATCATCATTTTCTATTACTGCCTCCACATCTGTTATATACAAGTGATGTGGGGGGGGGGGGGATGTATCAGTTGTTGATCTGTGATTTATCTGTTCACTTTTTGGGGTATCATCTGTTAATTATTCAATTGGCCACTAAAATATATTGAACAAATAAAAAGATAAAATGTTCAAGAATAATTCATTCTTTTTTTCCTTCTCTCCTATCACAAATCCAATAATTAGATTGAACCACAAATCTTTTAGCTCTCTTAAAAAAAAAAAAAAAAAAAAAAAAACCCTTACATGAATTTATGGAAAAATCCCTTCAGCACTTTTATACTTGTCAAAAAGTAAAATACGTAGTTACAAAAGAAATGGCAGGTGAAAAAGAGGGGAGAAAAGAAAGAAAGAAATCTCAGGAAAAATAAACAGGTGTGGTGAGAGGAATGTGGGGAGGGTAATAGAAAAATTTTAAATTTTAAAAAAGTACAAAAAACAGAAAAAAGGATTTTTTTTAAACAGAAAAAGGTATTAAAAACAGATAAGGCCAAAAAACAGAAAAGGTTTTTTTTTTTTTTTTAAACAGAAAAGGTTTTAAAAAACAGAAAAGTTTTTTTTTTAAAAAAACAGAAACGGACAAAAAAACTGAAAAGGACAAAAAAAAAACCCTAAAAAACAGAAACTGGGGAGAAGGATCTGACCCTCTTCCATCCAACCTCCCTTTTCTGCAGATAAAATGGGCAAATTTAGATAGTTAAAAAAAAAACCTCAAAAACCCAGCAGGTAATTAGTTTGAAATAATTTAAATGAGGCAGTCGCCAAAAAATCGACAAGTTATTTCTGAAGGAAAAGCATTTATGTTGTTCTTTCGCTTCCATGTTTCAAGATAACATGTAATTCAGTGCAACTACTACCACCACCACCCCCTTCTCCCCCTCTTGATACTTACAATGGACGATGACTCATTGTTACCCTACCCACCCACTTCTCTCTCTACCCCCCCCCCCCCCCGACTTGAAGCAGATCAACAATTGGAAGCTAATTGGAATTAGAAATGATAAGCTTTTTATTTTATTCATTTTTTTTATTTTTAAAGAAAATTTAATTACAGATGCAAATAGCTTTCATGTTGAAATGCAATCAAGAAAATCATATCCATATGTTTTGCTTTCAGAAATGGAAAAAGCATGAAACATTTCCCACATTAATAGCTTAATAGTTTCAGAATCAGAATGGAAACTCAAAGTCTATATTTCAATCAACAAGAAAGTTAAGTAAAGATTGTTAATGTTCAAAGTAGAATGTGTGAGGATCCCTTTTCTTTATTCGTGTATCTTAAACCAATGCTTCTCATATTATCACACACAAAAAAAGTTATTATAAACAAATGCATACTGATATATAGGGGTAATATTTTTTTTAATTTAAAAAAAAAGAGAGAGAGAGAGAGAGAGAGAGAGAGAGAGAGAGAGAGAGAGAGAGAGAGAGAGAGAGAGAGAGAGAGAGAGAGAGAGAGAGAGAATGAATTTGGTAGATTGAAAAAAAAAATATTTTTAGTCATTTTCAACTTCAACTTCAATTAATAGATAAATTAAAAGAAAAATTAATAGGTAATATTTTTATTGAAGATGTAACTAATCTGAAAATTTCATGTTAAAATATGATAGTGTTGATACAGGTATGTTGAAACCTTAATTCTTTTCAATGTGAAAGGTGAGCCAGCTTATTTGTTGACTTATCTAATAATGGTTCAAATAAAGTCAGAGCCATAATTGAGAATGAATATTCACAGAGTCCAATTTAAGAGCACAGTAAGGATATTCCAAAGCCTAACTTTTTACACCTTATTTTTCAGATGCAAGTACCTGGCCCATTTAACCAAATTTTTTCTCAGTCTCCAATAATACCTGCATCGGAAAAACAAAGTCTAAAAAATTTGGCTTTGGGTTAGCCAAACAGTATTTTTAACCTGGACTCTGAATTTTGTCTTAATGAAACTCAAGATTGGTTGCTTTCATTTCTTTGTTTAATGACATATTAACCATCATGGGTTATTTAATGCCAAAGCAATCCTGGTAGAAGAATAGTAGTGGTAGTAATGAAGCCATAGCTGGGACTGATGATTGAGAAGCTAGAAAATGGGAGAAGAATACTCAGATCAATGTCAGTCCACAGAGAATATTCTAGTTTCCCCCTTTTGTCCAAAAGGCAAGGGATACTGCAATTATGATGAAAGATCCTTTATCAGCAGACAGCAGCTCCAACAATTTATCCTCGTTGATGGTGACACTTCTTAAGTCATCTTTATCAATAGCATAAATAGATTTGGGATCCATTCATTCCCCCTTTCCGTTAATTTTCTTCTGGAAATCAATGCTGTAAATGTTCTGCCAAATTTGTTAAGTGGGTTTTTTTTGGTTTTTTTTCATATTTCACAGAGATGTAATATTCAGGTCTTCTCTTGTATCGATGAATGCGGTTAATTGGCATAATGTAAAGTAACAATCTCTTGAGAGATGATTCTTTTATTGCTTATAGCTTTGTTGTTTTCTTGTCTGCCATTCTTAAGACATGAGACCATCATTCCCTGAATAGACGTGTTGAGATCATTAAAGAGATATCAACAAAATAATTCAGATTGGTTAGCCAATCCACATCTTCAAATAAATAAATATGGAATGGGAATAAGTGAAAGAATTTAAACAAGAATTGTCTATTGTAGTCGGAGGCGCATGATGTAAGGGTCATAAGAAATGGACAGGTTCAAATCTTAGACATGGCTGTTTGCATTTGATATAGCGCTAATACTCTTGGGAAAGGTACAAATCCAGCTATGGGTAAATAGTAGAGCAGACTGGACTATTTAACCTTGGTATGGTAACCAGTCTAGGAAAATTAAAAAAAAAAAAAATGAAAAAAAAATTGAATTTAAACCAAAGGAAATATTCTCATTCGTCAAAACTACTTTGAGAGCTCCTCAGAGGGAGAATAGTTGGATTCATACCTTTCCCAAGGTATTAGTGCTATATGAAATGCAACTGACCTTGTCCAGGATTTGAACTCGTGTCACTGTGTCCATTTCCTACAATGTTAACCATTATACTATGAACATTTCCAAGTATGTACCTACCAAATAACAAAAGAAACTGGAAACTAGCCACAAACCAGTAAATAAGAATGGGTGTACTGGCACTGGTCCTCCTCATACCCTGCTTTGACTAGCATTGCCTTAAACTACAAAATGATCTACCATTATAATAGTTATTTCAAATATCCTTAAATGATAGCCAAATAGAACGTTGAACAACAGCCACAAAGTCCAGGCACTAAATAACCCTTTTCCTCCCTTCAATAGGGCACCATACATTTCTAATTTTATTCTACAAAAAAAATTATGTTCAAAGATATTATTGTAATGGTTAAATATATCAAATTATTTCCCATTTTCTTGACAGTTTTACAAAAAAGAAATCAGTTTTTAAAAATAAACTTTTAAAGATTTGTAGTTAAGAAAAATTATTTTTAGAAAGGAAAAGAAAAATTGATACATTCTTCAAGGATAATATTCTCATTAACAAAAATTCCCTAACAAATTATACTCTGAAATTATTTTGTTAATGTATAGCCTCCAAATCAATAGTGGTATATTTCATTGCAAATCATATTATATATATATATATATATATATATATATATATTTATCCAGTTACAGTCACGTTTCACAGCTCATCAGTGTGACTAGACAAGGCAGGCTGCTTCAGGTTGGGCAGGAAACCTGACTAAATCGTCATCAGTCAGACATCTTACCACCCTGCCATATACACACCCACTTTTTAGAAATGGAATTTTACTGTTATAAACATACTAGGCCACAGATATTGAGCACTCTCCTAATAATACTGTATATATTGGCTTACTACTGTCTCATCAAGTGAGATAGTGTTAACCATACACTGTGGTTATATATATATATATATATATATAGATTGCTATATTTATAAATAAAGAGTGCTCAATACAAGTTATAGAGCATATATCTAAATAAGGTAGTATAGACACAGAATCAATGTAACTGTTAGTTTCTCACCTATATAGCCACATGGTCAGATGATTGCATAGGCAAGAAACAAAGTCATGAAGATATATTGACTGTCAGAGTTATCCTTAGATATTTTCATAATTCATTTTACAAGTATCTTTCAAATTTTCTCCCATTTCTCATTCTGTATTTTCATTTGTCTAGATAAGCGAGTCCAATTGAATCCAATAATCACAAAAATCTCAACATATATTTAACTTGAAACAACTTTAAAGTCTACAATTAATTCTCTCATTTTTCTTTAGTTTCAGACAATATATTTCATTGAAAATAAGTTTTTGAATTATTGATTTTAACATAGGGAATTGTATATTCATATTTACATTTTCAGTGTCGTAAGAAGATTCTTTGTTTAAATTCTTTTTGCATACGATCCTATCAAATACAAATAAAATTTTAAATAGATCTATTTGATTCACAGAGTGGACCTGGGAGTAACAAATTTTTAGAATTTTGTTTACTTTCAGTATTTATAATTGAACATCTTCATTCAAGTAGAATTTTCTATAACTGTTGTTTATCAATGTTTCTTCCACCCTTGGCTTCTATTTTTACATGCTAACAGCAATTGTATGTAGTCCCTTCTATTTATCATACAACCAAATACACAAACAACAAAGTTGTTAAATGGCTGCCAGTATTGTTAATTATAAACAGATTTTGCCACAAGCAGCAAATATCACTAAAAGTCAATGCAAACATTTGGAGAAAGAAAAGAAAAAAGTTTCTCTTTAGTTTCTTAATCTCAAAAGAATTATTCATTTTCAAATATCTTTTCATCAACATCTCCAGGTGTGCATAAATCTAAAATAACAACAACAAAAAGAAGAAAAAAAAAATGAATTAAAGTTCTGCTGCCCACTCTTTGCCATAATCCAAATCTTTTTGCTGAACTTTATAATTCTCTTCATTTCTCTTCTATACAATATTACACTAACTTTTTCTTCTTCTTTTTCTTCTTAATGTGGTTGTGACTATAACACTAAGTGCCGAAACTAAGCTAATTCACTAAAAGTACCTCTTATGGTGTAATGGTTAGCAAGTTAAGCTAGCAAACCATTACTCATAAGACGTGCCATATCCCTGACTTTGTACAAAAACTAAGTCAGACTTAGTCAATAAGAGGGGGGGTCCTGTGGGGTAGTGGCTCACATGCTGGACTGTGATATCCTAGTAAGCGAGTTCAAACTCCAGTTGCACTATTACATTCACTTTTGGACTAATACCCTTGGGAAAGGTGTGAACTACTCCCCCCCCCCCCAGATATGGGTTAAATAGTATCATGGTGTAGTGGCTAACATACTGGTAGTAAACAAACTTTAACTCCAGTCACACTATTATATTCACTTTTGGACTAATACTCATAGGAAAGGTATAAAACTCCTCACCTTCCCAGCTATGGGTTGAATAGTATCACTACTGTCCTTCTACAAGGATGGATATGGTATTAAATAACCCAAGAAAGTTGATATATCATTAAACAAAGAAACTAAACCAAACCTTTTAGTAAATAATAGTGCCTCTCATTCAGTTTTCACAAGACACCTCATAGTTCTTGGCCTTGTGCCAAACTAAATTTAGTGATTTGATTCCTTTATTCAATGGCACATCAACCAACATGGGTTATTTAATACCAAAGCCATCCTTGTAGAAAAAAACATTAGTGGTACTATTTACCCCAAAGCTGGAAAGGTGAGGAGTTTTCATACCTTTCCTATGAGTATTAGTCCAAAAGTGAATATAATATTGTGACTGGAGTTCAAGTTTGCTTACTACCAGTACGTTAGCCACTACACCATGGGAGCCCCACCCCCCATTAAGTAATTTCATTTATATTTCCTAAATATCAAAGAAAGAGTTTTGTATTACAATTCAGCTGTTCCTAAACTCAGTGATTTTAATTTTCATTTAAAAGTTTAGCTTTAATTACTGATTGCTTTTTGTCTTTTATGAATATCAATTAAATCTTAGTGTTTATTTGGGAGTGGGTTTTGCAATAATTAAATGGAAGCTATTTCCTTTGCAATAATTGGAATCAACTTCCATCTTTAGCAGATTTCTACAACCAATCTTCTTACCAGTTTAAAAAAGTTATTCAATATAAATATAGAAAAAAAAGAGAGAAAACAAAAACAAAAAAGAAACCATTAGATCAGATGAATTATGAAAATTAAACAACAACAAAGATTGAAGATTTATGTTTTATTGCAAGTGATCAGATTACTTTAGTACTTAAGGTGTGCCATCTTAATGTAATGGTTAGCAAACTAGTCTTGTATATCTATTACCACTGAATAGCAAGTTCAATCCTCAATAAAAACCACATATCTGCAACCTTGTGTCACATCCTACCCATGGAGAACAGGTTGTGTAAATACCTACTCCTACTATCTGAACAATCACCAACTCATTTCATTTATCCAAGTTTGATAACTTTTAGAAAACTAGAGAGAGAGAGAGAGAGAGAGAGAGAGAGAGAGAGAGAGAGAGAGAGAGAGAGAGAGAGAGAGAGAAAGGAGAGGGGAAAAATAAAGAAAAGAGGGAATAAAAAAGGAAAACTAAAAAAAGTGGGATGGTGTAGATGTAATGCAAGTCTTTAATAATAATATTCTGAAAAAATAAAATACATAAATAAATCTAAATGTGCTCAAAGTTACTGATATCATTATTATGCCGTCTATCAGAGCTTTTCACACCAGCTTTAACTGGTAGTTTTTCACTGGAGTTTCCAGATTTTTTAAAAAAGTATTTTAGCCAATCTTAACAATGTTATGTTCTGGATGGTCTCAATTCTTCTTCTAATCTCCAATTCCTCCAGTCTCCTTTCCAAAACCTGGGGAACGATTCAAAGAACACTAACTACAATTGATATCACCATCTTGTTCCACAGCTTTGTCAGCTCTCTAGCAAGATCCAGGTATTTTTCTATCTTTTCGATTTCTTTTATTTTTCACTCTATGGTCCACTGGAATATGTCTTGCTTGGATGGTTTGTAAGATGAAAGATAAGTGACTGCTAGCAAAGTAAGGACAAACTCATAAGTAATATTCTTTTATGGACTCCTACACATGGACACACTAGCATTGGACAACCAGCAAAAACTTATATTCATTAGCTCTGTGTAGATACTGGAGTCTAGAGGACTTACCAAGAGTGATGGCTGATAGGGACGAATGGCAAGAAAGTGTCAAGAGAATCTGTGCTGTCAGCTTGCCTTGATGATCATCATCAAGTTGAATACTGATGTAATTTTCCTAACCTTGTAATCATTTATCATTATCAAATAAAAGCTCTTTTCATACTATTACATACAATGAAGGCCATTGTTAATAAAGAAGTTTTGATATTGAGCAGAATATAAACATGTTTGAAATATTAGAAAGAAAATAGTTGACAAGATAAGGCATGAAATTTAAATAGGTTTATCTTAACTACTGATTATTTAACCAATCATCATTTTGAAAAGGTCTGTGCTTTCTAATGATTGGATAGAATAGAATCATTATAATCTACTTTGAGTAAACATTTCCAAGATATATGCTCAATAGGAACCACTTTATTTGAATAGTTATAAAAATACCAAGAGCTGAAGATTTGCACTGCTTCAGCTGAAAGTAAGAGAAGTACTAAAAAGTTCTCAGCTTGACCAAGATTATGAAAAATACACACTATTACACAGTTATCCCACAGTTCAACATATTTTCATATTGTTTCTCAACTTTCTTTAACATTTCAAAGAAAAAAAAAATGACACTTTCATTGGGCCAAGAACTGTTCATCATCCTTGGTAAAAAGAGGAGATAGCTTTTTCCATCTTAGGTTGGTTGGCTAGTACTTAATGGCATATCAACCCTTGTGAGTTATTTAATGCTAAATCCTGTTTTTTTATATATATATATGACTTGTTTGTCATTGGCAATTCAGTCTCGAAAGACTATGATAAAAGTTTTTGTGTGCCCCTGAAGTTGCAGTGCCTCCTGTGACTATGAAGTCCTATGTTTGAGAAACATTCTCGACCACAGATTTTGCATTTGTAGGTTGTCCCTGTAGATGATGTTCCGATGCTTTGTTGCCGTTGCTTTCTTATGGACCTTTTAGCTTCATGATGTTGTATCAGGGTGACTTCTGACATGTACAGTCCTCTATAGAGACTTGTTTAACTTCATATGTATTAATATATAGGTAGAAATAATCTTTTATGTAAGATTTTTCATTAACTTCATGCGTATTAATATATTAGTAGAAATAATTTTCATGTTAGTTGATTATTTTGCTTAATAGAATTTCTCATCTTAACAACCACTACAGACAATACATTACATTATTAGCAATTTGGCAAAATATCTACCACTCTTAACATCTTGAATGGTCTAACATTAAGATCAGCTATCTAAACCTTTACTGTTAAACTTTATAATTAAAATACTAAAATCTATTCTGTATAAAAATACAAGTTCAAAATATTCCCCTGTATTTCAATATAAGGTGAATTTTTTAACAAAATTAAGTATTCAAAATTATCAAGCAACAGACATGGTAACAGAATAACAAAAAAATGAAAATAAAAAATTGAAACGGCAAAAAATAAAAATAAAATGTTAGTGATCATAAAAAAAGAAAAAAGAACTGCTATTTAATAAGCCACAGTTTTTATGTTTGTTCAAGAATCACTTTAAAATAAAAAAAATAAAAAGTTGAAAAAAGAATAAGACAAAAAGAAAACTTGAAAGAAAAAGAAGAAAAAAAGAAAAAAGAATTTAGCTGCAGCTTCAATGCAGTAAGTGGTGGGAGGAGAAAAACATTTGGTTTTTGGGTTTTTTAAATTGTATTTTTGGCTTTAACTTCAAATAAAAAGATTATATTATCTATTTATTTTTGTTATTCAAAAGATTACATCAAAAAAAAATAGAAATGAAAAGAGACAAAAAAGAAAAAGAAAAGAAAAAGAAAGAAAAAAAAAGAAAGGAAAGAAAAAAGGAAAAGGGAAAGAAAAAGAAAATAAAGAAAGAAAAAGAAAAAGAAAAAGAAAAAAAAAAAAAGATTGATTTTGCTAGGATTATCTAATTCCAAAATGTAGCACATCTCAAAACTATAAAGTCAGGTAATATAAACAGAAAAACTTTTTGGGATTCTTAATAGAAAAAAATAAATAAAAATAAATTGTTGCTGTTGTAGCTTTATTAAAAAGGTGAGATTAGTTCAAATAATACCAGGTATTTAAAAAAATAAAAAAATAAAATAAATTTAAAAAAATAAAAAAGTATAATAAATAGTGTTCAATATTAGTGATAGAGCATATGTATCTAAATCAGGACAGCCTAGACAGCAGATTCAATTGTGCTTAGTGACTGTCAGTTTCTTGCCTATACGATCATGGTCTGATGATTGTATAGAGAGATCAAATTTGAATCCCCAGTTGGACAAAGACCTTTCTCAATTGCATCAATAGCAACCATGACCATACTAGCCTCTAGCTTATCTTACCACCAAATTCCACTATCTCATCTCTCCATCTTCACTGTTCTTTTTCTATTATACTGGTTATTTCTTAGACAGCAATTAAAGAACCTTCTAAAACCCTCTTTCTAGCTCTATGTCCTACCCACTCTTCCTTCTAGATAGTATCTCTATAAGATTTCTATAATACTTTAACTCAGTCGGTAGAGCATGCACCTTGCAACCACAAGGTTCTGGGTTTGATACCAGCCAGAGTCAACTGAGCACATTAGTAGCACAGCTTGGATCTCTGCAGTAAAGTGGGGAGCTGATGTTAGGTGTGATGCTCCAGCTTAGAGCTTCCTGGTATGGTGCTCGTGAAAAGAAGATAGACACCCCTGCTGTCTGGTTGATACCAACAGTAGGCCACTCCACTGACTTGACTACTTCTGTCACAAGCTTAGTAAACAACTATTAGTGTTTATTAGACAACAGCAGAAAGTTTCAGGTTTAGAAATTGGCCAATTCAAACCCAAAGAAAATTTCTTTAATCATACTATGAAAGCCAAGATAATAAATCTTGGCCAATGATTTTACTATTGTAATATTATAATCCCTGGAGATATCACAGGGAGAATAGAAAAAGAGGATATTAGATCCTAATAGAAAATCTATATATTAATAATCTTCTGACCGTTATCATCTTGCTACACACTCTGGTTAAAAATAAGGCTGTCCAAGATGAAATGCAAACATGTAACTCCTGATTATCTGGTGTTGCTTATTTGCCAAATTATTATTTCTTATGAGTGTGGGTTGTCACCTCAGCTAAATAATGGACCATTCCATTTTTATTATAAAGAAATAAAGGGAAGAAAAAGACATGCAACACAGAAAAAATACAATAAGAAAGAAAAAAAGAGGGTAGGGGAAAAGAGAGGGGGGTGAGCATACAGAAGCTATGATGCTAATCTGTTTCAATTGAAAATGATGAAAAAAAAAAGAAAGAGTTAAATCAAGATTATCATACCTCTTACATATTGAACTATTTTGCAATAGTTCTTAAGCAAACATATCAAACATTGTAATAATTATAGTATCATACTGTGGTATATCCACAGGTCCTGCTAGTTCTAAATAATATAAAGAGAATAGAAAAGAGGATATTTGATGCCAACAGATAATATGATCATTCCAGATAAACCTACTTTGATAGATAAAGATTTCACAACTAAAGTATAAAATCTCTCATAAAAAAAAGAAAAAAAGATAAATTAAAAAAAAAGAAAAAAAAAAAAAAAAAAAAAAGAAAAAAAAGATAAATTAAAAAAAAAAGAAAAAAAAGGGGTGGTTTATTTGCCCTTTTCTCTCTGGTTATTTTTAGCATCCTAATGAGTTAAGGGCCAGATAATAGCTCATTAATTAGAATAGAAAATTCAGAGCATGAACAAAAATTCTACTTCCATTCCTGGTGACATGCAGGCAGAGCTCATTAACCATTACTTGTATTAAATTATTTTAAACAAATACCCCCCCCCCCCAGATGAATGATAATTCCTTATGATACTGGGTGGGTGATGCTAAATCAAAAGCTGAAAGTGGTTTTATTTTAACTTGCTTCCTATTTCAAATATCCTGAATATAAGATTTCTCGCAGAATTATCAATCACTCAAAGTCGGTTAAAATGATAAAAAAAAAAAACTCAGAAAATACAAAACCATCAATATAATGATCTACGGTGAAGTAGCAATTATCTAGAAACATATTTTAAGAAATGGAATTAATGTTATTTTTCAGTTTTGTTTTCCATTATTATTATTAAAATAGTTAATCCTTTTAAAAGTATTAATGCAGCTAAGAGGAGGCACTTGTGGTTATCATTATAGGAAATGGACAGCGCAAGTGTAAATCATGAATAAAGGCTGTTTATATTTCACATAGCGCTAATATCCTTGGGAAAAGTATAGCATACAACTATTCTCCTTCCCGCTATGAGTAAATAGTAGGTCAGATGGGGCTCTTTAAACTTGGTATGGTAACTGATCTCAGAAGAAAAACTAAATTCAAACCAGACCTGGAGAGGGATGGGCTTCACACCAATGTATTTCTGTCTAAGACATGTTATATGAGTAGCACCCATATGACCAAACAAAATTACAGGATAAATCTTAGCTAATGAAGATTTTAAAAATTCTAATAACATGAGAAAGTGCTCAAATGTTTTAGGGCTCAAATGAAAAGGGAATGACCCCACCAATTTCCCAAATTTTTATTTTTGTTTTTGAAAGGTTAAAGAAAGAAAAAAAAACTCTTAAGTAGTGATATGTCAAGGGTGTTAATTGTGGGATGAATATATGGAATAAAAAAGTAAAGTCATCGGGGTGACCTAAAGTTGGTATCAGCTTATCAGCGAGGGAGTCTATCCCCTTTTCACTAGCGCTAGACCAAGGAGATTGTTTTGGCATCTGAGGTGGAGCGCCACACCTGCCATCAGCTCTTTACTTTACCACACAGATCCCTGTGCTACTCATATGCTGAGATGGCGAGGACCGGTATCAAACTAGGAACCTTGTGGTTTCTAGCCGAACGCTCTACCGACTGAGCTAACCCGGTATTCCACTCATCCGCCATGGGTAGGATGTGACAAGATTGCAAGTATGGGGCATCCAATGAGGATCAGACTTACTATTTAGTAATGGATCAGCTAGACTAGCTTACTAACCCTTAAACCATGATTGAACACCTTTGAATATATGGAATAGTATGTCTATTTCAAGATTAAGTCATTCTCTTCTTGGTGGAGCTGAGAACTTTTCAACATCTCTTCATATATAAGGACATAGATTTCAAGTGTATACTTGGTGAAAGGGATTTTATATGAAAGATAAAAAGAAATTCCTCATCTATTTTGATAAGATAATGTTTATCAACAAATTTGTCAACAGTAATAACACTTGAGTAGTAAATGCTAAAAACTTGAACCTTTTCAGAGAGATAAAATGAATATTGGCCTTGCGTTGTGTGATTATTTTCAAATATAGGGAATTTAAAATAGGACTTATACTCTAGATTTTTCTTTCAACTTATTCAAAAAAAATTAAAAAAAATAAAAATGCCATACAAGGTGTGTGAAAAAAGTAGAGATTTTCGGTACTTTTTGACACCTTGTATTCTGAAAAATTAACATTCCATTCATTCTTCATTTCTATCTTGGTAAATATAGCTTTAAAATCTGTACTTTTTGACACACCTTGTATTCTGAAAAAATTAATGTTACATTTATTGTTCATTCATAACTTGGTAAATACAGCTTCAATCTCGATACTTTTTTGACATACCTTGTACATT
>CM042164.1:21081170-21250629 GCA_023376005.1 Doryteuthis pealeii
CCTCCATATTGACATTTTCAAACAGATCCTTCATATTGTTTGCTTTAAAATAACAGTTTCTGATGTGAGCAAAAACCTGCATTCCATGAATAAGTGTTTAACTGTCAAAGGTGTTGGACATGCTTCACATTGTGGTTGTTGTTCTTGCTTGAGTATATAGGAGTGTGTTAGTTTTGTATGACCAATGCATAATCGGGACACAATGTCTATCCCCTTTTTGCTAGCACTAGCTAGCAAAAAGGGGATAGACTCCCTCACTGTTTAGACAACACCGTCATCTTTACATATTTACTAATTGAAGCCTTTAGTCAATTTTAAGTGACTTATCCATTTGCCATAATTAGTTTATGTTGGATCAACTAATGAAAGTATCAAAAGGTTTTCCTTTCCTTCTCTGAAATGAGTTTATATTGAAGTTTGAGTACTTGGTTTCTGCAAGGCACACACTGTTCACATATTGTGTCAAGTATTCTAATCAGATATCAGTCTATTTGCAAAGAGCATGATTCTCACAGATCTATATCACCAGTTTGTAATCTTCCAAGAACTCTCTAGAGAAATGTGTTCATCTGAACAGAGTGAATGAAAGAAGGCAAAAGTGAGAAGAATTACCAACATCAAATTACAAAACCTAATAGAAAATTAAGTGAACAGTGCTCTCTCTCTCCCTTGATAGATAGGAAGGCAAGAAAATTGAACACAAATGGGGGGGGGTGGAGGGAGAAGAAATAAAACTAGATTGATTTTGATAGCATGTCAACACAACTAGAGTTATTCTATGCCGAGAGGTTAGAGAATTGTATTCATTGTATGTCATTTTGTAGTTATTTCTTAAGAGAACCCACCCACCCACATGGTTATATTGAATATGAATAATTTTTGAATAGATCTATTTGATTGATAGATGAAATCTTAAAAGGTCACTCCAGGTCAGAGTGGACTTGAGAGTTATGCTAATGAAGAGGTATTTCCACGTGCCACAGATCTCCAGAAGTGGAGCCTAAACATCAGATGCAGTTTAGTGTCATATGCAGGACATCCCTTGGGAGGGAATGGGTCTTACCCCTATGCAAGGGGATACAATCAGTGTATTCTAGGCCCTGCTGACAAGGCAAATTAAAATTAAAAGGAATGCAAACAAGTTTTAATTAAACCCTTTCCTTTGTTAGTTTTCCTATGAAAAATCCATTAAAATATTTATAAAGACCTTTTAATAATATATACATTACATTGGCATTTCAGTCTTGGAAGACTATGATAAAGTTTTTATGTGCCCCTGGAGTTACAGTGCCTCCTGTGACTGAAGTCCGATGTTCAAGTCCTCTACGGAGATTCTGCCACCACCGAAGGCGGTCCTGGGCCTAATTTTCCCAGCTGGAAGGGGCAATGCCAAAGCACCTCATTCTTTTAATAATATATAATAATATTAACAACTATCTCATAACTGAAGTTCTAGAGAGAGAGAGAGAGAAAAAAATTGTAACTTATCTAGTAAATGTGTGTGTGTGTGTATTTTTTTTTTTTTTTTTTTTTTTTTTTTTTTAACACCACATTTGATATAGCAGAATATACAAGGTAGAAATTATGTAGGTGTAAACACCTACCTAGTATCTACCTTGTCTATTGTGCAGTATCACAGACCCACACATTATATGAAAAAAGTAACCTATCCCAGGAATTGTCATTTGAGAGCAAATAAACTTAGAGAGAATCTTGACTATGTTTTCTCATATTGATTTTTAATTATAGAAACAAGTATTCTCAAATGTCATGAGTTGTCCAAATCCCCAATGTCAAGAAAATGATATTTGTTAATTATAACATGGTTACCTAATGCTCAGCCACAGCAGCAGCAGCAGCAGTCAGAAGTATTTAAAAGATGAATGAAATCACCAGGGATTATTGTTGTTATACATAAAATATCCTCTTTTTCAAAATGATTACATTTTTTCTCTCTTTATCCCCCCTCCCTCTCTCACTAATAAGCTAAGCATAATTGCTGATCAAACTATTGTTACTGAAGTACTAAAAAAATCGTTAACATTTCCATTTGAAAATATTTCAAGAAAAAAATGTTTATTTTGACATTCTGGATTTGATAAACATCTGTTGCTTGAGAATTAGGAATTTGTGTAGGACAATAGGAAACACATTAAACAACTGGAAATTCTATTTTACATGGGGGGGGGTCTATTTGGATTGTAGCAATTGTTTTCCCTTGTTGGGATGGAATTGAGTGGAAAAGGGTTATCTTCCCTTGCCGCCAGGGATTGCCACTAGGTGGCATTACTACCTCTACAAGAACTCTTTCTTCCTTCCTTCCTCATAACATTTGTCATGTTTTGTATCTGTATTTCATGTTAAATGTGCTCAGACAATAAAGTCTGTATTTTGTTATGTACCTCTTTGTTGGATTTCTTTGTATATATTCACCTACGTTCATCCTAACTGTTCTGTATCTGTATTTTATGTTAAATGTGCTCAGACAATAAAGTCTGTATTTTGTTATTTTGTTGGATTTTTGTTGCATATATATTCACCTACATTCAGAGGTTTCTCTGAAGCTTCCCTAACGTATTATAAGAAGCAGTTTTGGCTATTGAAGCTGTTGGATTTTATCAAGTATTCAGCTCTGTTACAAGTTGAACTCTAAACAACCTCTAGAGTGTTGGCAGGTGGTTTATATAGAGCTTTGGGTTATTCCATTATGAACTCTGGCAAGTTCACTTCCTGGGTTTTGATTGGCTGATGGTATTCAGGGTGAGTAATGATATGGATAAGTACCCACTCTTCAGCCCTCAGTCTGCACTGTGCCAGCGGCATGCAAGGACTGTATTTAAGTTACAGCTTGCATGTTGTTCTTGTCTGCTAACTTGACGGTAGTTAGAATCCCACTGCGACAGTGAGTATTGTTTTGTTTCTATATCTGAGGGATAACTTCTACAGAAGTCAAAACTACATTTAAAAAAAAAAAAAAAAAAGAAAGATTTATCAAAATATCAGCAAGAACTGTGTTTAATGTCAACCAGATAATACTGGGAATGGAAGAAATACCTCCCACGTTTTAAACAGTTACTAGAATGGTGCAAATGAACTTAGGCAAATGGAAATGGTAGCTCCATCTAGTTAATTTTTTACCAAGTTTTTTTCTTCAGTTACAATCATGGCTTGAACCATGTGTTTGTGGTTGACACTTTTTTTTTTAAGACTGATGAATCTGTAATTGCTACACAGAAAACTTTTTAGGCTCATTCCATGTTATGTTGGAATGATGCTGTTTTGGATAGAAAATTGATACCGCCAAAGCTATCATTGTAGAAGAATAGTAGTGATACTATTCAAACCCATGGGATGAGGGAGTTCATACTTTTCCCAAGGGTATTAGTCTGAAAGTGAACATAATATCGCAACTGGGGTATGAACTTGCAACTTGCTTACAACCATGTCGCAGTTTGTTTTTTTTCTTTTTTCTTACGTAGTTCAGTAAAAAGTATTAATCTTGCCCAAGTCTTTATAAGAGTTAACATATGACAATTTCAAATAAGCTTACCTCAAATGATGATACTACTAACGTTGATAGTCCATCAACATAAGGGCCCAAGATGTTATGCTCTCGAACACGCAGGTTTTGCTTGCCTCTGGAGAAAAGAAAATAGAAAAAAATAAATAGCATTAAAACTTTTTCTTTTATAAATAAAATTTGAGCTTTGTTACAATGAGTACACTGATAATGAGACAAAAAAAAATCTTTCATATATTTTTTAAAATTCATGCTAATTACCAAAGCAGAAGTCAACACTTTTCATGAAAATAGAAAACAATGAACTTAAAATAATCTCATCTTCAAAATGGTTTAATTTTTTGGAATTTTCATTTTGTAAGGTGTACAAAATATTTAAGATTGCATTTTTAAATATTTGCATTATGGTAACATCTGAAACTAAAAAATAAATAAATAAATAAAATATTTAAAAAAATAAATAGATAAATAAAAATAAAAATTCAATGGCCTTATGGGATAGACAAAATATTTTCCAGAGATCTTTTACAAAATTAATTTAGTTGATTAAGTACCAAAACTAGGAACTTGAATTTGATTCAATTCAACTCAAAAAGAAGTATAGGCTGACCAGTAAAAACTTATATCCATCATCTGTGCAGACTCTAGATGCCGTCTCAAGGATTTGCTAAGAGTGATGAATGATAGGGATGGACAGTAAGAGAGAGTCAAGGGAATCCGTGCTGTCAAACTTTGATGAAGATTATGATTATTATGGATACTTTACAACAGCATGAAATGCAAATGATTTATGAGGGAAAGCAAAATAAACTCCCACCAACTGTACCAAAGTTTTCATCTAAAGAAGAAGAAGAAGAAGGAGATTCTATATAGATGGAGTGATTGGAAAAGTCTCTTCCATTATAAGACTATTTCCAGAGGGAAAATGAAATGATTGATTCAAACAAATACATCAATTGAAGGAAGTAATCAAGATAAAGTGTCCGGAATTACTTGAGAGAGAGAGGATATAATAATCTATTTGGATAATGCTGCTGGTCACCCAAGAAACCTTCGATGACAACTTCCCTGACAAGTTTCCATTCATCTGCAATTTTCATCTGACATTGTATCTTCTAATAAATATTTGTCCCACATTTTACAGGATTCTCTTAATGAAAAATTGCAATTTCTCTGAAAGATTGCAAAAGGCACCTGTAGCAATTGTTTGCTTAGAAAATTCTAGGAGAATGGAATTAGGAAGTTGCCTGAGAGACATCAGAACTTTGAACAAAATTGGAAATAGAATGGTGAATAAATTTCAAAAATAACATTTTTAAATTATCTTATTTTTATTTAATAAATCAGACATTTTTTTTAAATTACCAAAATTTATTGTTTCCTTTATTTGATGCCAAATTCATAACTGACCGTTCTAAATTTATCCCCCCCCCAAATATCTGAGGACAAATATCTATTAATGTCCTGTTGAGAATTTTCTAAGTCCAGAGCCCCATTCCTATAAGGATTTATCAAAAAATGGCTAAAAATGTCTTTTCCTTTCAAGTTACTGTTATTTCCCTTTAAATCTTCTAAATACGTTTAGTATTACATTTAAACAAAGGCTATCATTTGGGGCAGATTAGGAAAATGAATGTAACTTCTGGACAGGCGGAATGAGGCGGTATAGGATGTTAAGAGTTAAACAAAATTTAACACTGATAAATAGAGCAAGGAATAAGAAAATAAAATAATTTCAATTTCCCTGTAAGACTGCAAAAGTGACATACAGCAGTCCATTGCTTAGCAATATAAGTTTTAGGAAGACGGAATTATCAAGTTGTCTGAGTTGATAAAACTTAAAACAAAATAGGTGAATAAATTTGAAAAATGAAATTTGAAAAAGTTGTCTTATTTTTCCTTATAAAATCAAACAAGATTATAACTTCTTTTATTTAATGATAAATTCTAAAGTTACAATATATATTTACCCAGATGCATTTGAAAACCAATATCTTTTAAATAAAACTTTAAAATACTAAATAGAACAATGAATAAGACTTAAGCTTATTTAGAGAAAATTGAAGAAAAAGAATTGCTAATATATTAGAGCATCTAATATAGACATTCATTGGTTATAGTCAACTAAATGAATAGTAACAAGAACAGAATTGTTTAATTATAATTGAGAGAAGATTTTTAGCAACAAATCACAGCTAGTCTTGATAGAATAGGCTTATAAAATAATGGTTGTTGCTTAGAAATAATTTGCCAGCAAAAACTCAATACATGAAACTAGTTAAATTTTTATCAATAAAATGAGAAAAAGAGAATATTATTGCCAAAGATATATTGATCTGTACTTAAAAAAAATGAAAAATAAAAAAATAAAAAGATTTTTTTTTTCTTTTAAATTCTTTACTTCTCCATATGTACACAGAAACTAAGTCATATAACCCCCCCCCATCTCTCTCAAAGATTTTTTTTTTTTCATATAAAAGAAAAATGAATAAAAAATAAATTCTAAAATAAAGTTAATGGATCGAGCTGTTCAGAGAGAGAGAGAGAGAGAGAGAGAGAGAGAGAGAGAGAAAAAAAAGAAGTCTTTTTTAGAAGTTTTACAGACAAAATAAAATCTGGCAAGTTTCCTGAGATTGGAAATAATTTATTTATTGAGTCTGAACCAAATGGTCTGCATTTCTTTGACAGATTGAGATGTTTAGACTTTTCTTTTCTTTGTCCCTTTTTAAAAATGCAACTTTTTTCTTTTTTTTTTTTAAATTGGAAAAAAAAAAAAAAAAAATTTAATTCCAAAAATGTTGTATCAGCACTTCAACATGAAAATAACCTGAAATTGATGCAAAGTTAAATTTTCTTTTATTAAAAATTATTTATAAATCTTCATCTTTTGAAGGTCATTATAAAAGATGAGTGAAAGCCAAACGAATAAATAAAATTAAATCAAACATTTTGCTGAAGATAAATAAAAATAATTTGAGAAGAGAAAACTTTCATTTTGTAAAACTGGAAAACAACTTCTACAAGGGTGAGTCAAAAGTTTTGCAATATTTGCATGCATGATTGTTTCCAGAATAAACTCCAGAAATTTGAGGGGTGTCAAACTGATGCCACACCCAGCATATAGTTATTTACTACGCTTAGCTTAGATTAGATGAGGCACAAGACCAGAAGCATGGGACACCCAGTGAGAACTGAACTCACTAACAATGGTCTGTGAATCTAGCTTGCTAACCATTAGACCATGTGAGGTGCCCACACCCATCATATAGGCCAGGCATATCTCCCTCAGAATATTATTTGTTCTGATCCATGGCTCACTTCTTGTACTTATATTGCTTTAACAACCAAAAGGAAGTGGAAGGTTCAGTGAAAGAGTTCTTCTTCACCTTGAAAGACAAAAACTGGTATCAGCATGGGATCAAAGAACTGACAGAAAGGTAGTTTCACATGGTGCAACACAATGACCTCTACTTTGAATGCTAGGCTCTTGTTGTTGTAACTCAGCAGATAAAGTAAAAAAAAAAAAGTAAAGTTGTCGGGGAAGCCTAATGTCGGTATCAGCCAGACAGCGAGGGAGTCTATCCCCTTTTCACAAGCACTAGACCAAGGAGATTATCTTAGCGTCTGAGGTAGAGCACCACACCTACCATCAGCTCCTCACTTTACTGCACAGATCCCTGTGCTACTCATACATCAAGTTGGTGAGGGCTGATATCAAACCAGGAACCTTGTGATTTGTAGCCGAACACTATACCGACTGAGCTAAAAAGCAAATAAGTTAGCAAAATATTGCAAAACTTTTGACTCACCCTCGTAATTTTTGCACTGAAATGCAAATCAATTTAAATTTCAAAAGAGAATCTATATCTAAAGATGAAATTATAAATTCTTTTGTCATTTTTATTAATGAGATTTTATCAGTGTAAATTAATCCAGCATTTAATCTGTGATACATATTGGCAAATGATTAATTTTCTGTAAAAGTAAGAAATCGTCAGGGTGGCCACAGGTTGGTATCAGCCAAACAGCAAGGAAGTCTATCCCCTTTTCAATACCACTAGACCATGGAGAGTGTTTTGGCATCTGAGGTGGGATGCCACACCTACCATCAGCTCTTTACTGCACAGATCCCTGTGCTACTCATACGCTGAGTGGGTTAGGGCCAGTATCGAACCCTGAAGCGTGTGGTTCCAAGTCAGACGCTCTACCGACTGACATTGACTTAAATAGTTAAAAAGCAGTTTTAAATCATTAAACTGTAAGTGCCTCTCAACAAGTGATTGTCAACAATTCATCTCAGTGTTATCATTGGATATACATTTACTGCTTAACACAGGGATAGAACCTACAACCTCCAGTCAATAAATAATAATACTTTGCTTATTGTCTGTAATTGTCTATCAGACTTGCTGATTGAAATGGGTTCAGCCTATGGAGCAACTATGAAAGAAGACTTAACAGTTGCCTGGCAGTACCTACCCCCTACCTCATCTAGAAGGGGGGCAAGGTCAGGTTTATTTTGTGGTGCCTGAGGTGCCTCAAAAAGGGAATGCTGATGGGGCCTTGCTCTTTTTGTACTGACCACCACATGTGCTTCAGTTTGTCCATAGCTCCCTGTGTTAGTCTGGCCTGGTGGGACGTCATGAAAATAAACTGAAAAGTTGCATGATAAATGCTGATCAGTCAACTTATTTAGTTTGGTTTGTTTTACGGCATATCAACCTCAGTGGGTCATTTAATGCCGATAAAGTTTTGAAATAAATCAATTCTTAATGGATAATACAATTTTTTATAAATACATTTTTCTATTTAACCCATAGATGGGACCCTAACAGGTACTACCACTCCGGGTCAGAGTGGACCAGGGAGCAATGGTGATGAAGGGGTGCTCCACATTCCCCAAACCTCCAAAACTGGAACCTCACCATCAGATAGAGTTTAACGTCATTCCCAGGACATGTAGACCCGCAGCCACCGCCTTCTAGCACTCATATGATAAAAAAGGGGTTAGGGCTTGCCATAAGTCAACTTATTTAGTTTGCTATCTGACAAGTTTGATTTTCATAATATGCTCCCACTTTTGTAGTCTTGTGTCAGACTAAGCTTCTCCTCATTAAAAATAAAATTAAATAAATCTAATAAATTTTTCAAAATAATATTACAAATTAAATGAGGATTATAGTAAAATAATTATATTTTGATTCTTTACTAAAACTCCAAGTTTTAAAGCAAATAAGAATGATTTTTAGTGAGAGGAACCTTTTGTAAGAAGAAGACCAATTTATAATCATGTGTCTCTCTCCAATTATTGGCCAACAGTTATCAAAGGACTTAATTATACAAATCAATATGACCTTCTGCGTCTTGGTATGAAAAATAGCAAGGAGGTGAAGAAGGTCATGTGACATTGTAGCTAATCAATAATCAATATATTTGATCATTAATTGTAAAAGACCAAGCAGCAAAAATGGGGAACTACCATTACAAGTCTCAAGTTATGCTGAACTTTATTAAGTGATGACTGTGTTCCTCTGTGCATGTGGAAAATTGGAAGCTTTTAGAAAAGAAAAGAAAAAGAAAAAAGTCAAAGAAAATGTCTTAGATAAATGAGTCCATGGAAAGGGCATTGCAGTTAGAGTGGATTATCATTTAGAAAAAGAAGAAAAAAGAAAAATAATCAGATGTTCTTTTACTTTGGGGCCAATCAGTTGAATTTGAGGAGGTTTAACAAAATTTAAATTAAGATATAAGAAAGGCCAAGAGAAAATCTTAATAGAGGAGGAATAGAATCATTGAACATTGAGATCAGTAATGATTTGCATTGGGTTCTACATAGATTAAGACCGTTGCAACAGATCGAGGGTCAATTGATTTTCATTGGAGGATCCACGACTTTTATGCTAACTTTGATGCTAGGGAGTTAAAATGCTATTTATAAACACCACTAATACTCATAATAAACAAAATGGAGGTTTTATTAAATGAGAATAGAAATTTCTATAAATATTTAGGAATTGTTCAGTTTGTTTCCTCATTGCAGATCACAAGGTCAAAAGTTTGATCTTTGGAGCATTTTACTAAATAGTAACATTTATACAGGGCAAACAAATTAGGGCTGGCTTAGCTCAGTTGGTAGAGTATCCGGCTAGGAACCTCGAGGTTCCTGGTTCAATTCCGGCCCTTGCCAACTCAGCATTTGAGTAGCACAGGGATATGTGCGGTAAAGTGAGGAGTTGATGGTAGGAGTGGCGCTCCACCTCAGACACCCAAACAATCTCCTTGGTCTAGCGCAAGTGAAAAGGGGATATGACCCCCTCCACATGGGTATGATGTGACACAAGGTTTGAATTTAGAGGTGTCCTTCTCTTAGACCAGTCGCCTAACTAAGGTTAAAAAGCCTAGTCTGTCCTATTTATAGGCGGAGAGAGAATAGTTAGATACATACCTTTCTCAAAGGTATTAGCACTATGTGAAATGCAAACAGCCTCATCCAAGATTTGAACTCAGGATTGCCAAGTTCATTTCCTATGACGATAACCATAATACAATGCACCTCCATTGTTATTAATAATAAGTTAGAATATTTATTTATTGTAAATTCCATTTAACCTCCCTTCTTTGTTTTTGTAGGAGTGATTAAATATAGAATAAGAGGGATGTTGTATAATTGCACCACAAGGATGCTGTAGTAAGCAGTTTTAAACAAATTCTCAAAGCAGCACCCTACAAAATAGTAGCTGCATGACCACATACCTCCTATCTCACAAACCATCCAAGTGAGACGAGCAAGACACTGCTGGAGAAGTAAGGACAAACTTATAAGTGATATTCTCTTATGAACTCCTATACAGGGACACACCAGTTTTAGCTGATCAGCAAAATCTTACATTCATCAACTCTGTGCTGACACTGAATGTTGACTAGAGGACTTTTCAAGAACAATGCTAATAGGGACAGATAGTGAGAAAGGATCAAAAGAATCCATGCTGTCGGCACATAATGTTGATCTTGAAAAGGAATATCTACTTTTTGCCTCAGACCATCATCACTATCACAAAATATCAGTAAATTAAAAAAAAGGTTCTTGTTTAATTTCAGTGTAGTTCTATTGAGTTTTTCTTTTTTTAAAAAGGTATAAAACAGGTGGAATTAAATTTTCTTTTTAACTACATGTGAAATCTCAACTCAGGGATTCAGTTTGCTCGTAATAATGTCTCTCACAAAACTGCCAAGAAATTTGGCTTATTTATGACTCCACTCCATTCCCACCAACCCCTCACTTCCGGTCTGCACTCTTATAAAAGAAATTTAAATTTCAGGCGCCATTTTCTTCCAAGCCCAAGGTAAGAGGAGTTTCATTTTTTAATCTTTCTATCACACTACATTCATAGGAAGATTTATAAATCTTTTCTAAAATGCTCAAGAATTCAACTAAGATCAACTAATCCTAAAAATTCACAAGGCCAAACATTTGCTGCTAAGAAGAATCAACCAAAATGAAAAACATTTTTTATATGAAATAATAAACATAATAAAAAAAAAAAATGTGTGTTTATATTCAGCTTATTCAATTCATTTATAACAACTGTTCTTGTTGCCCCCCCCCCCAACAGACATTAAATCCTTATTTAGTTTACTCACCCTTTGGGGTCAAGAAGGTCATGAACTTTTTCATTATATATCTCCATGTAGGAGACTTCCACTTTGTATGTTAGCTCAGGATCATCATTTGAGGCTATTTTTTCAAAAAGGGCATCACACAAACGAGGGATTATTCCCTTTTCGTCTGCAGTGCCCATCATTGTGTAGGACTTTCCTGAACCTGAAATAAACAAAAAATAAATACATTTTAATAATACAATTTAAAAAATAAAATCTTTGTAAATAATCCTCAATCTGTTTTTAGACAAAACCAATGTGCAACAACCTAGAGTCACACATCATCAATTATAGAGATTTGTCATAGATTCTTCAAAGAAAATAAAGAAAAAGATTAGGAATTTCTAGTGTATCAATGAATTTGTTGTTAATCCATTGAAAGCCAATACTTATAGATGAGCTTGATTTTATGAGAGACACACACACACCCCATGAACTTGATATTTCAAGATCAGGGTTATTATATTTAAAAGGTTTTAGTAAAGAAACCATTAATGGCCTTTCTTTTAATGGAATGATGGGATACAAGAGAGGGAGAGAGAGAGAGGAAGAGAGGAGAGAGAGAGAGGAGAGGAGAGGAGAGAGAGAGAGAGGAGAGAGAGAGAGGAGGAGAGGAGGAGAGGAGAGGAGAGAGAGAGAGAGAGAAGGAGAGGAGGGAGAAAGAAATAGAGAGAGAGAGAGAAATAGAGAGAGAGAGAGAGAGAGAGAAATAAAGAAATAGAGAGAGAGAGAGAGAGAGAAATAAAGAAATAGAGAGAGAGAGAGAAATAGAGAGAGAGAGAAGGAGATAGTGAGAGAAGGAGATAGTGAGAGAGATTGAGAACTAATCTGCAAAAGTGAGAGTTATTGAATGAGAAAGTGTGGGTGAGTGAGAAAGTAATCTCAGGGTTCACCAAGGGTGAAAAGAGAATCTGATTAAAGTGAAAAAAAAAAAAAGAAGTGCAATTTCAATTAAAGTATAATTAATAAAAGTCGAGATTAAAAGTTGATAACTTTAACAATTCAAAATCTACTCTCCTGGATTTACATTTTGATATTTTCTGGAAAGTTGCACCTAAAGTTATTCCCATTTTCTTTTCCATTCTTTAGAGATTCAATGGCAATAAACGACTTGTATATGATTAGATTTGGCTAAACAAATCTAGCAAAGGAAAAATAAAAATAAAATGACACACACACACACGAACGAATATGTGCTATACAAGAAATAGCTTTTCTAATACTGTGCCTCACCACTTTGTTTCTAACACACAATTAGTAAACAATTTCCAATATAAAATTTGCCATCTTCAGTGAAAATCTGATTCTCACTGTTATATTCATGAATGCAAACAGACAAAGAGAAAGAGGTGAAGAAAAAAAAGGGTGTCCTGAGGACGACAACATTATACCATTCACCATTTTGGCCAGGGAAATAGAAAGAAATTACAAGACAAACAAATAGGTTAGTAAACGTGGAAGGGTTTATTCATGAGGAATATACAAAGCAATTTGGTTGTCTAAATGTCCATTCAATGAAAAGTTATCTTGTTTAGAAGCCCTTAAAGGTATGTGGGAAGACTTTTATGGGAAGACTTTTATAGGAAGAGGAAGTTGGCACTCAGAGCAGAGAGTTTTATTTTTATTTACTTTGCGGCAGTGAAACAGAGAAGATCACTGTTCAAAGTATTGGCTTGTAGTAGTTCTTATTATGATATGCTACACAAATATGATGTGGATATAACCATGGTAAATTTTTACATAAAGAAAGGGATAAGGACTCATTGCATGTAGGAGCAGTAATAAAGGGCCAATATGCTGCATGTGAATGACATGAATATGACCATTAGGTGGGATCTCTACACAGCACTTAGTGTAGTTAGTAAGATGCTTATATATATATATATATATATATATATATATATATATAAGGAATGGAGCACTCTGTGATGGCCTTTACACACAAAGCGGACTGACACCCAACCGACTGGAGTTCAATTCCGGCTGTAGGTAGCTTACAAAATGTCTAGCCACACTGAAGAGACTTGATAAGTCGAAACACATGTCTGTGGATGACCCTATATATATATATATATATATATATATAGGAAGAAGAAGTTGAAACGCAGAGCAGAGACCTATTTTTGTTTACTGTGGCACTAGAAAAGAGAAGATCAGTGTTCAAAGTATTGGCATGTAGTAGTTCTTATTGGTGACATTGTAATTTGTGAGGGTCAGTCATATATTCTTTGTTGGCTGGTTGCAGATAGAGCCATAATGGTAGTTGATATGCTGTACAGATATGATGTGGATATGACCATGGTAAATGTTTACAATAAGAAAGGAACCCTGAATGAGGACTCAAATACAGGTAGGAGCAGTATAAGGGCCAATATGCTGCATGTGAATGACATGAATATAATCATGGGGAGGGATCTCTACACAGCACTTATTGAAGGTAGTAAGATGTTTATATATATATATATATATATATATATATATATATATTATATACCAATCCCTCCACACAAGCAGGATGCAACACAAGGTCAATTTCTTAAGCAGAGTTTAACAGGTTTGAATTCAGAGTTTTCCTTCTCCTAGACTGGTCACTTTCAAGGTTGAAATGCCCAGTTTGTTCAGTCTACCCATAGCTGGAGGGAGAATATATGGATTCATACCTTTCTCAATTTGCTATGTGAAATAATGCTTATATAGTGTCACTATGCAGCATGCATGTGATGCAGATCAAAGTGCTTAGGGTTGAAGGAACCTTCTACCTTTGAATAGACAGCAGAGTTGACAATGGCCATGTATTGGCTGACAAAGCTGTGTGAAGGGTTTTGTAAATGGCTGCTATGTTGAGGGTTTGCTATATCAGTTGTAATTCAACAGGCCAAGAAGAGAAAGACATTTATGCATAGATTTGTTGAGTATCAATCTTGTGCTAGCAAATGATGCTACAAGAGAGAAGTGGGGGGGGGGATACTTTATGTAAATAGTTGGCAAAGGCTAGACCTAGGCCAACTGGTAGGCCTACAATTTCCAGCATCAAAAGTCAACAATTAGTCCCAGATAGCATTGGATGATATTCAAATATATATGGTAAAAATGAAATGGAGAAATAATATTCAAAGCACTTTAGTAAATATACAGAAATTAAATTTGTTATTAAATAAAACAAATAACAGAGTTAATATTCAAATTTTTTCTTTTCTTTCATTTTTTTTTTAATTATCCCCATTTTTTAAAAATCCCTCCCCCACCTTGAGAAAGTGTCAACCGATCCATTTTCCAACTATCTCCAGGAGTGATAATCTGTCTACTATAAACTCAGTAGGTAACTACTGTTTATATACTCTATCAGTGATTACACCATATTCTCCGGATATTGTTTTTTTTTTTTTTCCAAGTTGTAATATTTTCCTCTAGCATATTCAAAGCCTTTTTTGATTTCCACTTATATTTTCTATTGGCTCCAATATACAAAAAACTCCAATAAGCCCCCCCCCCCGTTCGTTGTTTAACAATTTTGGCTTTATTTTATAGTCTTACTTTCTTAAATTGCGGATATTACAAAGTTGCATAACTTTTCAAATTATGTCCCTTTCTGGTGTGTGTGTGTGTGATATTGCTAGTTGCCATATAGCAATTTTCATAAATTATCTTTTTATTAAACTAGAGGAATCTAGAAACTAAAGTTATCATTATATCTAATAAATTATCAAAAATATCAAAAGAATACAGAATAAATTCTATTTACATAATGCTTCAACCGTATGTATCTATTTAATGTATCATATCACATCTACCTCTCATCTTTTCTTTTTGGAAGGATAGTCCAGTTTATAAGGACAGTAAGGATAACCCTAAGCCAAACTTGTTTTAATCTCATTTTTCCAATGCAGGTATCATTGGGGAAGAAGAAAATTTTTTCTTGGCTTTGGGTTACCCTTACCACACATTTAACCTGTACATATCAGCTTATATTAAAATGTATTTTATTTTTTGCTATTCTTCTTCTTTTTTTTTAATACCAGCTTTTACATAAAAATTAAAATAAGTAAAACTAAGAGTTATTTATTTTTGAGACAAATAATCATTAAGTTAATTTAGAAAATTTAAGGAGTCAAAAAATATTTACACACACACACAAACACACACGTAAAAAGTAATGTTTATTTTTAAAAGTATATTAGAGTAGCAACAATTGAGATGAATAAATGTACTGGTCTACCATTTGTATTAATTAGTCTGACAGATGATCATAATCTGGATTAGCAGATGTTTACTTTTGCTATGAATAAAATTATCAATCTTTACTGTTATCATATACAAAAAATATATATATAAACATATACATAAGCTACAAGGATTTAAAAAATTAGAATTATTTTAATCTAGCCATTAAGTGAATATAAATAAAATGAATATGAATAAAGAAATAGATTACAAAAAAAGAAAAACTAATAAAACAAAAAGTGATTTTTGTTAACATGAAATTATATATATATATATATATATATATATATATATATAAAATGAAAATGGAAGTGAATCCAATGGTATGTTGAAAAAAGAAATAAAGGAAAGAAAGTATAGAATGGATGAAATAGGATTATTTTAATCAATTTTATCCATTCTATACTTTCTTTCCTTTATTTTCTTTTTTCAACATATATATATATATATATATATATATATATATATATATATATATATATATATGCATGTTTATATGCATAAAGAAAGGCATGGGTAAAATCTTGATTTGGGGGGAAAAAATTATTTTTTCATCCAAAATTATCAGTATTTTAAAAAAATACTTGAAAGTATTGAATTTTTGAAAATGGTTGAAAAGTGTGTCTAATACGTAACTGGTATTTTGTGACATTATTTGTAAACCATACAGTAAGTTTTTCCTGAAATTTTACATGGAAGTAATTTATAAGAATAAGAAATCCTTATTAAAATTGGATATTGATGGAAATAATTTTGTTAAGATCCCAATAAATATGTTTCATTTTATTTCTGGTTAACAAGAAAAAGACCAGATGCAACAGACAGAAAAGATGATAATAGTTCAAATGAACAAATCACTTCTATATTTAATAATAAACCAGAAAGAAATAAAATTAACTCTAAAAACATAAATTATGATCTTGTAATTTATTCTTTTGAAATAAAGTTTGTTTGACAATATTCAACGGCAAAGTTTCATATTGTGTGTTGAACTGTGATTAACACAAAGTTTGAAGTTTATAAATTTGTATTTTATTTAGTACAATGTTAATGGATGGTTGATATGTTCTTAAATGTGAACAATCAAAACAGGATATCTATTCAGTAAACATCACAAATCATAACCATTGTGATTTTACTGAAATATGGATTTTAGGAATATGAAAAAAAAAAAAACAAAAAAGAAAAATCATCACGTGAGATTCAAAGGGTGATCATTGTATAAGATTTAGAAATATAACTTTGACAACAAAATATGACAAATTAACTATATTTAGATAAGTCTCATGTGTAATTAGGGGTTTTAGTAAGCAAATAATGATGATGATGATGATGATGATAGTGTATGTGTGCTCAAAGAACAACATATAACTGACCTGCTTTAAGAAGCAATTCTAACCAGAGCCAACTAGCAAAGTAAAGCCTCTGGATATTCATTGAATTCATTGCAGAGTTTTGTATTTAAAAAAAAAAAAAAAAAAAAATCATGGATCCCTTCGTTTTTGTTAACTCATATTTCCTTTAAGCCATTTTCTATGGGTCATTTTCTTAAGAGCAGTGGGTCTCAGTCCACCGTTGATTACAAACTACAAAAGTACTAATGACAGACATAAATAGACAAATTAAGTGTGTGTGTAGGAAGGGGGGGGATTGTTAGTGTCAGGTAAAAAAAAGCTAACGAGAGAGAGGGGGGGGGGGAGAGAGAGAATCAATGCAGATTTAATATCATTGACTGCAATGCAGCCACTGATCAAGCCTAAGACATCCTAATAAAGATTACTTAACTGTTAAAAAACAATTGGAAAACTATCAAGAGGAGGAAGAGGAGAAGAAAAGTCTAGAAAAAAAAAAAGAAAAAAAAAAAGGTATGATTCATGTTTGTTTGCACTGTTGCCCTTAGAGAACATTTCAATTGGATAAATGTCATTAATAGACACAGAAAATGCCACTGCCACCATGTTATACACGTGATCAAAGAAGACTCGTTGATTTCATCTGTTGCTGGATCAACACTTATTTCATTACCGTTTAAAAAAAGAAGTCGATGAGAACATCAGTATGACACTCCCATTTTTGTGTAATGGTTAGCAAGCAAGTATTAAAACAAAAACAATTATTGAGTAATGAGTTCAATCCTCAGTAGGTGCCCATACTTTTGGCCTTGGCTCAAAATTCAAGCTATGCTTATTTTTGCTTTACTTTTTTTTTAAAGGGTCACCTTAACATGGTGTAAGTAAGTAAGTAAAGTCAACGGGGCAGCCTAAAGTTGGTATCAACCAGTCAGTGAGGGAGTCTATCCCCTTTTCAATGGCGCTAGACCAAGGAGATTGTTTTTTAGCATCTGAGGTGGAGTACCACACCTACCATCAGCTTCTTACTTTACCGCACAGATCCCTGTGCTACTCATACGGTGAGTTGGCGGGGACTGGTATCGAACTAGGAACCTTGTGGTTTCTAGCCGAACGTTCTACCGACTGAGCTAGCAAAATTAGTTCAGAAAAAAAAAATCAACTAAGTAGTGAGTTTGATTCTCACTATATGACCCAAGACTTTTGGTTTGGTTCCAAATCTAAGCTTTTTTTTATTTTTTTTTTTTTTCATACATTTAACCCATTTGCAGCATTTGTGTCACCAATGGTACAGAGGTAGAATGTCATTTTTGTCACCAAAGATAAACAGGCAGAGTGGCATTTTTTGTTGTTTTTGTGTTAGCTCAATATAAAGCATTTTCCTATGGCTGCTCATTGACCAATTCAATGTTAACAGAGAAACATTGATAAGAGGCCGCATTGCATGCATTGTTGTGGGATTTTTACAGAATTCCAATGGATTGCATGTCATTCCATATATATTATATATATATATATATATATATATATATATATATATATTATTCAGACTATTGTCCTCATTTTTGTTTTAATACCTGAAAAGGCTGGAGGGCACATGGCTAAAACTGTAGATAACAACAAAGATGAGGACAATAGTCCAAATAATCCAAAAATTCAGAGAAATAATTATATATATATATATATATATATATATAATATATATATATATTTACATTACACATGATTAAGTGACTTATTTCAACATATCTTCTATTTTGCAAATTTTCTGAAAATAATTTGCCCACTCTATAAAAATTAAAAGTCCCAATAGATCACCTCAATTAAGCACTGATGAATCTTCTTACAAACAACTATCACAAATAATCTGACACCTGTGTGCTAGTTTACAGCAATGCTTAATAAATTCTATGATCACATCAGCAGAATTCAAATATGGAAGAAAAGTTTTAACTTTTAGAAATTTTACACATTTGTTGCATTTTCTGTAATAATTCTTTTTAAAAAAAATTCTATTCTCCATCTTTTAAAGTATTCAACACACAATGGGTTAAACTAAACAATGAGTAGAAATGTCACCATTTCTATAACTAATATCTATTTACTTACAATCAAATATAAAGCATAAGACACTCTGCTGCTGCTGCTGCTGATGAAATCTTGGGATAATAGTGAACCAGATATATACATAATTTACCCAACCCCTCCAAAATGGACAGGATGTGGGACAAAATCAATTCTTAAGTGGAGTAAAGCTGGTTTGAATTCTGAGTTTTCCTTCTCCAAGACTAGTTGCCTAACTAAGGCTAAAGAACCCAGTCTGTCCTATTATTTACCCATAGCAGGGGGGAAAAGAATAGGTAAATTCATGTCTTTCTCAAGGGCATTAACATGAAGCAAAATGCAAACAGCTTTGTCCAGAAATTGAACTGGAGTCACCATGTCTATTTCCTATGACACATTAAAAAGTTTTCAAAGGAAAATCAACACACTATTTTAAAAATCTAATTAATTTTTGTTTAATTTTTTTCTTTTTACTATAAAAAAAAAATGTGTTGACAATATTTTAGCTGAGCTGCAATATTTCATAATGCATCATAAGCCTATTTGACAGTAAAAATGGGTAAACTCCCACCACAACCACCACCAGTCTAAATTTTAGAGAAAGATGTGGTTTATATTGTAAACCAACTGTAAAAATCAAATTATCTAAAAATAGAAATTTAAAAAAAAAAAAATTTAAAAAATTCAGTAGTCAATTAATTAATTTTTTAATTTTTTTTTAAAAATAATCCTCTTATGCCTCCCCACCCCCAAGGATCTAATAACTCAGACTTTGGTAGCATTGAGGACATTAAAATTGATTATTTTTTTATATTTTCAAAACACTATTATTAAAGTAGCTCAGTCAGTAGACCGTTCGGCTAAAAACCACAAGGTTCCTAGTTCGATACAGGTCCTCGCCAACTCAGCATATGAGTAGCACAGGGATTTGTGCGGTAAAGTAAGGAACTGATGGTAGGTATGGCGCTCCACCTCAGATGCAAAAACAATCTCCTTGGTCTCACGCTATTGAAAAGGGGATAGACTCCCACGCTGACTGGCTGATACCGACTTTAGGCCGCCCCGTCGACTTTACTTTACTTTTACTTATTATTAAAGATTTAGGTTTATGTGTTATTTTTATATATAGTGTTTTTAAAAAATTGTTATCATTTGAGATGTACCGGGTGTTTTAGAAAAATTGATATTTCATAATCTAATAATTTGATCAATTCTCATTCAAATGATCACAAATTTTAATATGAAACGTAGAAACAACTCAAAATTTATGTTTGTTTTCTTTTCATGCATATAAATACCATTCACTGGAAAAGAAAATACATTTAGATATTAAACATAAAATTTTGATTTGTTTCAACACATGCTGTAAAAATTTGAAATAATTTGATCTTCGAAAATAGGTAAAGTCATTAGATTCCAAAATGATATCAGTTTATCTGAAACACCCTGTATATTACTTTTTTGAAATATACTTTTGCAACGTAGATTTTATTTTAATAAGTTTTGAACACAAAAGTTTTACTGATTAAGACAACCGAGTATTTGTGAAATTCTGGTTGGTAATAGTGAGATCTTACTGCATATAAAATCGAAACATTTATTCATATTATCTATTCTATTTTAGCATTAAATATATTACACACAAAGAAATTCAAGATTATTTCACTTCAGCTATTAAATCTCAGGATTATAATCAATCAGCTTGAGTGTAAGAAAAATTCATAGAAGCAAAACTTAAACGAGAGATGGAATTGATTTATCAATGTAATACTAAACTGAGTGAATTTAAATTATACACCTGCAGGAAATAGTCTGGAGAGGAAAAAGGAAAAATGTCTTAGATATATATTTCATAATGAACAGTAAATACCATTAGAAGTGATCTCCAACGTTCATATTCACTTGAAATCTTTTATCATCCAAAAAATATTACTAAATTATTTAGAAGTATCTAGATAAAGCAAATATTTTTTCATTTGATTTATTCTCATGGCAATGTCAACCTATCTAGGGTTATTTTATGCCTAGAGGTTAGGGAATCACATTCATCATACATTCATATATACCTTTTTCATGTAGTTGTTTCTTAAGAGTTTTTTTTTTTTTTAATTTTTGCACATGGTCCTATAAAATACAAATAATTTTCAGATTTATTTGACACACAGATGGGACCCTAACAAGAACTACCACTCCAGATCAAAGAAAACTTGGAAGTAATGGCAATGGTACCTCACACTCTTTAAAGCTCTAGAACTGGAGCCTCACCATCAGATGCAGTTTACTGTCATACCCAGGACACCCTAGGAGGGATGGGAGGGTCGCCTTACCCCTCTGCAGGGGATTCAGTTAGTGTATTCTAAGCACTACCATGCTTACATAAGCATAATAAAAACGTTTAAGTCCCCCCCACCATTGATGTTTCTCAATTTTCACTTAAAAAAACCCATTCATCTTTCTTATTGACATGATCAAAAGAATATTTTTGACAATGTCTAAACAAGATTTTTCTTTAGTAGGAAGATTGAGTCTAACAAAATGAATATTTATATGTATTTACCCAACCTCTCCATATGGACAGGATATGACACATGGTCAGAATTTAACAGGTTTGAATTCAGAGTGTTCCTTCTTCTGCACCAGTTGTCATACCAACATTAAAGAGTTCAGTCTGCCCTACTATTTTCCCATAGCTGGAGAGAGAATAGTTGGATGTCTATCTTTTCTAAGGGTATTAGCATCATGTGAAATACAAACAGCCTCATTCAGGATTTGAACTCCAGTCACCATGTCCATTTCATATGATGATAAGCATACAAACAACTTCACAAAAAGAAAATTTATAACCCAAAAGAATATTCAGTAAACCTGAAACCAAATCCAATTTTCTAAGTTCATCCTTCTCTTAAATCCAACACACTAATTATTATCAGATCTAAAAATGGTTTCAATCTTGTCTACTCTTTCTCTAGTTTATAAACTTCAGCCAGAAATGGTAGTAATACCAACTATAAACTACTTGATACACTAATTGAAAGAGAAAGTCATTTGATATAAAGATACAGACACAAAAAAATGTATGATGGAAAACCGTCTATATTTGACATTTTTCGGTTTCTATTACATTTTCTATATTTTAAATTATTTGGCATTATAATTTTGTAATCCCAAAAAATTATAATTCAAGATAATTCATAAAATAAAAAAAAAAACATTAATTTGCAATATAATCTTTGGAAGTCAATTACAAGTTTAGGAGAAATCAACAACACTCCATATATTAGATATTTTGGTCTTCTTGCAAACTGTCATCTCTGATAAGTGAATGAATAATTAACTTGAATTTTATTAATAAACTTAACCAAACTAATTAAATTTGGTAATAGTAAAGATCTTAGAAATTTAAAATTGCAGATTTTGAAGTCACCAGAAAAATGGCTATAAAATTCATTTTATTATCTTTTATTTCATTTTATTTTTTGCTATATCAAAAATTATGGCAGTGAAAACATTGGCATTTGAAATACAAAAAAATAAAAATTAAAAAATATTACTTTTCAATAAAAAATAAATAAAAACTTATGAATTCTAATAAGAGTTACCTCCCTTATTTTCAAATATAACTGAGGGGATTGAAGAAATCATACTAAAAAATTTAAAAAAAAAAAAAAAAAAAAGGCTGGTTTTTATTTTATCTGAATTAAGTTCTATACATATCTTAAATGAAAGATTATTTTCTGTAAATTTTGATCCTCAGTTTAATTGCTGAAATTAAAAATTGCATCAGTAAGCTAAATCTAGAGCTTCAATTTAAATGACTGAAGGTGGAGGAGGAGGAAAAGGTTTCTCACAGAATAAGAAAAAATTATCATTAATTAGTATATCATTAAAAGGTGAGAATTTGTGTTCTATTCTGAATCTTCAAAAATAAACTTTCAATAAATAGAAAATAAACCTATTCAGCTTTCAAATAAATTAAACCGCTGGAAGGAAGAGGAGCCCCCACACACACACACACACACCCTCCCTGCAAGGAAACAATTCCCAGATGCCCTATTTTCTTTTTAATTAAACATTCAATATTAACCTCTGACCTATTTTTCAAAATAGACCTTTCCACCCAAATAGTGAATAAAACCAGAAATATGCCAGATCATATCAATTATTATAAATCTGTAGGTGAAAAAGAATAATTGTCTTTCCTTGGATGTGGGCGTGTCTTTGGACATCACATGTCAATCCCATAATTCAAATTAGCTTCTTTTGAGTTCCAGTATTTGAAAGGTAAAACCTATCTTCAGTCCCCACTCGTGAAGCAAAGTTGACATGTTTGTATTTCTGTTATTGAACAGAAGAGGGACTTTGTCTCCAAACCCATTGATGGACTTTTGTCTCACCTCGACGTTGAAACATAAGTCCAAATGGCTATGAATGCCTAAAAAAGTAAGACTTACACCATTTTTGTACCTCTTTTTACACATTGCTTGGTTTGGGACACATTGTGTATTGTTGGATTATTATATATATATATATATATATATATATATATATATATATATACATATACACACACACACACACACACACACACACACACACAAATGTGATATATTTTTATAAGAATTAATCACATCTTTCTGTTCCACCTATTCAGTGTTAGTGTATACATTGATATACTAATGCAGTAATGCTGATAGCTTTTTGATTTAGTACATCCTGGACATACATATTTGCTTTGAATGACTGCCCGGGAAAATTTATGAGTCCCAACTAAAGCCACCTAACTCCTACCTTGTAACCTATCCTGTGTAATTCACTTCTAAGAAACTATTGAAATGTATTTACAGTTGGCTTAAAATGGTGAGGGAAGAAAAAAGAAAATCACTGGGACATATGGATACAATTTTACTGTGTCCTTTTAGATTTTTATGCGTCAGAGACGCAGGACATACCTATCAGTATCTCTCCTGCTAATACTGAAACTTGGTGAGTTAGGACATGATTAAATATCCCTCCTAGCACTGAATATGGGTAACGTGTCTAATAACTGGTAACTATTTTCATACAATCAAAAAGTTAAGGATAATATAATTGCATTTTGATATCATTAGTCTTATCTTGTCAACAATATTGTGGGTGGTATAAGTCATTTAACATTCTAATGAGCTATCTAATTAAACTGAAGTTAATTGAGAAATAGAAAATATCCACCTAAAACTTTTGGTAAATCTTTCCAATGCCATTCCCTTCTGTTATATGTTTACTAGTAAAATAGGCATCAAACAAATAGTCAAATAAAACTAAAATAATATCTTCTCATTTTAGTCATGATAGAGTTAACTAATATAGATACTTGTTAAAAGTTCACATGACCTCACTGGAACAAATACATATTTATATACATATATTTAAATTCATTAATTAAAAATAATTGGAATGAGAGTTTTATAAAGAACTAAGAACTCTTTGATTAAAAAGATTATGTTTATTATCAAAGAAAATCATTATCATCATGCTTACTATGATCAAAACACAAGTACTTTAATATATCTCATTAATTAAATATAGTGAAAATCTGACAATTATATATTTGAATAAGAAAGAATCTATATACCTGTCTGCATGTTTATTTGTACAATGACTGAGCGCACGTCCTTTTATAAAGGAAAATTGGTGGAGACCAAAGTTCAATAAAATCTACACCCTATTTTTAGCAGAGATAGGGTATTTTTTTTTTAAACCCTTCATTTTCTATAAGAAAAATTAAATAAAAAGATAAGTGTATAATTTTTTTTTTAAATGATTAAAAAAGAAAAAAAAAAAGAAAAGAAAAAACTTGTTAAAATCTGGGGGTGGGGGATGTTCCAATCTTTGAATCATGGTTTGGCAAATCATGCAATCTCAAATGTAAATTTTAACAAATAATTTAATAACAATATTCAATTCAAATTTTGGACCACAACTTTTACACAAGTGTAGATTATATGCAGATAATTCTAGTATGAGGGTAGTGTGGAATTTCCAATATGAAAAACGTGGGAGAAAAAAAAAAAAAATTAAATTAAGAAAACAATTTTCAGCAGGTGAATAACATGGATTCATCTTTTCCCACACCACACAGACTGGGTTTTCTAGCCATGATGGGAGGCAATCAGTCTAGGAGAAAGACAATATTTTCAAATTCAAAACCATGAACTGAATCCCTAAGACAAGACAATGCTATCTTCCCCTCATTCTGGCAGAGTATTAACTCTTGCCTTTGGATAACATTAGTCACATGGAAAGGGAAGACCTACTGCATGGACAACTACCAGCTTTCTACCAGTCATTTTTGCCCAGACATTTATTCAGACGAATTATCTCAAGAAAGGGTACAACTACAGTTGTATTATATGTGTGAACAAATCCTTTGTTTTTGTCAAATTAGATCACTAATAAGTTTAATTAAATATCATTATTTATTTATCTCTTATTTTGGTATTTTGTATACATTTATCAACAATAGAATAAATACAAAGAAACAAGCATTAATTTCAAGAAAGTCATCACAGAAAGATAATCGTCCAAAAGATATATGCAGAAAATTACTTTTTTTTTAATTTCAAAAGAACCATAAAGACTAATACTTTGTTTTTCTTTTTATAAAAGACAAAAAGAAATGATAGAATCAAAACTGGACCTAGAAAACCATAGTTATTATGGTATTAATTTAATGGTAATAATAATAGTAATAGTAATAATAAATAATTGCAGATGACAGGAGCAGGTGGTTCTGCTGTGTTTGAGGAGGAGTCAAGAAGGGGAAAATGCAACCAATTGCTGGAGGACAGAAGAAGACAATAGAGAAAGCAGAGATAGCAAACCCAGACCCTCAAATCCACACTCAACTTTGTCTCACAGAAGAAGATTGTCATGAAAGGATAAGATTGCTGGGCCTCTTAATATGCTACTCTTCTCAACAGGGCTGATTTTAAACATCCAAGGCGCTACCATTATCTCACATAAGATCAGCAGATACCAAAGAAGAAGAATAATAAAGGATTGGTTAATGTGCATATCTTGATGCTAGCCGCACTTTCCATCTCTTGTAATAATGAAAACACAGAGAATAGATTGGACATTACATTTGAGAGAGTCTGAATTGAACAGATTTTAGCAATTATTGAAAAAAAAAAAAAGTCTCTATTCATTTGTAGGGATGATTGAGGAATTGATATAAAGAATAAAGGAAAAAAAAAAAACAAGAGAAGATAAATTTATTAGAGAAGAAAAAAAAGGAACAAAGAAAATTAAAGACGATAAAGAATATTTGATGTTTTGTTTTTCACAGTTCATTAAAGCAGTTAAAAAGAATCAATTTGTAAAGATGTATAAACACATGAAATGGCCAGTTAAGAGATAAGTGAAATACAAAACTAATCTGAAAACATTGATTGGTGCTAACTCTTAACAAAATTCCCTTGAAAACAACTACAAAGAAAATAGGCAATATATTATTTAAAAGTAATTTATCTAAGGATATATGATGAGAAGATCAGTGTAAATACATATAAAACTCATCTTTATTTCAATAAAACCAATTATCATTCAGAATATCAAATAAGTATGTAGAAGTAAATGCGACAAATATCTTCAGCTGAAATGTAAAATAATCTGAATGAAATAGAAAACTAGAATTGAATTGAAGACCAAGTTAGTTTTCTAGATAGAATAATTATTTCCAAATGGAAAGAAAGAAAAAAAGATCTTGGCTTTTTTTAATACTTTATTTGTAGAAAAATAAAAATGATGTAACCAAACAAAAATAAACATTTTCCAATTCTTTTCTCGGAATTTTTCTTTCTCATGCCTTTTACAATTGTTAAAGGAATTTCAGTTGAAATCTGTAATGGCCATGTGGTATCAAGTTCAGTGATGCTGATAGCTTTTTGATTTAGTGCGTCCTGTGATGCACATATTTGCTTTGAATAAGTCCCCGAGAAAATTTATGGGTCCTAACTAAAGTTTCTTAATAAATTGTAGGGTTTTTATTTATGATCTGGGGAAACAACTAAAGCCATCTAACTCTTACCTTGTAACTCTTTCTGTGTAATTCATTTCTAAGAAAATATTGAAATGTATCTACAGTTAGCTTGAAATGATGAGGGAAGAAAAAAGAAAAACACAGGGATGCATTGATACGATTTTACTGCATCCTTTTAGATTTTTGTGTATCAGGGACACAGGACGTGTACCTATCAGCATCTCTGCAAGTTACTTATCTATACTGATAAAATTTTACCATTTTGTTCACAAACAGTTGATAAGACAAAATTGTATATACCACTAATAGTATATATAGTAAGTATAATAAAAATAACTAGAAGTTATCCTTATAAACAAGAAACATACCACATTAAAAAAAAAAAAAAAACTTTTCCCCTTTGATATAGGGAGTCTTAAAATACATCTAACACATATGCAACAATCAATACTCTAGGCAAAGATATTCAGCTAGATTTTTCTTATTTGTTATATGTGTTAAGATTTTGTTTATATGAGTTAAGTAACAATTCAAATTGGGAAATCATTTAAAATAATTTGACTGTTGTGCAAACAAAGTGTTGAAGAATTTATGATGATATCACTTAAATAATATCATCATTGGTTTTGCTCACCATTCAATTTGAGAATCATCACAATCATATAAATAAAATAAATAAAAATTAAATAAAAATAAATATTCAGACAAATAATTTCCTTTTAATCCTTGGAGATTTTATTAGTAATTTCATAATGATAAAAATAAAAACTTTATTTCCTGATTAATCTACATAATTCAAGTAACAGCTTAAGAATGGATCTGAATCTACCTAAAGAGCTCAATACTCATAATTTTTATTTTTTTTTAAATCAACCTTTTATTGTTTTCATAAACTATCTCAGTTTATTATATCTCATTCATAAACTGTTTTTCCTGAGTAAAATGGTTCTACAATTGGTTTAATTATGCTATCTTTCAATTCTAAAATATTCTGAATTAAAAATTAAAATTCATAGAATCCTGCATACATTTTAATTTCTTTATATAAAAAAAATAACAATAGATTATATGAAAGTGCCTAATCAAAGCAATGGAATATTATGTCTGCTATTATTCAAATCCAAAATTAAATAAAATTTATTTACACATTATCTTTTGTGTTTTTCTTCCAATTCAGTGCAGAAATCATTTACAAACATTTCTTTTCTTTTTTTAAATACTGTATATGTTCAAGTGATATATTCATTCTTTATTTCTGCTCACTATACAGGGTAGTCTGAACATTTTGTTACTCCCTATTTATTGTTTTAGCTTTCATTATTTTTGTTTTGATAATATCTATTAATAATGGAGATTTGCTTCTGGTTTTTGTCTGTAACAAAAATTACATCACTGCTTACTTCACATTATCCCAAATCATCATAACATAGAATAAATACACTCAAAATTTGAACATGCAACATTAGACAGTCCTCATTGTTTTTTAAAACAAGCTTTAATAAATATATGACTGGTATTATATATCTATATATAGTTTGTTTTATCTTAATATATATTTAAAGTTTACATTTCAAATTGTTTTATTTTTTAATCCTTTAATGAATTTGATGATTTTACTTACTTAGGGTACAAACTCGCTGACATTGATTTTTTTACTCCCACCCCTCAGGCAATATGTTTCAAAAATCTATTTTTACATCAGCCGGAGGGCGTTTTTTATTTTGTACTAGTATAAGTAATGCAATCATTTTACCTCTATAATAATGAGAATAAAAATTTTAAAAATAGATCAACTGGAATTTAAACTTGCTTACTACGATGTTGCAGTCCAGCATGTTAGCAACAACACCAAGGGGACTATCTCCCTACTAGACAGATTCTTAAAGAGTTTAAAGATAAAATACTTTTCACAAATAATTTAAAATATTTAAAAACCTCAAGCCTTGAATTTGTTAATATCTACATTTAATTTACATTTAATTAATAAAATCAATAGGAAATTATTTTCAGCTCTGCAGACATGAGAAAATACAATTACTAATTGATATTAACCTGTCTAGGATTATTTTATGCCTAGAGGTTAGGGAATTGTGCTCATTGTATATTTATATTTATATTTTATGTAATTGTCTAAGAGTTTTTGTTTTTTTTTTTTTTCAGTTATGATATTAAGTATTCCTATCTAATACAAATAATTTAACTATAGGCAGAACCTTAATAGGTATTACCACTCCAGTTCAGAGTGGACCTAGGAGTAATGGCAATGAAGGGATACTCCACACTCCCCAGATCTCCAAATAGAGTGTCACCATCAGATGCCATTTAGTATCAAACCTAGGACAGTCCCTTTTTTGAGGGGCCATGCATCTCTACAGGGGGGATACAGTCAGCATATTCTAAGCCCCAAAGACAGGGTGGGAGAAAATACAAGTGAACATACATGCTTTATGGATATCATAGATTATTTTGAAAATTCAGTACTATGATATCAAGTTGTAAAAAAGTATTAAAATAATTTTACTAAATGTCATCTACTAGTTATATCTTAAATTATCAAACATTTTAGTTTTAATAATTATTATTTAAAGATTTATTTAAAGATTTTTTTTTTTTTTTAATTTTTTAAATGAAAGTAAAATTCCAAATGGTTTACCTGATAAAAATCATCAGATTCAACTCAAATTTTTATTGTCAAAACCATGTACTGAGATCTTATTTACTATAATAGAAATTTAACATAAGTCTAAAAGAGGTACATATAGTCCAGGATAAAAGCATAGTAAGGGTAACCCAAAGCGGAACCTTATTTTTTCTGATGCAGGTATCATTGGGGAATGAGAAAAGTTTTGGTAAACAAGCCAGGCTTTAGCCAGTTTTCCAAACTTTTTTGTTCCCCAATGATGCCTGCATTGGAAAAATAAGGTCTGAAAAGGCTCAGTTTCAGGTTACCCTTACCATGCTTTTAACCTGGACTAATATCCAATTTATATATAAAAAAGAAAAAAACATTGTTAATCAAAACCTTATAGGTTGGTGGAAGATCTTTATTTACAAACTTCAAAAAGGCAGAATTACTCCAAACCATCAAGATGTTCATTATTGTAAATTCTTTCTTCACCCTCCCCCTCATTTCTTTATAAAAAAAAAAAAAAAAAAAAAAAAAAAATAAAAAAAAAAAGAATCTTGATAGCTTTGAGAACATAAGCTGCTGCTGCTGTTGCACAAGACACTGATACAAATATATAGAGAGGCTGGAGACAACTGAAAAACTAACTTATTCCGCTTGTACAAACTTAAAGGATTTTTTCATACCCTAAAGTCAGGCAATAATGGAACTGTCGCCAAGTTTCTTGCAAAATTTCAGTCTTCAAATTGTTTTCTAAACTGAGAATTTCACACTTAAAAGAACAATTTGTTTCCATTTTAATACTTTTATTACAAATAGGAGCCAAAATGTTTGACATGACCTGCAAATGCTCCAAAGATTTTGTTTTTTTCTCTTCCTTCTTTTACATCATCCAACTTTTGTATGAAAATCTTCAAGAAGCTTAATTTATATTAAACTCTGCAATTTGCAAAGCCAACACATTATTACAGGTTTTATAGAAATCTAAATTTACACACACAAAATATCTAACTATTTGTATTTTATAAGAACTCTTTTTTTTATTTTTTTATTATTTATTAGAAAAATTAAAATTGAGAGAGAGAGAGAGAGAGAGAGAGAGGAAAAAACGAAGCCAGAGATGGAAAGTAACTCACAAAAGATTTTAGACGCACAGCCCAATATTCTATCTAAATTAGCATTCACATTTTGGCCATTATTGTTCTTAAATTTCTTCAATTCTAATTCTTAATGGAATCTCTTTGCAAACCATCCAAATCCAGGATTGATATTTATTCATTTGGCAGTGATAAATACATATAAGAGGATTTAACTTACTCTAAATCTCTCTTAAGATAGATGCTTATCTTTAAGCAATGCTTAACAAACAAATCTCACAGACTATTTCCTAATGTACTTACCAAGCCCCCCTCTACTACGGGCAGAATGGAACACAAGGTCAATTTTTAAGCAGAATAAAGATGGTTTGTATTCAGAGTTTTCTTTCTCCTAGACTGGTTGCCAAGGCTAAAGAATCAAGTCAACCCTATAATAGGGAGTTTGATATCATTTGAGACTGCTAAACTAAGGCTTAGTAAATATATCATCTATATACACATGAGTAGTTATTGGTTGTTTTTTTATGGCTTGTCAACTCTTTGAATCATTGAATGCCAAAGACATTTTGTTTTATTCATTCTTGATGGGTACTCAATTTTCTTTGAAACTCATGTTTTCTATTTAACCTATACATGGGACCCTAACAGGTACTACCACTCCGGTTCAGAGTGGACTTAGAAGCAATGGCAATGAAAGGGTACTCCACATTCCCCAGAGCCCCAGAATTGGAACTTCACCATCTGATAGAGTTTAACGTTATACCCAGGACATGAAAACCCACAGCCACACCTAGCACATATGATAAAAAGGGTTGGGGATTGTCATAATAGAAATAGGGTTGGGACAATCATATAGGTGCTAGGGCTTGACATGACCAGCCGATTGATCGGAAGGGGCCTCCCTAACTTACTGTGAGTAGAAAAGAATCAGTGACAAAATAATTATACTTATTATTACCTGAATAGAAATAAGAATAGATAATAAAATTTGCAGTGCTAAAGTTTTTGTAAATGATGAATCTAAACTTATTTGTATATAGATTAATAATTTATTTTTTAAAAGGTATTAGCAAAGGTACAAGAGTGATCACAACTTTTCCTTCTTAAAACATTTCTAAACTTGTCTATAAAGATTATTTGATCCGGAATTTAACATTTTTACTGATAAATCTTCAAGGGATTATAGGATTTCCTCTAATAAAAATGAGAAAATGAAAAGAGAAAAAAAAAAAAAAGAGTTCATTTTTTTTATTATATCTCAAGAAATGGTAGTTTATCAATTAAATTCAAGGAGGCATGCCCCAAATCATCAAGTAATGAGCTACTTCTGCAGATCCCTTTTTGTAAAGTGATTAATTTTAGATAAATTACTGTTTTTTTTTTTGGGGGGGGGGATAAGACACTCAACTCTGGTTGAGCCTAACTTGAACAATTCACAAAAAACAGAACTCAAACTTTTGGTCTTTTTAAACAATTTCTGATTGTGAATAGACAATATAAATCAGCAAAACATGCAGTGATTAGCTTCTTTTCTTCTTCAGGTTATATAAAGTGGCAATGAAATTTTGACACCATTCCCTATCAAGTATAAAGACATTGACTTGTGATGGACTCTATTATCAGAGTTTCTTTGGGCAAGTGAAGAAGAAGAAGAAGAAATAGAATGAAACAAAATAAAGATCAAGCAACTTTTGCAGCTATTCTTAAAAGCAATCTTGAGAAAAGATTCATTAAAATCGGCTTAAATAGTTTTATGGCTTAGCCTGCAGATGCACACATTTTTAGAACAACATCCAATTCCACAAATGCGTAAAGGTTTCTTGTAAATGAGAACCAATCAAAATTAAGCTTATGTCAAAAGTAAATGCCATACAAAAGTGTCTCCTTAATTTTAGGCATTGTTGTTATTTGTTTAAGGGAATTGAAATGAGATAAACTTCAAAAACTTTTAGATGAGTGAAAAACCTTTATTGGTTCATGTCCACAACATGACTGTGGAAGGATGTGACATAACAATAAATATCTTAAGAAATGGACACGATGAGCAGAGTTCAAATTCTGGACAAAGATGTTTGCATTTCACTTTGTGCAGATTGGGATCTTTAGCAATGGCAACCAGAAGATGAAAAGGAAAACTGAATTCAAACCATCACTACTTTGATGAAAAATTGACCTTGTGTCACTGTTGCATAATCTATGCAGTTGCATAGATTGTCAACCCCCTGTATTTCTGAAGGGATGGCCCCTTTTCATATCACGGGCGGGACTTTCCATGGAATATTACAGAAAGCCAGCGAAATACGTGAAGTCACGTGGGACCAAGTTAACCCGGCAGTACCTGCTTGGATGTCCAATGAGAAGCATGGGCTCATTATGCACACGCGCGTTGTGTTAGTTAGAAGAAGAACTTTAGTTAAGTAAATAAAAGTTTAAATAAAAGTTCAAATAAACAATATGTTGTTCTTTATTGATGAATGTCTTGGCAACAAGACTGACCAAGAAGAAGGAATGCATCAAAGACAAACAGCCAACAAGAATCTAGAAATAGAATTCAACATGGAGAGAAAGAATAGAACCACTAGAGATCACCAATGGCCAAAGAAATAAGTTATGCATCTCTCTGTATACCTATGTCTATCTCTCTCCCCTCTCCAGTGTGTATATACCCAACATGGGTATATGTGTATGAGTATGTAACATCCCATCCTGCTCGTGTTGAGATTATAAAAACTTTCATCTCGCCATTTCTGCACGAAAAGAGGGAAAAGGAAATGAAATCCGTGATCTGCTATTTATTTATTTGTTTAATTCTTAAACTATTGTTATTCTCTTTGCTGGTCAGCTAAACATTTCACAGTTTTGATTTTGCATTCAGAGTTGTCTTTCTCCTAGACTAGTTTCATGTATTTATCAAAAGATGTTAATCCACCAAAGTAAATGCAAACAATAATGCAATAGAATAAACTCAAGTTGATCACTGTATTTATCATCCACCCCCCCAAAAAAAACAAATTTAGAAATTTGAGTATGTATTTACCAACCCCATTGCATTGATACAGGCAGGAGGTGATACAAGATCTATTCTTGAGCAGAGTTTAACAGGTTTGTATTCAGGGTTTTCCTTCCCCTACACCGATTGCCATACCAGGAGCCCAGTCTGCCCTATTATTTACCCATAGGTGAAGGGAGAATAGTGGGATGCATTCATTTCCCCAAAATATTAGCACTATGCAAAATGCTATCAGTCTTGTCCAGGATTTGAACTCGTGTAGCCATGCACATTAGAAATCCTTAAACAAAACATGACCAATTGACATCAACATGTCTGTTTCTCTTCAATGTCAGTAAAGTTTATAAACTGAGAACCCCACCTCCACCCCTAATCAATTTATCTACTTTCAGTTTCCTCAACGTGAATTCAACTTTTTCTGTAATGTATTATGGGGATGTCAAGTTTTATTCTCTTCCACAAAAAAGTTTTTTCTGAATGTTAATACAATGATTTTATCATAAATATTAAAAGCATTGTGTCACATCTGATAAAGATTCAAAACTAGACAGAGATTACTTTCTCTATTGTAATTATTAACAAAAAGATCAAGATATGAATTTAGAATAAATAAATAAAAATAACAAAGGAATAAATTATCAGAAAATGAATGTCAATACTTACCAGTTTGTCCATATGCGAAAATACAGCCATTGTAACCTTCATAGGCCAATTCCAAGATGTCTCGGCCTAGGCACTCAAATACTTTCGCTTGACCTAGAAAAATAAATAAATAAAATGAACTATGGTACAACAAACTTTTTATTTTATTATATTCTATAAACTCTAAGTAAGAATATGAGACAAGAGAATTAAAATTTTCAGCAATTATTTGAAACCCTTTCACAGACAGATAGTTTTATAAATCCTTGTAGAATAGGCAAATTATTTTCAGAAAATTTGTAAAATAGAGACTATATTGAAAAAAAGTCAATCATATAAAAAAAAACAAAAAAAACAAACATAATTTGATCTGCAATTGAATGTCATAATACAATAACATGAATACAATAACGCACTCACTTTTAATTATATTTTGCAAAACAACTTTTCCACAATCCTACAACATAGTGGGGCCTCCCTATTGATGTTTCTATAGATTAACATTGAATTGGTAAATGAGCAGCCAATAGGAAAATGCCTTACATTGAGCTAGAACAAGTTTTTTGCCATTTAGCAACATTTATTTTATCTTTTGCTGTCATTTTTGTTTGTCTTTTATTATTGCCAACAAAAAAGTCACTGCTTGCAAAAGGGTTAATATTTCAAGTAAATGAAGAATTTAAATAGGTGACCAAAGTAAATGATAATCTTTAAACTTTGAGATAAATCTGTAACAACCATTTTTTTTGGGGGGGGCACAAATGTTTATGTTAATGTAAAAATCAGATCACAACTAAATATAAAGATTCTAGAAAGAATAAACAAATTCTAAATAACATTTATTTTCTGACACAGAGAATTTTACAAATTCAGATATCAAAAAAATTATTATTTAAAAGCATCAACAATAAAACAATGAAATTAAGAAAGAAAAAAAAACTTGAATAGAAAAAAATGGAAATAGGAAAAAGTAATGTATGAATGATAAGTTTCTACTTTTCAAGTAAAAAAATATATGAAATCAGCTGCTGGCTGACTTTTGTCATTCACAGAACAAAAATAATTATAATAAAGAACCTAATAAAAATAAAGGTGATATTGACAGAAATAAAGTCATTTCATATTCAACATGCACACTTCTACCTCTTATTAAAAGAAAAAGGAAAAATATTAATGTCAACAGCATCAAACTCAAATAGAACAATATATATATATATATATATATATATATATGATAATTTTTTTATAGCAATTACACCATTCTACATTTTAATCTGAATCATATTCACACAGCCCCCCCCCCTCCCCCAACTGGAAAACCCTACATTAGGATTTATTAAAATATTTGGTTTTGAAGAGTAGGAGTTTATCATTATTACTATCATCATCAACAATAATAATATTAATTGCTATTTTGTTTTTACTTTTTTAAATAAAATATTTTTTAATAGCAGAAAAACAACACATTTTCAATAAATAAAATTTTAAATTAAAAGCAATAAAAATAAAATCCAAGAATTATACAATTTCATGGCTTTCCACATCAGATTCTGAAAATCTTGATAAATTTCCATCATTATTTTCCAAGTTGACATTAACTGGACATCAATTTGACAATAATGAGGCCAGCAACATTGCTGAGATAAACTCTTCTAATAAAAATGAACAGGTTGTTTTATCACAATATGGAAACCTAATGCCAATAAATCATTTCAATTTTGATACATTATTATTTTTCACACCAGTTTTAACTGGTAGTCTTTTACTGGAGTGTGAGAGACAGCAAATCTCCTTAGGTCTCCAGGACTCTTCTGAGTATTCTAGCTGGTTTTAATAATTCTGTGGTCTGGATGGTCTTGATTCTTCCTTCGATTTACAATTCTGAAAGATTTGGGGATCATTCTAAGCACAACAGCTACAATTCGTATCATGACATTGTGGGGATTATCTTCCCTTTGCCAGGAAGAGTTATCTTCCCATGGTGTTGCCGTTTGTTCCCACTAGAGGATCTCTGGTATTTAAGCGCCTTATTTCAACTTCTCTTCCTCTTTTAGCTAAATCTCCGGTACGAGCACATGGGTTAGACTACTGTCTACCCCTTTCTCAATGGGGCTTCACCCCCCCCTCCTAGTAAGTGATTTCTATGTACGGACGCTCCAGTCCTTTTATGTATGTATGTATGTTTATGTACACTATTCTATTCTATCTTTATTGTTTATGTATCTTGTTTATTAATGTGCTGTATACTATAAAATGTTTGTCTCTCAACCCGTGTCGGATCATTTTTAAAGCTCTCAGGCAAGATCTAAGTATTTGCTTTCTTTCATTTTCAAAATCCACGAGATGACAAATTCTCTTTTTCTTGTTAACTAAGTCGGGTTTCTGACTGGTATTTGGTGATCCATTTGTATCTTAAAGTCCCAGATTGTTATTATTACTACTACTATTGAAATTTTGTATTATTTTGGACAAGTTTAAAATGTAAAGTAATAGACAAAGTGAACAAAGACTTTTTTAAAGTATAACAGATAAAACACAAAAGCAAACAAATGATTTTTAATAGTTATAATCAGATTTAGAAAAAAATGTTATTATGAATACTACAAAATTCTATAATTGATATTTAAAAAAAAAATACAATCACAAGTGAAACATAATTGTAGACATAAGCAAAAGACATTTCTTCTAAATGCTTTAATATAAGCTTTTTTTCTTTCTTTTTTTCAAATATAATAGCCCCTCTGGAACTAATGGTCACATGCTCTGACAACATCATTTGTGAGAAAACTTCCTGATTACATAGTCTATGCAGCTGACTTCATGTCTCCCCTCTTATTAGATTTTCAGTCATCCCCTCCACCTTCCACTACCAATGGATTGAGGGATTACAAGCACCTGACATTGTTCTCAGTGATTTGCTACTGGTTCTTTAGAGTCACAGCTGCTTATTTTCCACCTTTCCACCAATGAACAGGTAACAAGGCAGCTACAAAATGCCAAAGTTATTCAGCATCCAATGACAAGTATTTCTGCTTCAGAGCTCAAGAAACATAACCTTGAGGTCAACTTAGCTTGGTCTAAATAAAAAGGCATTTTATGTATAGAGGAAATGCCACTTATCTCAATGTTATATGACATTGTTTTGTTTCTTGTAGAAAAAAATGACACTATATGTTTGGGGGAAAAATACTACTACTCTTTATTATGAATATAATGTCATAAACAGATTTGCTATTAAGTTGGAGAAATACCAATGTTTATTTCAGAATAAGGATTCATAGTTTGATTTGGTTTCTTTGTTTAATGGCATATCAACCTTCATGGGTTATTTAATGCCAAAGCAATTATTGTATTATAACAGTTGCAGTACTATTTAACTCTTAACATCCTATACCACCTCATTCCACCCATCCAGAAGTCACATTCATTTTCCTAATCTACCCCAAATGATAGACTTTGTTTAAATGTAATATTAAACATATTTAGAAATCTTTGATCTAAGAGAAATAACAGGTAACTTTAAATGAAAAGGACATTTTTAGCCATTTTTTGATAAATCTTTATAGGAATGGGGCCCTGGACTTAAAATTCTTAACAGGATGTTAAGAGTTAACCTATAGCTAGAGGGATGAAGGGGTTCCTACCTTTCCCAAGTCAAAAGTGAACATAACAACAAGACTGGAATTTGAACTTGCTTACTACGATGTTGCAGTTTAGCAAATTAGCCACTACGCCATGAGATACCCCCCGCCGGGGGGGGGGGGTCCTAATAATGGTTCATAATACTCAGTACTTCTAAACTATTTGACAAAATTCAATATGAAACGTGAATAGACAGGTATAAAATTAAATCTAGATTTGTTCTTTAACACATTTTAACAAACAAAGATTATATACATCTTGATTGTCTTTTGTAATTAGCATTGATATATAAAGCCATTTCTATCCCAATATTGTTCAATTAACCCTTCCAAATTAATTTCTACAAGAGATGCCTAGGATAAAAATATCAGAAAATGTCATTTACACTAAATGTATAACAATAACAAAATAACTACAAGATTTGGAAAACTAGAATAATGAATATATAATTAAATGTTTTTATAGTAGACCATTTCACATAGTTTGGAATCAAAATCTATGGAATCATCTAAGGAAAACAATGTCAACAAATGCATAGGAAAGATATGGACTATTATTGACAAGTTATCGACCATATGGAAATCTGATCTGATCACATAAAATGGGAATTCTTCAAAGATATACGTATATAAGTTTAGGATAACACAGACATAATCAATGGCACTTGGTGGCAGTGATTTCCCCACCTATGTGTTCATCAGACAAGTCAGTGGTATGATGATTACATAGACGAGAAAATGACAGTCACCAATCCCCAATGACCCTGTATTTAAACTAAAAAGTATTACCAATATTGAGCATGCTTTATTTATAAATATAGCAAACTCTGTATGTGTGTGTGTGTGTGTGTGTGTGTGTGTGTGTATAATTTTTTCATCAGTTGTCAAATAGAAACCAATATTTTTAACATGTTATAATCACATAATAGAGGACATTTTTTCTTTCATAGAATGTAATGAATATTTAACTTTTGAACTTATCCTACTCTGTCCAAGAACATTTATGCCATCATTAATAACTTATGATAGAGACTATTCAAAGGACCAAATCAATAAGAACCAATTAGTTAACAAATTGATTCCTTAGAGTAGAAAAATACTATTTAAGTCTAATGAGATAAAGGTCCAATCACTTCTTACTCAGGAGACATATTGCTGGCTACAACTATTTTTAAAAAAGCCCCTGTCAATCCAATGACGAATCTTACTAAAGGCAAAATTTAATAATTTGCTTATAGAAGTGGTTGGATTCTTTGATACAATTACCAAAGATTAGTGTTACAATTCGTTTGGGCATTTTAGGGTAGTTGTTGAATGCAGTTTTATAGTGGAGATTCTTTGTGGCATAAAGTTTGATCCTTTCTTGAAGTAGAAAGATGTAGTATCAGTTTTAATCCTTGTTTGTTGATCTGTCTTCATGTGGCCATTTCAGGGCTGTAGTTGAATGAAGTTTTATAGTGGAGATTCTTTGTGGCATAAAGTTTGATCCTTTCTTGAAGTAGAAAGATGTAGTATCAGTTTTAATCCTTGTTTGTTGATCTGTTGTCAAAGTAGAAAAATGTATTAGATATAATCCTTGTTCGTTGATCTGTCTTCAAAGTAGAAAGTTGTATCAGAGTTGATCCTGTTGGTCATTCCTTTAAGCAAGTAATTTTAGGACTATTTATCAACACTGTTAAATAGTAAATTAAATACATGTTTGGGCGTTTGTGATTGGTTAATTGAGCTCCTGCTGTTTTGGAATAGTTTATAAATATAAGTTGTGGTCTTTCACACACCTCATACCCAAAATATTCCAAAAAATAGTGAAACTCATCAATTTGTAAATAGGATTTTAAAAAGAAAAGTTATGATTCTGGAAAGCTTTTAATGAATTCTAAACTCAAATTAGCAAGGAACAAGACTCAACAACATATTGAGAATGAAGATTTACAACAACTAAAATGCTTGGAGAAAAATTCTAGATGGGAACTACACAAGAATGTTCCATTCTGTTTTGAATAAATTTACCCCCCCCCCCTATCTTACAAACCATCTAAGTAAGACATAAGTCAAAAGAATCCATGCTGATGGCATGCCTTGATGATTGGGGGATGGGGGCATGAAATTAATACAGACCAGAAAATACTTCAAGCATTTTGTTATGTTTATAACTTAAAATATTCAATCCAATTTAAACAGAATATATATATATATATATATATATATATATAAAGTTAATGTTATCTGATAAATTAGCCAATTATATAGCTGTAGTAGACATGGCCTATCTCTTCCCGACATAAAAGGCACAAAATGGCTGGCACCATACACAGTGCCTCAAGAATTAATAAAATGCTGTATGTGGTGTGAAGAAAGACTGCATGACTAAATGAGGTACACATAAAAGCCAGCAGAATTCCTTCTTTAGGTGACAAGAATTTCTACAGCTGGAAGAGAATTACAGCTGGAATCCAAGTGACAAATAAAATACATTTTGTCAACTACTTGTAACAATAACTGAAGAACACATTTTTCAGACATGTTTTATTTCATCTTATTTAGGAGGTGTGTGGGCTAGTGGTTAGAGTCGTGGAAAATGGACTCATCGATTCGAGTTCAATTCCTAGACAAAGCTGTTGGCATTTCACATAGCACTAATACCCTTGGGAAAGGTATGAATCCATATATTCTCCCTCCAGCTATGGGTTAAATAGAAGGGCCCTTCAGCCTTGAGTAGATAACTCTGAATTCAAAATTCCTGAGGTCGGTCGTTGATTGGGTTTGTGGCAACCTTGATGCACCAATTCTTTCCTATCGACTGTGCCAAAAAGTGTGGATGGTCCAACACAAGCCTTCACCACTATAAACAAATCACTGTGTGGATGTTCATTGTATGAACACTCATACGTCGATCGACGGGAGAGTCCATCATTTAGTAATTTAGATTAATTCTTTTTCTAAAAATTGAAACTAAGAAATGAAATAGTCATAATCTAACAAACTTTCTAAATCTAATAATTGTATTAGCCCCTTAAAAAGACTTCTAAATCAGCATAAAAATGTTATGTAATTGGTGGTATAAAATTTTATCAAAAGTCTAATTTAATGAAATTGACAAGATATCTGAATTATTGAGCACAGTGACACTACGTGAGAGACGAAATGGTGGTGTGGAGGATTTGCAGAAAATCTCAATAAGGATTATGTTATCACAAATTTGCAACTAAAAATATTGCTTTTTATTTTTAGAAGCAGCAAAGAATATTTGTACTGTCTAGAGAAATAAAGTCTGCAATTAAAGTCTTCAATATCAGGAAATGTCTGGGGTGGTTTATTTAGTTTTTCTTGTTCTGGTCAACTGAATTTAATTGATAATCAAATTCCAATGCGAATCGGGGAAAATAAATGTTTAATACAATTCATACAAAAATCTTAACTCATAGGTGTCTAAATTTAACCAATAGGCTCCACACAATCACAAAGTTAACATCTATCCAACAACTATTTCTGGAAAAGATTATCATCCATGATCTTTTACAATTAGAATTCAACAGAAGAAAGTTAATTACAATTCATGTAAAAACATTTAATTGTATCAAGACCAGGTTTACACCCCAAGAAAATAAGGTTCTCTATTTGGTGAGCTATAAAGGGTGTTTTTGTATGAAATATTCAACTGTAATGAAATGGTTTGGTTTCTTTGTCTAATGGCATATCAACCTTCATGGGTTAATTAATGCCAATACTTATAGAATAATAGTGGTACTATTTAACCATAGACGGGGATGTGACAGTTCATACCTTTCCCAAGGGTATTAATCTAAAAGTAAAGATAATAGGTGTGTATAGAGTTAGAACTCACTTACAAGAGGTCAATTATGTGGATTATGAGTTATCTCCCTTAGACTGTTTTGTTTGGATGAAGGAACTCTTTGGCAAAAGAGGAAGAAAGTGAATTGGCAACAGACTATATGCACGATAATCAGCCACCACTAGTGTCTGCCATTCAACTGCCATTGACAAAATAGATCTGTTTAGAAATTGATTTAACAGGAATATTTGATATCCAATAACCATGTGCAAAAATCTATAGAAATTACACAAAAAATGTAAATGTATACAATTCCCTAACCTCTGGGCATGAAATAACTTCAGACAGGTTGATATGCTATTAAAATCAATCAATCAACCAACAAACCAAAGTATTGTATTGCCTGTAGCATAATAACTGGTTTGCTCAATAGGATTATATTATCAAAAATGAGGGAACCTATTAGTTTGAATTTCTAATTGATCAAAATCAATTATATAGCCTCAACAAAAACACACAAGTCTTTTTAATAACTTTTAACCTTTAGTATTCAATGAATGTTGATCATTACGGGGGGGGGGGTATTAAATAGTTTCATTTTAATGTTCAGTGAAGGACTGGGTCATCAAATGTATACAACTAATAAATACTTCTTTTTTTTTTCTCAATAGACTAAATGATGATGTAATTAGATTTATAAAAAGAGAAAAAAATAATTGGGTTATTAAAAGCAGTTGATCAGCAAAGACCCAACAATAATTTCTTTTACTTAATGACTGACAAAATAGAAAATAAAATGAAAAATATAAAAGAATATAGCAATTACCACACCATGTTCATTTTCTTTTACCTTCTTTCAATTCTATCCTGGTGAGAAAGAATTTCTAGAGACACCCCCCCTTTCCCCTTTTCCTTCTAGAAATAGATTAGCAGAATAAAACGCCAAATTGAAACTGTTATAAAATCATTTAGGTCCATATCAAAGCTGAAAGAAATCACAGTTGAATAACTAGAAATCAAGCAGCAGAAAGAAAAAAGGAGTAGGCAGTTGTCAGTATTGGTGATGATATCTAACTAACCAATCATCGTAATTAGTAGCACTTGTTCTATGAAAGCTTACAGCTATTGTAAACCGAAATGAAGGGGGGGAAACGTTATTGAAGGTGGCTGGCTGGTAAGCTTGGAAAGTGAAAGTGAAAGTGATACTTATTATCCTAAAAAGGATTTCCCTATTGACACTTTATAATAGTTGAGATGAGCAACTAAGAGTAAGTATGAATGTGTGTCTGCTGTCAATAGACTGAACTTTAAAGAGAACAAACAGATTTTCATTTCCTCTCATCATCTACACGACTGAAATACTTGCAAGAATTTCAAAAGAGTCAATCCTAAAAAGAATCAAAATCTGTAGAAAACAGATTAAGAATTACTAAAATGGCCAAATAGAAGATTAACGTTTATATGGAAACCTTAATAGGAGATAGTTAAAAATCAATACCTTTTCAATATACAATATTACAAAAAACAATTTATTGGCAATAAAAGTAACAATAAATAAGATTGTATGCAGGGAGACAATCCAGACATTAGTTGGACAGTTGTCTTAACCCTTTTGGTACAGAAAGCAACCAAAGTTACTCAAATGATAATGTGTGAGGGTGAGATGCAACTTTAAAACACATTGTTTAAAAATATTGCAATATACCTCCTGAAAATGCCTCTTGTTTGATATAACTCAGCCCTAAAATTACAAAATAAATACTTTTATCATTTCTGAAACTTTGTTTTGTGCATGGCCCCTCACATAAAAAATATATTGTCAATCTGTCCTGGTGGGTGGTCCAGAAAATGATAGTATTCGCTTTTTTTTTTTGGGGGGGGGATAGGGAAAATCAGTTTTCATTTTTATTACATTTGAAGTTGATTTCACCTAGTCAAGCAGGAAAATATCTCAAACCTTTACAACTTTATAGTCTCTGATATGAAATATTTTTGAGCGGGCATCACTTATCCTGTTCAGGATTTTGGCCAAAAAAAAAAAAAAAAAAGTCAACCCACCCATTCAAGTGAGGCTAAATTTCGTTTGTTCATTTCTTGACAAAAAAAATAACTTAGCCACTATATAAAAAGCACATCAGCCTTATTTTCAGTTTTAACTCTCATCCCTTTCCCTTTTTAGATGATAGAAATTCAAGTTCTCAGGAGATGGGGAAATTTTTCAAATCACTTCCCACATCATATTCAACTTGTTTTTCCGACATATTTAGCTTGAGAAAGAAAAGAGGTAATTATTAACAACCTTCATATTGCAAATATTTCATGTCATTGGGGATTTTTATTTGTATATTTTATATTAACAATTTTATCCCCTTCTGTAATATATGTAAATATGGGAATAGTTAGCCAATCATAGAATAACTGATTCACTTTGGACTTTCAATGAAATAATCAAGACATCATGGTGAAAGTAAAATTGAAAAGTGATTGGGTCAATGATTGAGATTAGTTAAAAGATAATGTTGACTTTTTCTGGCCTTGCACAACATTTTGTGTTGTAAAAAAAATGTTTTTATTTGCACAAATAAATGTTCTCATTATCCTGCTCAGAAATTATCTTATTGGGTTATTTAACATGTTTAATTCAATACAACCCACTAATGGATCATGATATTTACTTTTGTATAGACCAACTGGTGGGTCAGTTTGCACTACCAAAAACTATAAGTCCTATATGTTGGTAGTTGTATTGCATTAAACATGTGGAATTCTGTGGTCATGTGTCAGTGCTAGATTTATACTCTTATCTATTAATAATGGAGATTTACTTCCGGTTTTTGTCTATAACAAAAATTACGTCACTGCTTACGTCACATTACCCAAAATTGTCATAACATAGAATAAATACACTCAAAATTTGAACATGCAGCATTAGACAGTCCTCATTGTTTTTTAAAACAAGTTTTAATAAATACATGACTGGTATTATATATCTATATATAGTTTGTTTTATTTTAATACATATTTAAAGTTTACATTTCAAATTGTTTTATTCTTTTACTCCTTTAATGAATTTGATGATTTTACTTACTTAGGGTACAAACTCGCTGACATTGAATTTTTTACTCCCACCCCTCAGGCAATGTGTTTCAAAAATCTATTTTTACATCGCCCAGAGGGCTTTTTTAAAAATTTTGTACTAGCATATCTTATATAGATATTGTTTATGATTGAGGAAGGAGAACTATTGTTATCATCATAATCCTTTGCTTATCAGTAATCAATTAGTCACTGCTGAGGGTCAAATTTTGGTTTTGTTTTGTTTTGGTTTGTTTTACGGCATATTAACCTCAGTGGGTCATTTAATGCCAATAAAGTTTTGAAATAAATCAATTCTTAATGGATAATACAATTTTTTTATAAATACATTTTTCTATTTAACTAGATGGGACCCTAACAGGTACTACCACTCCGGGTCACAGTGGACCAGGAAGCAATGGTGATGAAGGGGTGCTCCACATTCCCCAAACCTCCAAAACTGGAATCTCACCATCAGATAGAGTTTAACGTCATTCCCAGGACATGTAGACCCGTAGCCACCGCCTTCTAGCACCTATATGATAAAAAGGGGTTGGGGCTTGCCATAAGGGCAATAGGGTTGGGAAAATCATATAGGTGCTAGGGCTTGACATGACCAGCCGATTGATCGTAGGGGGCCTCTCCGACCGCCCGTCTAGCCCAAGATAGGGCCAAAGTGGAGTATTGCAAGTCATGAACTGCTCATCCGCCTGGGCTCTATCCTTAAGCATCACGGGTCGCCTCCCACGGCCAACAGGTGGCCCCATTGGGGGAGTCTTACCCCTCTGCAGAGGTGTAGTCGGTGTATTCTAACGCCCCAACCGACAGGGCGGGTCAAATTTTGTTTAAATAAAAATAAATAACACACATACACACACATTTCAGTAGTTGATACAGATCAGTAGTTTTAAAATTTGCAATACCATTGAAGTATTTAATAATATATTCATGCATTTGTGATCATTTAAGAATTTTTGTTGGATTTTCTAACCAATTTTTAATGGCCTAGGGCTACAACAACCCATCATTAATTTACAGATTTTGATTAACTGAAGCAAAAGACAAAAAGAATTTTGAACAAAGAAAACACAAAAAAATGTAAAGAGAAACTAAGTCTGTTTAATTATAACTGACTGGTCTGTTTAACGGCATATCAACCTCAGTGGGTCATTTAATGCTGATAAAGGTTTGAAATAAAATTAATTCTTAATGGATACTCAATTCTTTTATAAACACATTTTTCTATTTAACCCATAGATGGGACCCTAACAGGTATTACCACTCCGGATCAGAGTGGACCAGGGAGCAATGGTGATGAAGGGGTGTGCTCCACATTCCCCAAACCTCCAAAACTGGAACCTCACCATCAGATAGAGTTTAACGTCATTCCCAGGACATGTAGACCCTCAGCCACAACTTTCTAGCACCCATATGATAAAAAGGGTTGGGGCTTGCCATAAGGGCAATAGGGTTGGAAAAATCATATAGGTGCTAGGGCTTACTGGTTAATTTTAAAAGGTTATCAATACTGAATTCAGGTTTCATTGATGATGATAAAAATCCAAGCAAAGAAAATATATGGATTCTCTAAAATTGGTTACCAATTTTATAGAATTGACAAATTAGCAGAAAATGTGTGAATAACAATAAATTAGACTCGACTTCAATTTGCATCTGATAGAATGCATTTGCAGTAGATCATTATTTATGGCTAAGCAATTTTATTTATGTTTTATTTGATAAGTTAATGACTCAGAGTTTCCCCATTTGCAGTATTATATCTATTCTCTTATTATTTCTTATATAACAATATATTATATCTCTTCTTATATAACAATAATGAATAGAAATAAATGCTTAAGAGATTTCAGATAAGAAATAATTGAAATAAGTCAAAGTCACTAAGATTTGTTCAAAACTAATTATGTGCTGACAAAAATAACAAAACAATTGAATATTGTCATTTTTCACAAAGGAAACCTGACACTATTTCCAAAATTAAAAGAATATCAACAATACAAAACTCTTCCACTATGACAGGATGCAACAGAATGTAAATTTTTAAACAGAGTAAATCTGGTTAGAATTCAATTTTCTTTCTCCTAGATTGGTTGTCATACCAAGACTAAAGAGCCCAGTCTATCCTACTATTTACTTCATAGCGGGGCAAAAAAAAAGAGATAGATTCATGCTCTTCCTAAGGGCTTTAATGAAAAGTGAAATGTAAAAAGCCTTATCCAAGATTTGAACTCAAGTTCCTTTCTGATAATGATAACCATTATGTCATGAGTGCCTCCTTAAAGAAAACAATAGAAGATTTTTTAAAAGCCCAGTAGGTACAATATATTATCTAGAGAGAGAGGAACATATAAACTGAAACAGTTCCAGGTTCATAGAAAATATAGGTAATGATTTATCTATTGCCTCACTAAGAAAAACTGTTTTTTAAAAGTGAATAAACAATTTTCACTGAATTACATAATCAAGTAAGTAAAAGTAAAGTCATTGGGTAGGGGTGGGGCCTAAAGTCAGTATCAGCCAATCGGCGAGGGAGTCTATCCCCTTTACACTAGCGCTAGACCAAGGAGATTGTTTTTGCATCTGAGGTGGAGTGCCACACCTACCATCAGCTCCTTACTTTACCACACGGATCCCTGTGCTACTCATATGCTGAGTTGGCGAGGGCCGGTATCAAACTAGGAACCTTGTGGTTTCTAGCTGAACGCTCTATCGACTGATTTTTAAAATTAATGATAATCCCAAGAAATGAGAAAAACTAAAGAAATGATCCTATTTTGTTCTTTATTAAGGGGCATAAAAAAACATCAGATATGCAATAGAAATTCTAAAAATCAAATTTCCAAATGCAACATTATTAACAGTCAACTAAAATTCTAAAAGAATAAAGCTAAGCTTGACAGTAAAAAAATAAATATTTACTGACGATCAGATTTTTACCATTCATCATAAATTTTCAAAAATCTTCTACTGACTGCAATGATATCACTTTAACTGCATCAGGTTCATTATAAATTCTCATTGGCTGATGCTGACATCATTGCAATCTTAGCATTAGCTAAAATCTGGGTTGGTTTTTTGTTTTTGTTTTGTTTTATACCACTAGTTTTAATAACATTCTTAGTTATATGTACAGATTTATATGTGTCTTTCCATCTCGGCACGCTTCTTCTTTTTGATTGAATAAAGAAAATACAAAGTAACAGGTGTGTTGAACAGCCAAGCCTTTCAAAAAACTTAATGGCATATTCGAAAATTAATTAAAGCAAAATCCTTGAAACAAGTGTCCCTGTTTTTTCAGCAAATTTTTTTTCTTTCTATTTTTTAAACTAAAAAAGGTTTTCTTTTCTATATTGGAGGGAGGGGGTTACTCTCTTTTCATCGTTCTTCTCATAAATTCTTGAAAGATTAACTGAAAATAAGCAATTATAGTAGATTGCTGAAAAGCAATTCCAGAAATTAAATTGTCTGCATCATGATTTGTTAATTCATTCAATTAACCTAAAACAAACATTAACCATTTATTTGAAATAATCTTATAAAAATATAAATTCAATTTTTATATTCAATCTGATAAATCTTATTTTATTTTTAATAATGAAAGTTTTCTTCCTAATTTCCTCATTTTCCTTCCTTCTTTCTCATATATATGAGAGGCCGTTTTAGCCCAGTCAGAAGAGGACCTGCCTAGGAACCACAAGGTTCCTGGTTTGATACCAGTCAGCACCAACTCAGAATATGAGTACCACAGATGGGGTAATATGATCTATTTAGTAAAGTGGGGAGCTGACGGTAGTTGTGGCGCTCCACCTCAGAAAAAAATTTCACTGGTCTAGCACTAATGAAAAGGGGACAGACTTTCTTGCTGTCAGGCTGATACCGACAAGAGGCTACTCTGCCAACTTACATATGAGAAAGAGAGGGGGTGGTGAGGAATTAAGAAAGAAAAATTGAAGAGAGGGACAGAGGAACACAAACTGTCAGTTGTTTGTCATGAAAATATTTATTCATTAATTCCTTATATGAAGATGACAAAGATTTGTTCCTACTTTAAAACCTGAAATTTTGATTAAGTCACAAAACAAACAGAGTTTTATGAATAGATCTGATATTCTATAGAAAAACCGGACATATTCCCAATATGATAATTCAGTGAAATTTGAGAAAATTGAAAAATCCTTATACAAGGAAATAATAAAGTATAATATTGTGGTCCTAACATATCTAACAGCTGAAGTTTGCTTCTTTTTTTTCTTCTTCTTTGTTGGTAAAAAGGTTAAAATTAAAGAAATGATATATCGTCTAAAACTCAGCCAAGTAACCTTCTCTACTTCCTAAGATCTTTAAATACTAGGGATAGATAAACACAAACAGCCTGATCCAGGATTTGAACTAGTGTTGCTGATTCCATTTTGGTTGAAAATATTCCTTATTGGAAACTCAACAATGGAAGCCATATATAAATGGCAGTTGGTGTGTATGTATATATGTCTGGAGAAAACTACAAAAATAAAACAATTAACAACTAAGTAAATATATGTATATTGTACCCAGGCGTCACTGAGTAGCCACTTCTAGTTTTAATATAAATTTTACTTAATGCAGGGGGTGGGGATATCTGAATAATTCTCAAAAATGGAGTGTTGATTATAAATTTGAAACAAAATCAAATTGTATTATTTGGATAATTCAGACTATTGTCCTCATCTGTATTGTTATCTGTACAACGTCCTCTGACCTTCTTCAGGTATTGTTGTACAGATAACAATAAAGATGAGGACAATATTCCAAATAATACAAATTATCAAGCCTCATCTCAAAAATTCAGAGAAATAGTGTAGTTAACAATAAAGATGAGGACAATAGTCCAAATAATCAAAATTATCAAGCCTCATCTAAAAATTCAGAGAAATAAAATAAAATTGATCAAAAGAAAAACAATTTTATTTTGGTTGTTTCTTTTAAACACAAAAATACATCATTACAGCCCTAACAAGTATACACACTCATAAATGCACACACGCACACACACACACACACACACACAATCAGTATAATAAAAGTTTTTAACTACTTTTAAGTCGACTTAAGAAGTCAAATCAAAATATCTTGTAAGTATTATGGATTATTGATGAAAAATCATAATTTTTCATTTGTCTATCAACAAAGATTAAAAACACCATTAAAACTGGACACATAATGACATAATACACAAATGATTTTTTTAAAATCATATTATATTATATATATATATAATACTGGCAAAATAAAAAAAAATCTGGGCAACGTAAAATAAATATTGCCTGAATAAAAATTTAATATCAGAAAGTTTTATCATAAGTAAAAGTAAAAATCATCAATTTATTAAAAGGAGTAAAAGTAAAAAATTTGAAATGGAACTTAGTTCTGATAACTTTAAATATATATTAAAATAAAAACAAACTATATATAGATAGATAATACCAGGTATGTATTTATTAAAACTTGTTTAAAAAACCAATGAGGACTGTCTAACATTGCATGCTCAAATTTTGTGTGTATTTATTCTGTTATGATGATTTTAAGCATTGACATAGTTTTTGTTACAGTCAAAAACAGGAAGCAAATATCCATTATTAATACATAAAAATTAAAAAAACAAAAACAGTCTGGGCACTGGAAAAATGATGTACAAGGGATGTTCTGAAAGTAATGCCTCCTTCGATTCATTATTATGGAAATTATAACAGATACAGGTAGCATGATAACACTATTGGATAGAGCAAGTTTTCAGTAAAAATCTGCACAAAAAAAAAAAGTGACCCATTTTTTTCATACTAGCAATGACAGCATTGTTTTTCAGAAAAATGTCAGTGCAGTTCATATTTCATGGGTTCAACTCATGGTGAACATCACTTGTTGTCACCACTGCTAAAAATACATTGACCACTACCTAACTGGGCTCACATGCATTGTTTGGTCTCTGGTTTGGTTTGGTTTTGTTTTATGGCATATCAACCTCAGTGAGTCATTTAATGCCGACAAAGTTGTGAAATAAATTCATTCTTAATGCATAATACAATTTTGTTTATCAACTCATGTTTTTGTATTTAACCCATAGATGGGACCCTAACAGGTACTACCACTCCGTTGGTCTCTGTAAATATTTAGAAAGTGTTACTGAATATCAATGTGTGCATTCTTTTATTTCAACTCTTTTGATGCAGAGAGCAACTAGAGTCACCCAAATATCCTTCATGTAGTTGATTGATCTTAATGGCATTTCAAATCATCTAGGGTTATTCTATGCCTATTAGAGAATCAGGTTCACTTAACATTTATATTTACATTTTTTGTGTAGTTGTTTATGAGTTTTTTTGCACATTGTCCTATCAAATACAAATAATTTTTAAACTAATGAATTTGACTCAGATGAGACCCTAACAGGTACTACCACTCTAGGACAGGACCTGGGAATAATGACTATGAACGGGTACTCTACACTCTCCAGAATTGGAACCTCACCATCAAACACAGTTTAGTGTCATACTCAGCACAAGATTCAACTTTAGTTCACATCACTATAAAAAAAAAAAAAAGATTTTTTTAAATTGGATTTTGTGTAATATACTCCACCCTCCAGAAAATGTGTCCTGTTTTATATCCCCTCTGCCCCATCCTAAAATTTTAAAAATACTTTATTACTTCTAAAACTTAAGAAAAACAATCATTTTTAGAACTATCAGTGAATAAAATTTAAAAAAATCCTTGTTGAATATATCAAAATATAAAACACTAATATATTGTTCCATCCAATACTCAATTATTTATTTAAGTAAATTTTTATGCTTAAAATAAAACAAGAGAGGAAAAAAAGAAAAATCACAAACAATACAATGTACTACAACATGTGGTAATTGTGTTTGGGGAGAAGAAAAGAAAAAAACTAAAAACAGAACAGCCAATAGTGTATAACAGTAGGTATTTACTCAACCTGTTCACTATGTATAGGATGTGACACATGGTCACAAGTATGCTGCATCAAACTTGCAGTAGTAATGGATCTGTGAGACCATTATACATTATAATATTGTATATTGTAATTGTGAAACCTCAATAGATTTTTTTTTTTAATTTGCAACCCTTATTTCATAGTTAAAAATACATTGCAGACATTAAATTTGTTGCCTAATGCTACATCAAAAGAATTAAGCATTTAAAAAATACCGAGATATAAAACCTCATGTTATTGGCGAAGTTCAAAAATTATTAATTTACTCAGTATTTATAAAAAAATTTTAAATTTTTAAAATTAAAAAAACCTTACAGCAAATAGAAAAATGAAATAATTTTTTTCTCTTATAGCTTTAATAATGAAAGTGTTTACTGATTTAAAAAAAAAAAAAAAGAATCATGTTTTGCAAGATAGGTTATAGATTTGTGATTTATTCTCATACAATTACTTTGATACTCCAATATAAACATAATTTAACATTAAAGTAGCTTTTTGGAGAAAATTAACTTTATTTAGGAAATTATTTTAATCTTTTTATTTTGGTTAGGAATAGCATAACTCATATGTATAGAAATTTGGTAGAAATAATTTAAAACTACATCTAATTCAGTGAAAAATAACAGGTCAACTTTATTTTCAAAAATTACCTCCCTTTAAACAAAGAGTTTATTCTTTCTCATATCTCATTTACTCTTCTTAAAAATGGCTATTATTTATGTTATTTTGCAATTCAATTGCACTTATAAAAAATTAAAAACTGTTATTCTGCATTTTCTTGTTCATGTTGAATATTAAACTAAACAACAAAAACAAAAAAAAATTAGAATAACAATTGATACTCTGTCTTGTGCTGCTGCTATAAATTTCAATTAGTGTGAAGTATATAAATAGGTAATATTTAGATACTTAATAGATCATAGCTATCACAATAATCCTGAGTGACCACTTCACCCCCTTTTTATGTGTTTAATTAAAATATATAAAAATTAAGCAGTTTTGATTTTTAGGAAAGATTGACTAAACTTAGACTTATTTTATGTACTAGCTTTATGTACACAGCCTTACCTGATTTATATAGTATCCGGCTAAATTTAAGTAAGTATACTGAAAATTTCAGTATGAAACTTAAAATTGTTACTTATAATTTTTTCCCCTTAAAAACGAAACCTAAACTTACATATGTAACAATGGAAAAAATCCTGTTAAAAAGAGCATATCTTCAAGAGAGAAAAAGAAAATAACAAAAAATGTACCCTTTAGTCAGATACAATTAATTTATGAAATTCTTGCATTTTAAAAAGAAATAATTTTTACATGTGATTTTTTTAAAATCCTTTAAGTTTCTTACATTTTTTCTGAATTTTGTTGAATTCTAATTCATGAGGGTGGGAGGGGGTATAGTATAATGAAAAGTTTTGTCATACTTGTGATTCATTGATTTTAACAGTATGCTAACCTGTTTAGGGTTATTTTATGCCTAAAGGTTAGAGAATTGTTTTCATTGAATATATCTTATTATAATGGAGATTAGGTGTAACTAAAACTACGTCACCACCGACATTACATAATCCATAATTTTATTTTTTATTTAAATCTTAATTTAAAAAATTGTCTTTAGATTATTAATACTGTTGGCCTTATCTACATACTAATAACATGCAATCATATTTATATATACAACAAAATAGCAATTTATAGTGTGAATGGGAAGGCTAATTTGCATATTGATCTTAATCTTATTTTGATAAATATCTGTTTGATTTCTAATTGTTTAATTTTATCTTAATAAATGTAAGTAAAAATCCATGGATAAATCTTAGAAGAAATCCATTAACAAAAAGAAATAATTGTAATTTTATTCTTTACTAATTTAGTCAAATTAGGAATAATTTAGCAATGAAAACTGGGAGTGATAAAAAGAGGTAACCCCCAAGCTGTTCTATTCTTCGATTATATACCCTCTTTGTTTCAAATAAATTTAACATAATTCCAAATAATATTGAATGATATTTTTTATTAAACATATTTTTCAAAATCCTGTGAAGAATTTTATATAGAAATCAATTGAAATAAAAATTTGATCTTATTTAGTTTTGTTAATTTCTCTAATTTAATATATTTTAGTACATTAAAACTTAAATACTTTCACCAGGAGGGCAAATATCTTTGCTAGGACAAATAATTTTTAAACCGATCTATGTGGCCAATAGATGGGATCCAAACAGATGATACTACTACAGACTCTTGGTTAGACTGGGCCTGGAAGAAATGGCAATGAAGTAGTATTTCACCATCAGATGCAGTTTAGTGTCATACCCGGGAGTATTACCCCCTTGGCAGGGAATACTGCCAATGTATTTCAAGCTCAACAACAGCGTGTTCAACATATTTCATTATACTTACTATATATACCATTAGTGGTATATACAATTTTGTATTATCAACTGTTTGTGAACAAAATGGTAAAATTCTTCAGTATAGATAGTAACTTGCAGAGATGCTGATAGGTACACGTCCTGTAAAAATCTAAAAGATGCAGTAAAATCGTATCAATGCATCCCAGTGTTTTTCTTTTTTCTTCCTTCATCATTTCAAGCTAACTGTAACTGTAAATACATTTCAATATTTTCTTAGAAATGAATTACACGGGATAGGTTACAAGGTAAGAGTTAGATGGCTTTAGTTGTTTTCCCAGATCATAAATAAAAATCCTACAATAAAGCAATTTCCAGTCCATTTTGCATACTGTATGATTTTTTTTTTTTTTTGAGGGGAGGGGTTTGCATTGAAAGACTTTTTTGTCTATCATCCAAATTCTTGATATAATGAAGATAACACTAAAATGCTAATTAGACTCCTTCCTAAACAGAAGCATCAATATCATCATGGACTGCTATTAACTATAAAATGCTAATTAGAATCTTTCACACCTTCCTAAATAGAAGCATCGATATCATCATGGACTGCTGTCAACTATAAAATGCTAATTAGAATCTTTCACATCTCCCTAAATAGAAGCATTAATATCATCATGGACCACTTTGAAATGCAAATTAGAATCCTTCATTCCCTAAACAGAAGCATGAATATTAAGGACTATTGTCATATTGGTAAACCACTAATGGATTTACAGGTTATTTAGTTATTAATGAAATTAGTTATAGTTGCTGTAAAAAAAATAAAAAAAAAAAATAACAATAATAATAAAATCTGTGGTCAGGACAACTTAAGAGTGTAAAGAAATTGAAACAAAATGACAAAGAAAAGTTTTGAACAGAAAATATAACTTGGTTTAGGATCGAGGGAGAATTAGTAAAAATGGTTCTGATCAATTTTAGAATCAAAATAAAATTCATTAATCAACATTGAAATGTTAAGAAAGAGAAATAAGAAAAACCTTTCAAAGATTAACAGTTTTAAAGAATGGCAAAACAATGGGAACAACCTGGGAGAAATGTTGAAGAAAAGTAACAAATGAGAAGTGCAATCAAAAACAACTAAAGTGATTAAAGATTATGAAGATATTTCTCTAAAGTGGAAATAAGATTATAACAATCTGGTAATGTTTATTGATCTTATTCTAAGCCAATCTATTGTTTATTCATGGATGCACACAAACACGCAACACAAAGATATTCTAAGAGATCAGAAGACAATCAAATGTATCAAGTTCTTCATTTCAAGATGTCAAAGTTTCTTTTAAGAGTTAAATCTATCAATCCAAGTTCAGGGTCATATCTTCTTTTTCTTTCTTTTTTTATTATTTTATATTTTATCAACATCAACAACATTTTCACTCCTGTGAGTTTTTCACACCAGTGTTAGCTGATGGCCTTTCACTGGAGTCTGAGTAATGTCTCCTCAGGTCTCCAGGACTTTTCTGAGTATTCTAGCCAATTTCAGCAATGCTATTGTCTGGATGGTCTCAGTTCTTCCTCTGATTTCCAGTTCCTCCAGTCTTTTTACTAAGCTTTTTGTGACTATTCCTAGTGCATCAACTACAATTGGTATCACTTTCACCTTCATATTCAACAGTTTTTTTTTTTCAATTCTCTGGAAAGGTCCAGGTATTTGTTTATCTTTTTTGTTTTCCTTCATCTTCACCTTCAATCCGCCGGAACTGCAAAATCCACCAGATAACAAGTTCTCTTTATTTTTATTTTTTTTTGGTTAATCAATACTTCTGGTCTTCTGGCTGGGATAAGGTGATCCTTCTTAATCTCAAAGTCCCAGAGAATTTTAATAAATATAGCTAAACTAGATTGAAACAAAAACAAAATCAATGTTTTTAGATATTCTGTTGTTCATTTTGTTTCCTACATCAACAAAGAATCTTTTCCAAACAACTGCATTATGATACACCATTTCCATTATCAGATGAGAGAATATGAAAGGACAAATCAATGTCAAAGTAATCAGTTAAAAGAATCATTGATGTTTCCAAAAAAGATCAACACTAATGTATGAGGGTCATTCAATAAAAAAGGGGACCCCCCCCCCCAAGCTCTTACAAAGAATTTTTTTCTATAAATTTAAATTTAATATTATTAAGTGCAATGTTTAGCAAACCAGACTAGATAAAAAATATCTACCATAATAGTGAATTTCATTCAAAGTGTCTTAAATTTCTGGCCATGTGCCAAACTTAATAAATGACAACTTAACTGATAATTTTACAGTGTAATAAGTTTCTTAAAGAGTAAATATAATATGAAAAAAAAATCAGGGCCCTCAAAAATATCTACCAATATCTACCAATCATAAAGATTTTCTATTTTGTTATTTTTTTTTTTTAAATGCACTTTAGAAAAATTGAATATATATATATATATATATTATATATATATATATATATATATCAATAAAGGAAGGAAGAACTCAGCACCGTAATTCCATAATAAATTTATTTCGACCAAAATTGGGGCCCATATAAATCCAATATATATATATATATATATATACACACACATACACACACACACAAAAACCCCTCTGCACAAGCAAGATGCAACACAAGGTCAATTTCTTAAGCAAAGTTTAACAGGTTTGAATTCAGAGTTTTCTGTCTCAGACGGATTGCCTAACCAAGGTTAAAGAGCCCAGTTTTCCTTGCTATCAACACATAGCTGGAGGAAGAATAGTTGGATGCATACATTCCTCAATGGTATTAGCTGTATGTGAAATGCAAACAGTCTCACCGAGTACATTTTCTACAATGATAATTATTACACCACACACCTCCACATTGATTGATATATATATATATATATATATATATATATATATATATATATATATATAGCATTAATTCTATATGAAGACAGAAAAATGTAGAAAAACTACTTAAAGTAATAGACAACAATATTTTCTTTTTATTTCCTTAGAAAAAAGTTCTAAACAAATTTAATAAAAGATCCAATCCAACAAAGCTTAGATATTCTCAGTTTTCTCCAACTCTTCAGAATCAAAGGCTACAAATTAGCCCAATTATATATATATATATATATATATATATATATATTTCCTTATTCTCAATTCTATTGCTCTCAACACCTTACCTGTCAGATGATAATGGTAGATTTCTTTTCTTTCTTTTTACTCTATGTCCTCTTTATAGAAGGAGAAAAATCTTTTCAAAAGATGGAATAAATCATTCACTCTCAAAAAAAGAGAGAGAAAATGTTAAGCCATAACAATGTTTGAAAAGAAGATTTACAAGTAGATTTCAAAAAAGGATATTCAAAGAATCAAATGATTTGTTTGACCCAAAGAGGATAGCAGCAATGACACAGATTTAGGTTTTCTCAATTTTTACAAATTATATATATATATAATTTGTAAAAAAAAATGTATAAAATCAGCAGCAGCTACACAACTAAAATGTACACATTTTTCATCTGTTATACATTTAGGATTCTATTGAGTTTTATTTTAGTCAAACACAATTTATTTACCCACTCCTCCACCAATGGGCAGGATGTGACACAAGCTCGATTTTTAAATGGGGTTTGAATTCAGAGTTCTTCCAAGACTAATTGCCATACCAAGGTTAAAGAACCCAGGCTGCCCTACTATTTCTTCATAGCAAGAAGGACAATAATTTGATGCATACCTTTCCCAAGGGTATGTGAAATATAAACAGCCTCTTCCAGGATTTGAACCTGAATGATATGTCTAGTTCCTACAACAATAACCATTATACCACAAGCACATCCACAAAAAAGTTGTCAAAAATAAGGTATACAAAACTGTGACAACCAGAAAGATTAAGATGGGTATTGTATATGCATGGAAGTCTCTAAATACTCTTTATACAGTATTTATTTTGGAATCCAAGTGTCCAAGTATTGATCTATATATATATATATTTTACCAACCCCTCTGCATGCGCAGGATGTGACACAAGGTCAATTTCTTAAGCGGAGTTTTACAGTTTGAAAATTAGAGTTTTCCTTCTCCTAGACTGGTCACCTAGCCAAGATTAAATTTGCCCATAGCTGGAGGGGAGTAGGATTCATACCTTTCTCAAGAGTATTAGCGCAATGTGAAATGCAACCAGTTTCATCCAGGAATTGAACTCGGGTCGACGAGCCCATTTCCTAAGACTAACCATTACACCATGTGTGATCATTTACTGTTATCCACCTTAATTACCTGTACATTTAATATTGATCAAATTAAAATATAATTCAAGGTGCTGCAATTTTGTGTCAATACAATAGGACTTGCTACAACTCCATGCAATACAGTTTTTTTTTTTTTTTTTCGGGGGAGGGGGGGTCCTAGCTATGACGCTAAACTGCATCTGGTGGTGAGGATGCAGCTCTGGGGTGTTGAGTATCATTCATTGTCATTACTCCCAGCTCCACTTGACCTGAAGTGGTAGTAGTACCTATTAGGTCCCATCTATAGCTCAAGTAGATCTGTTTGAAAATTATTTGTATTGAATAGGGATATTTGATACCATATAATTGTATAAATTGTTTGAATCAAGAATACTTACTTGAAGCTCTAATTGTTAACTAAGGATTATTATTAATATTATTATTATAATAAATTACTTGAAACCATACAACTATGTAAACAAATTATTATTATGAAATAGAAGATCTTACTTTAATCATATAATAGTTTATAAATTATTACTATTAGATAGAAGTACTTGAACCAATACAATAATGTGTAAATTATCTGTATTAGATGAAAATACTGGGAGCCATACAACATTGGGCAAATTATTTGTATTAGATAAGAATACCTGATATTATAATTGTGTAAAAAAAAACTCTTAAGAAACAACTACACAAAAAATGTAAATATAAATGTATGTTTCTTAGTTTAATGGCATATCAACTTTCATGGGTTATTTAATGCCAAAGCCATCCTTGTAGAACAGTAGTGGTGCTAACCCACAGGGTAGGGTTAAGGGGTTTAATACCTTTCCAAGAGTATTAATCTGAAAATGAACATAATAGCACAACTATTGTACAAACTTGCTTACTATGATATCACAGTCTAACATATTAGCTACTAGGCCATGGGAACACCCTCTTTATAAAATGAGTCATGCAAGATGAATATCTACAAAGTGTGTGTGTGTGTGTGTGTGTATATATATATATATATATATATATATATATATATATATATATATATATATATATTGTGTTTTGTGACCTAAACTCGAAAGTAGAAATATTGTTACATTTATGTTTTATCTCTAAATCCCACTAATCAAATTTATGCGATGAAATCTTGTGTAATTTTGAGATGAATCATTATCTTTCCCATGAGTTGTGTGTTGGGCTCCATGAACTTAATTCTCTTTATTGTTCCTGTTCTTGTCACAACCAGTTCAAATCTATGAGCTTCTTCAGGTGTACAATTTCTATAGAAAGAAGGATGGGCAACCTTCTTTTTCTTTTCTTTTTTTATATTATTATTTATTTTTTCTCCCTTGGTGATAGAAACTAGAAATTAATGGCAAATATACCGATTGAACTATTCCATTCCCAGTAATGTGTCAACAAGTTTCTGATTTATAAGAGAGAAAGACCTCACCTTTCCATATTTATTGTTCACTTGAAGAAGGACATAGAAAAGAACAACCAAAATGTACTAGACTCAAAAGAATATGTTGGTGTCAAATAACTCTCAAAATAGATATTGGATTGGATTATCCTTAGTTGCCATAGTATTCCTAGATAATTAAATAAAATTCTTAGCTTATGATTTAATCATCATCATCATCATCATCATCATGTCACGCAATTAGCATGGATATCCATGACAAACTATCGCCAAAATTCTCTATCATTCCTTGTCCCCTTGAGGTCCTCTGCACAGCATCCAGTATCTGCGCAGATCTGGTCAATGTAGGTCCTTGCTGGATGGCCCACATTGGTGTTGGATTTTGTATGAAATCCAATGGGTTATACCAGCGCAGGTTCGAATCCTGCCTGCAGCGCCATGTTGGATTTTGTATAAAGTATTCAACTCTGTTACAAGATGAATGCAAGACTAAAACTAGAGTTTGGTAGGTGGCTTATATGGAGCTTTGGATTGTTCCATTATGAACTCAGGCAAGTTCATTTCCTGAGTTCTGATTGGCTGTTGGATTTCAGGGTGAGTAAGAACATGGTTAAGTACCCACTCTTCAGCCATCACTTTGCATTATGCCAGCAGCATGCAAGGACTGTATTTAAGTTTGCCTGTTGTTCTCATCTACTAACTCGACGGTAGACTGCGACAGTGAGTATCATATTGTTTCTATATCTGGAGGATAACTTCTACAATTGGCATGTCCATGTGCTGGTTTCCACAAGAGAATGTCACTTATGAGTTCGTTCTTGCTTCTCTGGAGAAGCAAGAAAGAGGATGATTTAATGTTTAACTCAAATTTCATTAATTTGATAATTTCACACATTTATTTTAGGAGATGCACTTAGCATAATAGTTATCAACGTAGGAAATAAAATCAACAACGTGAATTTAAATCCGAGATTAGGCTGATTGTGTTTTACTTTCTGTTAATGCCTTTGAGAAAGGCATGAATCCATCTCTTCTCCCCTCAGCTATGGGTAAATAGTAAGACAGACTGAGTCTTTTTGATGAGACAACCAGTCTAGAAGGAAAACTCTGAATTCAAACCAGCTATACATTTTAAAATTGACCTTGTGTTGCATCCTGCCTATAGTGAAGGGGTTAGGTATACAATTTTTGAAGTCTTATAAATCAACATGCTAATTGACATCTTGTAATCACAATGACACTTTCATTTACCCCCCCCCTCTACTTAGATGTATCAATAATTTTACAACCTTTATTTCTCACTTGATAATATTTTGTCAATGTGCTCTTATGCAACAGCAGAGTAAGTACTATCCTCAGCTAAAGAGTTCCATTTCTTCAAGCTTCAATATGAAAGTTTTATTTCAGATTTCTCTGAATGTTTGAGATGAGGCTTGATGATTAGTATCATCTGCATTATTCAGACTACTATCCTCATCTTTATTGTTATCTGTAGAACGTTTCGGCCGATATGCCCTCCGGCCTTCTTCAGGTATTTCTTCTCAGACTCGGGAACCTTCATTCCCGAGTCAGAAAAGAAGGTTCCCGAGTCCGACAAGAAATACCTGAAGAATGCTGGAGGGCATATCGGCCGAAACATTGTACAGATAACAATAAAGATGAGGACAATAGTCCGAATAATGCAGATAATACTTTTATTTCAGAGTTATTATTAATGAGTTTCAATTTCAAACCAAGAATTCATCTCCTTATTCATTTCTTAAACTTAGTTTTTTTCTTTCTTTCATTTCCCCACAAACCATTTTATAAAAGGAAAAAAAAAAAATATTTAAAAGATATAGAAAATGTTCTATCACAATTCCATTGGCTTTATGGCTAACACTGAGGTTGTTCTTGTTTTAAAATGAGATTAGAACTCATTAACATTTATATCAAATAGAAAAATTACAAATGCAATCATAACCAGAACAGATCATTTAACATGTGAAGCCAAAGTATTGCCTGAAGGTGGCTAAAGTTGATTTTTAATGATAGAACCAAAATGAATAAAAATAAAACTGATACCAGTTTTTTTTTGTTTTTTTTTTTTTTTTTTGGGGGGGGCTTTCTTGTGATTAGCTGGATGAATTTAGTTGCTGTCAGATAAATGTTTTTACCTTTACATCAGGCCTGTTATTTTGTTGTTTTGTTATTAAAAGATGCTTAAAAGACGAGTTTCAAGGACAAGTAATCCCTTTATTTCTTTTTTTTATTGGATATAGTGAAGAAAAAGAAATATAAATCCAACTTAAAGGGGTTTTTTTTTTTTTTTTTTTTGTTTTGTTTTTTTAGATGCATAAGTGAAAGAAATGATTTTCTGATTTCAGTTCTAAATAATCAAACAATCCTTTTAAAAAGATCAAAATTAAACAATAAACATCAAAGTTTTAAGAATAAAATGAATAATCATTTTGGCCATAACACCTGCTGCTACCTGGTTGAATGCTGCTTCAAAGATTTGTTCAAAACCAAATGTACCATCCTTGTGTAGTTCCCATCTGGATTTTATACATAAGTAGATATGAGGTGAGGTAAAAGGAAGAATGAATAAAAATGATGACTCAAACAAGTCCAAGAACTTCCTCAGTCAATCTGAGATTGACTGAGGAAGTTCTTCATGTCAGAAGGACGAAATATTTCTCCCCACTTGGACTTGTTTGAGTCATCCTCTTTATTCATTCTTCCTTTTACCTCACCTCATACTGTCAGATTTTACTCCAACCCTCCTATCTTCATAAGTATATATGCAATATTCATTTACAAAAACTAGAGACATTCTGAATAGTATTTTTTACTTATGATATACATCCAGTACATTGGTTCTCAGGCTCAGGTTGAATGCTACTTTATTTATTGTAGTTGTTTATAGTGTGTTCTTACATTAAATTTAGATCATCATATATATATTTACCAACCTTTCCCAAGAGTATTAGTTTGAAAGTGAACATAATTGTGCAACTGGAGTTCAAACTTGCTTACTATGATGTTGCAGTCCAGCACGTTTAGCCACTATACCATGTGGACTTTCCCTCGCAATTTGTTATATATATATACACCATGTATGTTTTCTCTTGGTCTGAAGAATGCATACGAGACTGTGTGTATACTTTGTAATCTATAATCTAATTTAGAAAATATTTTCATTAGAAATTATATCAAAACTCTTGAATGTAAGTATAATTTATCAAAAATTAAATAAGGAGACAAGTTAAAAAGAAGAAGAAAAAACATGTCTTTGATAGTATGTATACATATGTGGGTTTGTGTTATAGACAAATATTTTTCTAATATTAGTTGGAATAGGTAAGAATGAGAGAATGACATGATCACATTTCTGAAATATTTTAAGTCATTTTTATCAAATATAATTTATGAAATGACAAATTTTAATGAAATAACAACTTTATAAAGAATGAACAGCAGTAAAAAAAATTTAATTTAAAGAAAAAAAAAGAAAAAAAGAAAATAGAATATCAGAATGAATTGAACTCCAACCTGTAAGAGAATTATTTTGGAAATTCTATTCTATCTTTAAATTATGGTTGCCTTTAGATTTCCTGTTTATTTCTATGGATATTAGTAGTGATAATATTGCTTTAAAGAGCTCGAAATAAACCAAGAAAGAAAAGGCAAAATTGTTTTTATTCATAAATGTTATGTGGTCATAGTTCACTTGATACTTAGTTCATTTTCATTCAATATATAAGCAATATAGCAATCCAATCAAAATAGTAATGTATCAGCAATTTACCTTTATGACCCGTTTGCTATAGTTTTATACAACTGAAGTAATCAGCCAAGAAATTGAGAAATTCTCTCATTAATTCATGCAAATAACTCCCCTCACCTTAGAGGCAATACAGAATAAGGTCATTAACAACAAATTCAGAACCTAGATGGAGATTATATATATATATATATATATATATATATATATATATAATACACACATACACTACATAACAGATTGAAAAAGGTAGGTGAGACAGATAAACAAAACAAGTTATATAAACAAACTACATGAACACCACAATGGAAATGCATGCACACAAAAACTATTTTTTTATATATATATAGTTGATATCAACTATCAACTCTCTATCACAGATATTGAGCACTCTTCTAATAACACTGTACATTGGATTACTACTACTTTTTCTAGTATACTAGTGCCAACCATACACATTAATTTATATATATATATATATATATATATATATATATGTTTTGGCCTGGCCAAAATGTTTTTGCGATTAGTCAGCATCATGAATATTAAGTTTTATAATAATGATGATAAAAATAATAATGATAACCACAGCATTGTTAAGATAAGCTAGAATACTCAGAAGAGTCCTGGAAACTTGCTGTCACTCAGACTGCAATGAAAGACCATCAGTTAAAACTAGGGAAAAAAACTGAAGGAGCGAAATAATAAGTCATTTTAGAATATATTGTGACTACTACTGTATCGTTTTGCAATTAAAGATATTGGCATATTTTTTGTTTATTGATTCAAATCATGAAGATTTGAAAGGATAAGCAATATTTTTGAATATTTCTAAAAAAGGTAAAAATGTAGAAAATGTTTTGTGCAATTCATAGAGAAGTTACTATGAACGAGTAAACATGTTAAAAGATGTTTGCCAAGATTTATTGTTGCAGATTTTTCACTGAATAATCTTTTACAATTGAAAAGATGCAACTGAAGTTGAGGGCAATGGAATCAAAACATTCACTGAGAATAATCAACATTATATGAGACAAGAGATTGCCAAAAATACACAAAATATTAAAAGCAAGTGTTTAAATCATATGTACAAGATTGGTTATATTAGTCACTTTGATGTGTAGCCTACACAAGTGAAAAAAAAAAAAATAACCCTATTCCTATATGAGATTCATAAAACAAAATTGTTTCAGTTTTGGAACAAATTGTGGTTGATGTTAAAAAGCTGATACTTTACAATCAAACAGAATACAAGGGATCATTGGGCAAACAAAATGAACCCCTACAACTGTATCAAAGTCAGTCTATATCAGGCATGGGTAACATTTTGCAAGAAGTGGGCCCGCATGATACATGGCTTCTCATTATCAAGCAGCCTTCATACTAAAAATATTCAAGGCAATTTTACATTGACACAACCATTTTCACTAAAAAAATTAAAAAATAAATTTAAAAAAAAAAAAAAACTATGTGTAAATATTAGATATAGAGAAAAGTTGATTTTTTTTCCCTCTTCAGTAAAAAGAGGCTTTCAATAAAATAAATTTCAATTCTGTGGTAGGTCATTCAGAAAGCACCAAGAGGGTGCATGAGACCCACTGGCTGCAGTTTGTCCATGACTGGTCTACACCCAAAGAAGTTGATGCTATTTATAAGGTAGGATTGGAAGTGAGTTCTTAACTAAAGGATTGAATCAAAGAAGCATTGCTCTGAATTAGACCAAGTGAAGTCAGTAATCAATGAAAAGAATCCATTGGGAATTACTTAAGATAAAAGAATGTAATAAATAATACTCAACCACAGATATTTCTCTTTGGTGACTAGACAAAAATTGTTACAGCTTAGCAGGAAAGTTTTCACTCATCTGTTATATTCACCAAATATAGATCCTTTGGATTATTATTTATAAGAGTCTTTATAGAATAATCTTACTAAAAAAAATGTTTAGTTGTCTGGAAGATTGCAAAGGGCACCATCAGTAGACATTTACTGAGAAAAGTTCTCAAAAGATGAAATAATGAAGTTTCTTAAAAGATCAAACATGGAAGAAAATAGTAAATCCATTATTCATTTCCAAAATAAAATCAAAAAATTGTCCAAACAAACCTATTGAAGTCAGTAAGTCTACTGTTAGTTAGCTGCTGTTATTCAAACCAAGTACAACTTAAGCAGTGTCCAAGACAGTTGGTATATATAGAAATCAAGAATGATCCATTCATGAATTTGGGTGATTTGGGTCATTCCATTCCTTGAGTTCTGATTGACTGCTTGATTTGAATGACATTGTGGTGTCTTATATATATCCTGTCATTCTGCAGTAGACTTGTGACTATTCGGGTTTGTATTTAAGTTACAACCGTTTGTTGCCTTGTCTTCCCAGTTTTATGGTAATTGGAACTTTAATTATTCTTCAAAACCTTCTTTTTTTTTTTTTTTTAAGTAAAATGAATACTTTAATAATTCTGAAGAAGCCAAGTTTATAAATAAACCTCACTGACTTTAAAATAGGATTTAAGAAACTACTCCCTAAGTATAGCTAAATTTATTATGAAATTGATTAACAGAATAATCTAAGACTATAATAGCAAACAGTGAAAGGCAATGATTCTTTGTTTTCAAAAAGACAAAGTAGCAGTAAAATACTTCTAAATGCTGTCTATATTTTCAGCTCTTTTTCCCCAAAAACAAAAAATTAAATATTTATTCGACTTGTCTCTGAACTTACACCGAGGAAACGTGAATAAATTAGCCTCTTTTCTTATTTTAGCACTGACTTTTCTTTCACGTATTTCTGTATTAAAATGATGCATATTAAAAAAAAAATATATACATATGAATCATACACATGATATACAAATACACACAATATATGAGGAATGCTCGAAAACTAAGGTACAGACAAGTTTAAATCAACAGGAATTGAAACAATGTTAAAGACAAAGCAACATGGGGTATACAATACTTCTTCTAACAGTCAGAACAGCTTTAATATTGATTGCATATGATGTCACAACAAAGAGGACTGCTACCAAGAAATAATGGACAAATACAGGTGTGAGATTATTACATGCCCAGAAATTAATTATGAATTAATTCTTGTGCCTAGTGAACATGTAATGAGCAGGTATTTATCTGGTTTAACATGTTCACAGAGGGGCATAAAAATCCACAGGATAAGCTCTGTGTTTGGGCATCTACATTTATCAACAAGGAGGAGGTGTGCTTAGCATAATGGTTATCATAAGAAATGGAATCAGCAATCTAAGTTCAAATCCTGAACCAGGCTGTTTGCATTTCATACTAATACCTTGAATGAATCCATCTCTTCTACCCACCCACAAGATATATGTAAATAGTAAGGCAGATTGGGTTCTTTAACCATGGTTAGGCAACCAGTCTAAGAAACAGAAAAATGGAACTCAAACCAGCTTTAATCATCATCATCAAGGTGCGCCAACAGCATGGATTCCCTTGACTATTTCTTGTCATCCATCCCTATTGGTCATCACACAAGTCCTCTTGGCAACATCCAGTGTCTGCAAACAGCTGATCAATATAAGTTTTCACTAGTAAGCCAATACTGGTGTATCCAAGGGTACAGTCCATAGGAGAGTGTCACTTATGAGTTTTTCCTTATTTCTTGAGCAGTGCCCAGCATGTGTTGCTTGTCTTACTTGGATGATTTGTGAGATGGGAAGTAAGTGGCTGTACAACTACTGTTTTATTGCTGCTTTCAGGATATGTTTAAAATAGCACACAGTATTCTTGGAGTCCCAATCTAGCCTTTTCTCCAGCCACTTCATTAAAAAAAGGTGGTGCAGCCATACAGTAGTACTGATACAACTTAGGAAGTTCTGGTTTTATTTTATCAGAGAAATAAAATTTCCATAAGATCAATAACCTGCCAAAAGTAGTTCATCTTTCCTATACATATATGGATATTGCTTTCTATAGACATGATATTGCTACCAAGGTATGTGAACTGGTCTACTAATTTCAGAGGTTTGCTATTTAATGTAGAAATAGCTCCTTGTTTAAAACACATGAATTGTTTTATCTGAGTTCACATAGAGGTCAATGCCTTTTGCTGTTTGCTCCAGGCTATGCAGCAGAGATTCAGCTTGGGTAAAATGTATTTGCAAGAAGTGCTAGATCACCTGCATAGTCTGCATCTGTAATAGTTTCTACAGGATATCATCTACTTCTTGCCTTTTTTAATAGCTTTACTCCACTTAAAAATTGACCTTGTGTCACATCCTAAACTTGGTGGAGGGGTTGGGTAAATATATACATTCATCAACAACAGAAGATAACATTTCACATGCTGAAGCTTTGATTCAAGATGATAGTCCAAACTTCATGGTATGGCAAAGTCATCAATTTAATTAGAATCTGGGATATTGGACAGTAATCATCTGATTGAGTACTGAAAGCAATTGACTGAAGAACATAAGTTCCAGCAAATGAGTTGATATGGTTGAGATATTTTATTGTATAGTCTTACTTGAAAATATCATCTATTTTGGCTTCTCAAATGACATTTATTTGGAAAGTGATTCCACACAGATGAGGATGTTGTTGTAGAACTGTAAGGGGATTTCATTCAATTGATGTTCTTTTATTCAAGGAGGATATTTATATGCTTGTGCACTAAGTGCATCAATTTCAGTGTTAACTACTTGGAAAAGTAACATAGTAGTTCTGGTAATATATGTATAGTGATAAACATGTTGGATTAATAAATGTAGCTGACATTTTGGAAATCCCTCATATAAACACATACAGAAATATATACAATATTTATACATAATACTTACATGCATACATTTAACAGTTAAGATATTTTACGTGAAATTTCACAAGTAAATTTCTGTTTAACATTGATTATTTTAAAGTCTTAAAACTAAAGATGAAAGTTAACAAAAACACAATAAATGAACATGCCATTTTGAGAAAAAGGAAAATATTTCAATTTGATCTTAGGGAAAGAATTTTAAACTACATTATTCAAATAACAAATTCATCATCCTCATTAGTTCTGATTCCATATTTCATAATGACAAATAAGAAAAAAATAATGTTTATGAAAACTGAATATATATGGTGGGGGCAAAAGTAATAGGGTGGTTTATAACAATATTATTAACTGCCCTGTTACTTGTGACCCACTTCATATTTTTCACTCATGATAACTTACCTAGTTCTATAGGAATATATATGCATACAACATATGTATATATAGATAATAATTACTATATATATATATATATATATATATATATATATATATATACACACACACACACACACACACACACATGATGATGGCAGCAAACTCGGGTTCGAGTATTGCCATTGCTTAATAAAAAAAAATTTTTTTTAAATGTAAAAAAAAATTCAAAAGTTCAAAAAGTACAATGATGAGCTTCAAAAAGTTCAACAAGTTCAACAGTGAGCTGTGCAAATGTGGCTTTTTAGTCCATCTAAAGTCTTACACATCTTCCCACATTCACAAGTTATTCCGGGAGCACAGGGTTTTATTGGTCCATTTTGGTGATGCACAGTTTGGTAACTCATCAGACCAGCTCTGCTCAGACACGGCCTTCCACACTGTTTCCATAGTAGATCAATTTGATGCCCTTGCTTGTCTACTGCTTCATGAACATTCCCCCTGCAAACATCTCTTTTTAACCATTCATGTTGCATATGATTGGTCTCAAATTTCTTTGTGCCTTTCCTAAAAAGTTTTTCTCCACTGCCCAGGATCCAAAACTTTACTCTCACAGGTTTTCTCGTCGATGCTACACTTTTTCAAGGTCGACTTCAAGCAATCCTTGTACCTCTTCTTAGGCTTTTGAGCCAAACGCTTTCCGTTCGCAAGTTCCCCATAGAACAGTTGTTTAGGAAGTCACCCATCGTCCATCCTTACTAAATGCCCACTCCACTACATACATACACACACACTGAATAATCTACTCACCCACAAATTTGGGATCTTTCTCATCCATTGACCAAAAGCAATGGTCGAATGCAAAGGTCTGGAAAAGAAAAAACAAGAGAAAAAAATCAATTATAAAGAAAAATAACATTTTTTGATAAACAAGAATTACAAAAAGTTGATTATGTAAATAAGAAACCATATTTTTTTTTTCTGCACATGAATTGGTAAAATAAAACCACAGTGAATGGAGAAGAGCAGAAGGGTTTAAGGTGTTTGATTATTTTCCTGGTATAGGCCATAAACAACTTCCTGTCTGAAATAAATAGCCAGCAATATTGCATATTGGGAAAAATGAATCTTCTAATTACTATAAAGAAAGAAAAAAACCAAAAAAATCTGATTCAAGTGGACTTTTGAAGGAAGGAACATCTTTCTGGATTTAATACTGAACTGGATAGAGTAATCTTTGACTCAGAACTTGATACCAATGATTTGGGAGTTCACAAGTTTATTCTCTGTATTACAAGTTAATATGTTACACCTTCCAACAGAAGGACCTGCCCCCTCATTATGACATAAGTACAAGAACATTCTAGTTGTACAAGACAATATCATTATGGTGAAAGTCACACAAGAAAGCACCGGTTCCTGCTATGTCACCAAAGTTAAGCAGCAATGAGCCTGTGCCATATTTAATTGGGTGACCACTTGAACAACAGCAGGTACTGTAAGCAACCAGAGTCCTTTGTTCATCTGACTTAATTCAGCATTAAATGACCCAAAAGAAGGTTGATATGCCATAAGACAAAAATAACCAACAATGAACCAAGACAATATCCCATGTTGATTCTTGCAGTAATGTCAAAATTAAAACCAACAAAATACTTTTTGATACCTAAATATGAAGTGGCAAAAATTGTATTCAATTCGTGCAATACTACTTTAGTTATAATTAAATTTTATTCCCATTCAGTGTTTCAGAAATGATTATTGAATAATTAAACAACTGGTCTCAAGAGAGACAGTAATAAAGATGAAAATGCAAAGCTTTAACATAACAATGAAGGCAGCAGTTTGGATTGAGACTGAATTTGTAAACATCTTCAACAAATCAGAAAGTGAATGTAGGTCAATGGTCAGTGGTGGTGGGGGGGTTGAATTCAAATTGTAAATAAAATTTATTAATTGCTGTAAACTAGTTTAACAAAGGGTCAATCTTTAAGTCATGACCACACATATTAACTAGCTATATAAATATATTCACTGTAATTCAATACCAAAGCAAATGGCAACAAATAAGTTATTTAAAGAAAGCTTTTTCCTAAATTAACTCTATTGTATTATTCAGACACAAAATTTTAAGATTAGCATCCTCTGCATTGAAACAATGGAGACATGTAGATCAAAATCACTATTGACATCTGAATGTAACAAGAAATTCATAGCATAATGTATCTTAATATGGAAAGGAATACTATTACAATCTATTTAAGTATTTGTCTTTTATATCCTATATTTAATCATTTGAAATGGTTTTCCATTAATAGTTCTTATTCATTTCCTTATGTCACTTAATCTAGTGAGCTATAAAAATAACATTTGAAGACTTGTAAATTATTTTAACTTTTCAGCCAAAAAGAAAAAGATTTTGTTCAGCACACAAAAATCTAAAAAATTTTCACAATAAATGAATTAACTGAAAATGTGTGCAATATTTAAATATGTTGTAGTATATGTCGTCGGGGAGGCCTAGAGCCAGTATCAGCCATACAGCGAGGAAGTCTATCTCCTTTTCACTAGCGCCAGACCAAGGAAATTGTTTTTTTTAACATGAGGCAGAATGCCACACCTACTGCCAGCTCCTCACTTTACCACACAGATCCCTGTGCTACTCATATGCTGAGTTGGCGAGGACTGGTATTGAACCAGGAACCTTGAGGTTCCCAGCCAAACACTATCTACTGAACTAAACCAACCCTTAAATATCAACCCTTTCAATGTCTAATCTCTGTGTTACATTATAAGTATGTATTTACCCAACCCTAAGACAAGGTCAATTTTGAGTGGAGTAAAGCTAATTTGAATTCAGAGTTTTCCCTTCTAGACTGATTACCTAGCCAAGGCTAAAGAACCTAATCTTCCCTACTATTCACCCATAGCTGGGGAGATAACAGATTCATGCTTTTCCCAAGAGTATTAATGCAAAATGAAATGCAAACAGCCTCATCCAGGATTTCATTTCCTATGAAAATAACTGTTGCACAAAGTGCACCACTGGACACTACAAATCTGTTACTAGAGTTTCATGTTTTCTCAATCTTAAAATGGGAGTGTGATAAAAACTGAATGAAAAAGATAACCAAAATGACAGTGGCAACTGCAGGGATAGAGCTTGATGCCCCTTGAATGGTAATTGTTTAATTAACAATATAATATACAAGGCCACCATCAAGGAAGAAGTGAGCAACAATGATGAAAAATGATATGTCCATGCCACACAACTGAACTGGAAAAACAGATGGAAAAATACCATCTGTTTTTCCAATTCAGTTCTGTGGCAGGTATATTATTATCACAACCTCTGCTTCAATAACAGAAGATATTCCAACAGTACAGCATTACTGTCCATTATGCATTATTATCCAAAGATGTATGGCATATAAAAGACATAACAGGCAAATCTTCTATGATAAAAGGGGATATTGGGGGGGGGGATCTTATAAAGGAAGTGACTATAACAGCAGATAGTGTCTGGAAAACTTATGCATCCTACAACATGCTATGAGCATTTTTTAAACAAAAGAAGCAAATGTGTTTCAAATTGTAGGCATATAAACAATTTTCCCTTGTGTCATCTACCACTTGATCTGATTAATTCTGTATTTTATTCTCTCATTACAATGTCACATGTAATAACAACTAAGCCGATTATATTTTTTTATGTAAATGTCTTGCAAACAACCATTCACCACATGAATACAACTCACATTATACAAACATTTGACTGGATACTTTTTAGCACACTGCCATCTGAAGATTATAGGGAACACATCAAACTCTAGTAACAAATATATAGTCCATTATTTTATGATTTGTTCTATGATTTATAGGTTTTTACTTGCTCAGCTAAAATTGCTTTGAACACTCTTTTTATGCAAATCCTTTCCTTATCTTAGTTATATTATATATAGGTGTGTGACTATATATGCTCCCCATCCCCCAAAGGTTGAGCACTCTAGAGTGGATTTTCGCTGAGGGCTGCCAACCCAAGCATAAACACAACGCTCTCCTGTATAAGGGATGGAGCACTCTGTGACGGCCTTTACATACAAAGCGATGTGTGTATTAAAACAGTTAAAATCCCCTTCGCATTCTGTAAGTGATGACAGCCTAATGGTTAAGGTGTCAGGCTGACACCCAACCGATCGGATTTCAATTCCGGCTGTAGGTAGCTTACAAATGTCTAGCCACACTGAAGAGACTTAATAAGTCGAAACACGTGTCTGTGGATGACTCTCTCTCTCTCTCTATATATATATATATATATATATTACATTTTAAGTAACATATCTTATTTGTCTAGTATCTGAATTGAACAATAAATGTATCACAGTTCCCATCTCTGTTAAATACTCCATTTAAGTATCTTTTTGTAGTGTAATAGAAAGCTAGTTTTACAAAACAATTATTATTGAGCAGTCAATTCTTTATTAAGTGCTCTGTATTTGTAGGCTTGTGCCACATCTAAGCTATTTCTAGTAAATAACTATTAAATACTCTATTTTAAAAGTTAAGATTAATATTTCTCTTAATATTTAGATAGATACCCAACCAGATGTTAACAAGTATAGAAAATGAATTTTTGGTAGAAAGCCATTAAAGAATGTGACTTGTTCATTATCATCCTAAACTTGCCAAATATGATCTTAGCTAATAAGAGAAGAGAGGAATATGTGTAAAGACAAAAAGAAGCAGTTTTATGCCCATACAATCTTATTTTGAATTTTACTGCTTAATACAGTATGAATGAATAGTGCGTGCACACACACACACACACACACACACACACACACAGTGCTAAAGTTGGCAGCACTTTCTTTATTTTTTAAAGACTAGAGATAGAATACACAAAAATCAGTTTTTCAATATAGACTTTTACATACACATCATTTTCATTTGTAGAGTCATCATTTATAAGAAATTGATGAACATGTAAAAATTTGGCCTCTAGTCAATATATACATAGGAAAGGTATGAACTTCTATTGACAAGTTATGGGTCATATGGAAATCTGATCTCTGATAAAATAAAACAGTTATTCTTCCCAGCAGTAGTCATGTGTAGTACACTGTATGGTGACACCTCTTGGATTTTAATGAAACACTTGGGGGAAAAAAATTGGATGGGAACTCTGCTGCATGCTGTTTTGAACAAATCCTGGAAGAAGCAGTCGCCTATAAAACGGCAGCTGTCCAAACATTTTTCATTTCCCAAACCATCCAATTATGATCAAGACATGCTGGGCATTGTTGGTGAAGTAAGGACAAACTCATAAGTGACATTCTCCTACTATGGACTCCTACACATTTACACACCTGTGTTGATCGATCAGCAAAGATTTACATTAACCAGCTCTGCACAGACACTGGATGCAGTTTAGAGGACCTACCAAAAGTGATGGCCAATAGAAATGGATATATATATATATATATATATATATATATATATATATATATAGATAGATAGATAGATAGAGAGAGATAGAGAGAGAGAGAGAGAGTGTGTCTATGAATTCCATGCAATCAGCATGACTTGATAATTTCTAAGAGTAACATACAACTAAATGTATAGTAGTCATTTACAAAGATTAACTTGGAATAAGGCTAGAATCATAGGTCACCCAGTGAGCATCAAACTCACACACCAATGATTTGATATTCTAGCTTGTTAACAATTACACCACTCACGGTTCTCAGCTTGATGTATAGCATGTATTTACCTAAATCCTTCTGCCATGAGCTGGATGTGACAAGATTATTTTTTTTATACAGAATACAATTGGTTTGAATTTAAAATTTTCCCTCAAGACTGGTTGTCTAGTTCACCCTACTATTCATCCATAGCTGGAGGGAGAATAATTGGATTCATACTTTTCCCAAGGATATTAGCACTATGTAAAATGCAGACAACCTTGTCCAGGATTTGGGATGCCAGGTCCATTTCATTCAACAATAACCATGACGCAAGTGCCTTCCTATACTAAATCTATAATAAGCAGTTAAAAATTTCTAGACTGAACCTAATGTTATTATATGCTATTACATCAATGCATTTCTAAACATTTTCAGCTTTTGAAATATGATAATGTAATGTTGTCTATAATTTCATTATTGTATTTTTGAAAAATGTTTAGAATTTATTTCAACATATTTTTCCATTGTCATTGCCGTTTTGTTTGCATTGTTTTACCCATTTCAATTCCAATTTATATAACATGTTTCAATTGTTGACTATAGAATTTTTCAGTTATAATTTTCATATAAAATAACCAAAAACATTGCCTAATTAATTACCTAGCATTTACTAAATTGTAAATTTTCAAATTCTACAAAGAAAATAAAATGTAATTTACAATGATAAAAGCAGACATTAATTCTTAATAAGTAATCAAGAGAATTTGGAAATCTTATGACGATATGACTTAAAATGGTCATCATCAATGAAAATTGAAATAAAAATCTGCAGATACCAAAAATCTTAATCTATCTTCTATACATATATAAAGGGCAGTTGTGTGTATATGTATGTCCGGAGGAAACTTTGAAAATAAAACAATTAACGACAAAGTAAATGTATATATATACACATTAAATATCACCAGGGCTTGCTTTTTGAGCAAAAATAATAGAGATTTTATTTATATTCATGAAGATAATTGAAAAATAAAATTTAAATAATAACAGCATGGATTTTTTTTCATTTAATATTTTAGATAGTAGACATTAACATTTCTTTTCAGAGTAGCTGGATCAATGCAAGGTCTTTTTTTTCCATATGGATTTAAATGGGGCATCACACAAAGATTAAACTCCCAATTCAGTAATAATGGATCTGCAGGACTAACTTTTAAAAAATCCCCTTCTACCCAGGCAATGCCGGGTAGCCACTGCTAGTCAATTATAAAACTGACTTAAAGTATCATTTTAAAATTATTAAAAACAACTGACCTAGTTCATATAAATTGTATGAAGGACACTTGTAAAGATTGGTCAAGACTAAACTTTCAGATAAAGAAAATGTAAAATCTAATAGACAAGAGTAGAAGAAATAAAATCGAATACAAAATGTGTTAGTTGTTACAGGATGTAATATACATAACTATTTGCCAGTTTAGTGGGTAGGTAGAAACAGTCTTATGATCACACAAAGTAGGAAAATAGATTGTAGATAAAGAAACAACAATTTCAGAAACATTCTCCAAATATCTTAGCCCTTGCTGTATCCACATTTTCAGATATGAAATTATGAAAATCAATAACAAAAAGATAATTATTATAATTTCAAAAAGATAATTTTGTTTGTGAATATCTATTTTTACTGGTCATTCTTATATTAAGATTATAAAAATGTAGTTTTATTGATATACAATGAGATGTTTACAGATTTTTCATACTGGCTGAACATTGACAAGTCTTTCAGAAACTAAATATATTCAATATTTTCCAGAAAATACAATGCCAAAATTATCCTATGAAATGGGAGAAACATATGTTAAATTAGTATATATTACCAAAAACTTAGATTGAACATTGATTTTTAAATGAAAACCCAAAATAGCAACAGCCAAGGCAATATTTTAGTACAGCTTCACACTAGCCAAAATAGAATGGAGTGAAGAGAGAAGCTTCTGTATTTCAACTAATCTATGTATGTAAACACACACACACACACACATATATACAGAGAGAGAGATAAGAGAGAATGCCAAGTCAGACTAGAGAATCAATATTAGTCTTCAATAACAGTTGGTCAGACTGCTTTGTCCAGCAAATATCTTCTTCAGCTGTCTGTAAATGGAACAAGCAGCTCATAGGTCTCCCACTTTTAGAACTCTTTTAAAGATTCAGAAAAGGTAAGAAGTGTTTACCCTACTCTAAGAACTATCATTGTCTTTGCCCTGTGCTATCAACTCTGGAGATAATCAACAATGGTTTGATGATTTAAGATATTATCATTTATAAACAACAAGTGTTGAGGAGATAAACATTGTTTATGAAAGGGTTTCAAAGTCAAGTATTCTTTATTCCTTTAGTGGGAATATAAACATCTTTAGTTTTAAAAGTCATTTGTGATTTGGTTTTATTTTTTTTCTAAAAGGAAAACCCAACAGAGAATAAAAGAAAGATCAAAGAGAATTAAAAGAATCAAAGAATTAAAAAAACAAAGATTAAAATTCTGTTTTTGAAGTGCTACTTTTATTTTGGTTATTATTTAAATGTATTTACCAACCCCTCCACACAAACAGGATATGACACAAAGTCAATTTTTTTAATTGAAGTTCAACAGGTTTTAATTCAAAGTTTTCCTTCTCTTAGACCAGTTGCCATACCAAGGTTAAAAAGCCTAGTCTGTACAACTATTTACCCATAACTGGAGGGAGAATAATTGGATTTATACCTTTCCCAATAGTATTAGCACTATATGCACACACAGCCACATCCAAGATTTGAACTGATTGCCATGTCCACTTCCTATGAAGATAACCATTACACAACAAACGCCTCCAATTATATATATCATTATTTATATAAAGAGAACTGTTTAAAAATCAAATAGTAATAAAAGACTTAAGAAGAAAAAAATATCAATTTCTGAATATTAGATAAAATAATAAAAACAAAAGTTACTTAAAGAGAGAATTTTCAAAGTAACAAAAATACCAAAATCTACACATTATATAAATCAGAGAAAATTGAAAACAAAAGGAACACCTAACATTTAAATTATGAAACATTTTTAACAGAAAGATTCTCATTATTCTTTTTTTTTTTAAATCAAGAATTTTTTGAGCAACATTAAATGAATTCGTTTACCATAACCAAGGGAAGAGAGAGTTCAAAGAATATTGGGAGAACCCATTCTAACATTTTTCAAAGCCGCTTTCATTAGATTAATTGAAATCACTTGTACAGCCAATTGAAAGTGCATTATTTGAAGAAAATCTCTTATTTTTAATATCATAAAATAAGATATTAGTTCTCTAAATTAGAAATATATTGCTGAATACCAATTTCAAAATACTCAAACATAAAATTAATCCCAATAAGTTTGCAGAGACAAACAAAAGCTTTGAAAATTAATAATTTCAGTTTTGTTTTTGTTTTTCTTTAATACAGCTATTTGAAATTGCTTAGTGATCCATTAAAATCAAACAAAAATTAAATAGGGAAAGTATCAGTTATAAAATCAAACTGTTGATGATAGAGATCTTTTAGAATATTGAAACCTTTAGAAAAATTCAATTGAAATGAAAGCAATCAGAAAAAGAGAAAATTGCTTTGTCACAAATTGAAATTAAAATTTGTGTTCGCCTTAATCATTCATGGCAAAGGATTAATATTTGCTTGTCTTGACTCCACAGAACCTTGTCCTCTCAGACAACACCTCCAGATTGCACTAAGAGAAGTGGGGGTCAGGTCAAACCCTGAAGCATACCAAAAGGAAAATTCTAAAGGAATTAAGCAATTCTATCCACAAAATATAGGGCCGGGTTAGCTCAGTTGGTAGAGTGTTCGGCTATAAACCACAAGGTTCCTAGTTCGATACCCGCCCTCGCCAACTCAGTGTATGAGTAGCAGAGGGATCTGTGTGGTAAAGTAAGGAGCTGATGGTAGGTGTGGCGCTCCACCTCAGACGCTAAAATAATCTCCTTGTCTAGCGCTAATAAAAAGGGGATAGACTCCCTCGCTGCATGGCTGATACAGACATTAGGCTGCCCCGACGACTTTACTTTTTTTTTTTTTTTTACTTATCCACAAAATAATAATAAAACAATCAAGGACAATAGATAAATAATGAAAAGATATATAAAAAGAAAATGAAGATTTTGGTTAGAATTCAGTGTCAAAATAGGATTTATGTATATGCCTAGAAGAATGTATCAATATTTTTCAAAATTAACAACCTCGCAGATCAATGAGAGTCTATGAATATTTTCCCACATTATTTTAAGAAAAATTATTGTTTACTTATTTATTTCTATCCACAACCACCTGTGTGTATATTTGTCACTACATTTAAAGAGGCCTTGTACCATACCTCCTCAACCCTGGTTTTGAGAGTGAGCAAACATCATCGGAGACAAAATTTATTCAATACAAAATCAGTGGATAAAGATGGTTTAGTGAATACAAAATATTAATTCTATAATACTTTATCATCCCTATAGATTTCTTTGGGATTAATTAGAATTGGACAAGGATATCTTAAAAGTTCCAGATTTCTTTAATAGCTCAGTCGGTAGAGAGTTCAACTAGGAACCACAAGGTTTGGGTCGCCAACACAGCCTATGAGTAGCACAGAGATCTGTGCGGTAAAAGTGAGAAGCTGATGGTAGGTGTGGCACTCCACCTCAGACGCCAAAACAATCTCCTTGGCCTAGCACTAGTGAAAAGGAGATAGACTCCCTCGCTGTCTGTCTGATACCAACTTTAGACCACCCTGACAACTTTAATTTTTTTTACTTTATAATGTTCAAAGACAGCATATTTTCATTCATACAGGGTCTACAAGAATTGATGTAATGAAATTTTCATCCATTTAAGAATTTTTTTTTTTTTTTCAATTTTTCTTTTTTTATTGAAGGAATGCCTGATATATTTTAGAAAAGCAGATTTTACAAGTAAGTGAATATAGTGAGTACAGTCAGTATAGAATTCAACTATATTTATGTCTTTTGGTAAACTCAAACCAGAAATATATTTAGAAATCAATCCCAGTGATATTGGAATGTAACTAGAATAAACAAGATTTTACAAGAATAAGAAGGTAATATACAGAAAATAAATTATGTAAAGACTTTTCCAAGAGTTAAACAGAAGAAGTTTTTACCAGACAAGAACACATATCTATAAATGTTGTGGAGACATATACCTAGTTTGAATTGAACTCAAAAAGGGGGGAAGAGGTGAAGGGTAATTAGAATTAATAAAAGGTTATATAAACCTTTTTTTTAAGAGTCGTTCCTTTTTTCATTATAGCCTTTACAATCAAATTGTTAACAGGTGATAATAGATATTTAAGTAAAAAGACATCTTTTGCTGTATTGCCATTTCCTTCTTAGAGACCTACTACTCAATACAGATAACTGATACTCCTCCTTCCTCTTCACCTTCTCCTTTCTATGACAACAATACAGACAAATAATGCATTAGAGGATCATGACAATGATGATGCTGTTGCTGCTGAACTCCAATATATTGATCTCACAAAACAGTCATCTGGTAGTAGTAGTAGTAGTAGTAGAAGCAGTAGCAGCAGCAGCAGACTAGAGAAAATGGAGTATAAGAAGAAATAAGAGAGTAATGCGTGCATTATGCCCACTCTCACAAATACGTCCTACTACTGTCATTGCTGCAACTAAAATCCATCCACTAATCCTACCCCCCACACACACACACAAAAAAAAAAAAAAATTAAAAAATTATCAAACAAAAATTTAATCTGTCAAACAATTGCATCTTTTAAGTAATTTAAAAATGCATCCCATTTTTTCAAAAGGGAATTGCAAAAAGGGGTCATTTGAAATTGCAGCTAAAATTTACATTTTTCCATCAGGTTTAGTTTGATAAGAGTTGGATTGTATTCTAGTATATTCTTATCTACGCACAAGAAAAATTGTATTTTACTTTTCTTTTCAAATATTAATTCATATCTTAGTAGGCAAGATTTGCTTGCACATCACGAGGAAATAAGTATGAATGATTTACTGTAGGGAAAAAAAAAAAGAAAAGATTAATTCTATCTATATACACATACCTATATCTATATACACACATATATATATATATATATATATATATATATATAACTACTAAATACAAATTATTTAGACTTAAGCTTAATCCTATTTATAGATTTTATATAGTTAGTTTATATATTACTAAAATTTTCTTTATGGTAGTGTGTGTGTGTGTGTGTACTCAGTCAGTAGACCTTTCACCTTAGAATCGCAAGGTTCCAGCTTTAATACCGGTCCTATTAACTCTGTGCATGAGTAGCTCAAATTAGGGTAATCTGATCTGCGCTGTAAATTAGGGAGCTGATGGTAGGTGTGGTGCTCCGCCTTAGCAAGACAATCTCCACGGTCTAGCACTAGCGAAAGGGGATAGACTCCCTTACTGTCTGGCTGATACTGACAATAGGCTACTCCACCAACTTTAGAACAACATGTGTGTGTGTGTGTGTGTGTGTGTGTGTGTGTGTGTGTGTGTGTGTGTGTGTGTTTACCCCCCCCCTTCACACAAGCAGGAAGGCACACAAGGTCAATTTATAAGCAGAGTTTAACAGGTTCGCTTTTTGAATTTTCATTGTTCTACACCAGTTGTCATACCAAGGTTAAAGTGTCCAGTCTGCCCTATTATTTACCCTATAGTAGGAGAATAATTGGATTCATACTTTTCCAAAGGATATTGTAGCTATGTGAAATACAAACAGCCTTGTCCAGGATTTGAACTCAGTTGATTGTGTCTGTTTTATACAACAATAACCATTACATTACAGACATAAACACACACACACACACATATATATGTGCGTGTGCGCACTCCTAACCCACCAAAAACATTAGATTATATATGATACATTTCAACAACGACTAATGTAGTGAATAAGCAATTTTCAGGTCCAATTTAAATGATAATAGAGGGATCTGCATTAACATCATTTTTTCATAATCTATATTTTCAATATAATGAAGAAAACTACGAAATGCTAATTAAAATGATTCACTTTTTTCCTAAATAGAAGCATCAATATCATCATGGACCACTGTTAGAATGGGAACCCAATGAGTTCACAGGTCTTCTAATATTAAGTAATTTAACTACCGTGCCAAAGAGATTGGTACTTTTATAGACTCAACTCTAATTAACTGTGCATTTGTGTTACAATATTTAAGAGACTAATATCTTATTAGTTTAAATTCAAAAGTTTTCATGTTAAGTATTTTTAATCACTTTACTAGATAATAAAGAATATTCAATTAAATAATCCTGAAAAATATTCCTAACTCATGATCTATAAATAAGATACCACTTTTTATTACAAGATATATATATATATATATATATATATATATATATATATATATATAATTTTAATACTGTCAAATTCATTTGGGAAAAATTTAGGTTTCTGCTTCTTATTCCAGTCCATTTTGGTCAATTTTGATACTAGGCATTTAGAACTAATTGTAACGTTTGTAAATAGCCAGAAAAACTAAATATATATATATATATATATATATATATATATATATATATATATATTATATATATATATATATATATTACAATACAAATTCTTCAAATATATGCAATATACCTTAAGAGTCCATTATATTAAAAGATTAGTATGCAAATTTCTATTTAATATTTGAACGGTTTATGGGAAGCTGTTAACTACCTTGTAATAGTAAAAAAGATATACTTTATGTGTTTATACACACAGTGATTATTTGATTAATCAACTATTACTTTATTAACCAGATATAAATGATGATATACTAAACATAGATTTATAGCAAAATATAATTTTCAAAGTGATTTTTTTTTTTTTTAATTACTGGCATGGAAACATTATGGCATTTTCTTACATGAAAAAGAAAAAAAGGAAAAAAAAAGAAAGAAATAGACATTTGGTGAAACAATGTTTCAATGTGTTTCTTTTGTCAAAAACTAAGAAATCAAAATAACTACAATAATTTATATATATTTTTTGTATTATTTCACAAATCATTTTGAAAATTGTACCTGTTCTGAAATGATTAGAAAGCATAAAACTTATGTTTCCTTCCAGAACTGAACTTATCTGTTTTTCATTATAACACTCACACACATATAAATAGCTAAATAAATATTGCTTTTTGGTAAATTTCCAAAGCTTCTATTACTTCATATGGCACAATATAACTATAGAATAACTAAGTATAAAATCCCAATGGAGTTTTTTATTATTTGGTTCATGTAATGTTTAGTTTTGTATTCATCCTATAAAAGGCTTTTCTTTTCTTTTTTTTCTTTCTTTTTTTTGGACAGAACCCAAAATCAGAAAGAACATTTCGAACAGTCTCAGCATTCAAATAGTAAGAATTCCAAGAGGTGAAGAATATTCTTTTTTAAAATACTTACAAATACTAAAATTAAGAACCCAATTTAATGTTTTTACTGCTGTTGTGAAATTTATTCTAGGATAAAATTTTATATGATTTACAATTTTTTTTTTTTTTTTTTTTTTTTTTTCATAAATATTTTAAAGATCTTGCTGATAAAAAAAAAATAGTTGCCCAAAGGAATAAAATCTTTTAAAAATCTAAATAATAATCATGAAAATTTGAAGAAAAAAAACTTTTTAGAACTGGATCTAAGCAATTTGCAAAGATTTTATAACAAAACTTTTGTGAAGATGTGCAATGGCTAATTTCCAACAAGAGAAATTGCAAGAAATAAAAACATTAAAATATTGAAGAAATCCTATAAAAGATATGGTTGAATAAGTCTAATGCCTTTAAAACATTGCACATAAAACAGATTTTATTTGCTTTTTAATCCTACCAAGGATATTAATGTAATAGATATTCCTAGGTTACATCCTAGGTTACATCCAAGCACCAGCTGATTAAGGAAATAAACTCCCACCCACCTACACAGAATATAAATGATTGCAGTACACATTAATGTTTGTTTTTTTACATACAACAGATCTTCTATTTGAAACAAAATGTTATTCTTCAGTTTTTCAGGATTCTTTAGCTCAGTTGGTAGAGTATCCACCTGGGAACCTCAAGGTTCCTTGTTAGATACCGGCCATTGCCAACTCAGCGTATGAGTAGCACTGTGCTGTAAAGTGAGGGGCCGATGGTAGGTGTGGCGCTCCACTCAGACATTAAAAAACAATCTCCTTGGTCTAGTGCTAGTGAAAAGGATAGACTCCCTTGGTGTCTGGCTGATACCAACTTTAGGCCACCCGATGACTTTACTTACTGATCTATAACCACAAATTCTAAATACAAATTTTCCAAACTTTTTTCTAAGTATACAAATATAATAAATGTAGATACGTTTAAGGAAAATAGAAAATTGCAGTCAATAAAATCATCAGGAGTCAAAAAGGTGCTAAAAAGAATATACCAAATCCAATGTTATTGGAGGTATGTGGCGTAATAGTTAGTCATAGAAAATGGACTTGCCTGCCAAGTTCAAATCCTAGACGAGGCTGTTTGCATTTCTCATAGCACTAATACCCTTGGGTAAGGTATGTATCCAACTACTCTCTCTCTCTCTAGTTATAGTAATGTGGACTGGGCTCTTTAACCGTGGCTAGGTAACCAGTCTAGGAGAAGGAAAACTGCTTGATAAATTGACCTTGTGTTGCATCCTGCTCATGCAAAGGGGTTGGTAAATATAAATAAATTTATTGTGTGGTAAATTTATCATTAGTTGATTCATTATATCAGAATAATTGCTTATATAATATAGGGTTATCCTAACTATTTAGCACTTTTTATTCAATTCTTAAAAGCAATTATTAAATTCTGAATTTAGCCATGAATAATTTACCCATGATAAATTTACCCTTCGATGAATTTATGGGAAGAAAATGGTGTCCAATCCATATTGAAAACATTTCATACATAACCACTTTTTACATACTATAAAATTTAATGATTAAAAGGACAAAAGGTCACATATAAAAATTTTTTAAAGGACACAAATAATTGCTGTAGACAATAATATTTTACATTAATGTTTTTATACACAACAAATCATCTATTAGATCTATCAGAGGTCTCAGGGTTCTTACTGAACTGTAACTATAATTGCTAAATCCAAAGTTTCCAAATATAATGAATAAACCAAAATAAGTTTAAGGGAAACAGAGAATTTCAGTCAATAATATTATGAGTCAAATCCAGAAAAGATGCTGCAAAGATCATTCCAAATCCAAAGTGAAAGTGAAAAAGAACATGTGAACCAAGTGAGATTAAAACCTTTCAAAGCCTAAATAGTCTTATTAGTCATACTCATGTCCAATGAGTCAAAAATAACACTTGGATAGAAGATAGATAACAGGAGGTTCTAGCCCCCCCCCCCAATCTTCAATCACCAACAAATCATCCAAAGAAAAGATATTCTCTTTATTTTTCTATTTACACAGCAAAATTTTATGTTGCCCATGTATTAGTAATAATCATCAAAAACTTTATGAGACTGAAAGACAAATGAGCTCCTATAAAACAAACAAATAGCAATTAGATTGTTTTTGCCTTTATCAATTGTTAAACCTTTTTCCAATTCCAAAGCAACTTACATCTTAAAAGATGCAAAAGAAAAAAATAAACAAGTATCTAATAAATACTTAATGAGACAAAAAAGGCAATGTCTATGAAACCTGTTTTTATTATGTAGGAACAGAAGTAGGTTTAAGTTAGAGAAAATTATTGTACCAATAAGAAAAGAGATGAACAATGGTTAGAAGAAAGAAAACAGGTAATGATCATAAAAAAGGGGAGAGAAAACGGGCTAGTAGAGAAAAAAGGGGGGAGAAAGAGTGCCAGAGAAAAAGAGGGGAGAAAGAGGCCAGAGAAAAGGGGAGAAGGAGTGCCAAAGAAAGGGGGGGGCACCAGAAGAAAAAAGGGGGGAGAAAGAGCGCCAGAGGAAAAGGGGGGGGGAGAAGGAGCGCCAGAGGAAAGGGGGTGCCAGAGGAAAAGGGGGGGAGCACCCGAGAAGGTAGTAGAAAATAGAAAAGAAGGGTTGTTTTAGTTGGCAATTGTCCAGAGATATTATGAAAACTATTAGAAATCAAGAGATGAATCAATAAAACATTACTCAATTGAATGTGACATTGAGAAAGAAAAGAAGATGAAGAGTTAAGAGTAGACAAAAGATGTTACTTTAAACCATAATGTATTCTATAGAGAAACTATGGATTGTAATGTAAGAAAAAACTGCCAAAGTATCAAATTTTCATCTGCTGTTCAAATGCAACCACAACTATAATTAGGTGTTGGGCTTTCCATTTCAGTGTCAATTCTTGAAAGGAAAAAAAGAAATACTAATGAATAAATAAAATCTAAGTAAATGAAAAACCGGAATAAAAAAGAACTCCATGATTTTCTAAATATATATATATATTTTTTGTTTTTAAAAACCAAAAGTGCTTCACGTAATTTAGAATCGTACTAACATGTCTATTCATCATGGCAGAAAACATACAAAGGAAATTCATCAAATAATTTTTTTTTTATAACTAAAAAAATAAAAAATAATAATTTTTTTTTTTTTTTTTTTTTTTTTAAATCAAGCTCTGCAATTATCAAAATGGTTTGTACTCTGAATAATTTAACTCCCAGCATGAAATTCTTTTTGTTTTTAATTGTTAGTTTTAGTTGTAAAAAAGACAAAAGTTCCATTATAATATTTCTAAAGATATAAGCAAAAATGGTTCATAGAATAAACTATATCTGATAACATATGTACAAGGTCGATGATAAGGTCTCATGCTCCTCAAAATAATACATGAACCCCCACACTATTACGTGTCATTTCTCATAAAGAAGTGTTCATTGAAAATATATAAAACCTGCCTTTCCAGAGCCCTTAGGCAAGCTCCTTAGGGGGCTTCAGGGGTAGTACGTGCCAACTGGCTATATATCATGTTGCTCAATTCTACATACACACACACACAAATAATAGATCTAAATAGGTACAGTCATTGAAAGCTGCAATACCCATAAGGCATTAATATCTTCAATGTTCAATATTTGTCATAGATACATCTGTACTATAACAGAATCAAGTGAAAGTGGGTATGTGAGAGAGAGAGTGAGAGTGAGAGAGAGTGAGTGAGAGAACAAAAAACTTCCTAGAATTGTCAATATCTTTCAGTTCAAGAAAGAAAAGAAAAAAAACTTAATGGAAACTCTAAGTAGATGCTTCTATAATCATATAAATGGTTCAATCAGATATATCAGGCTTTCAGTCAGATTTGAACTAAACATCTTTGGTTTTATAAGACCAGCATTCTAAGCTAGTGCTCTGCAGAGATAGATATATAAAAATTATCATCTGGTAATTACTTTGGCTATAATATACTGGTGTAGTGTTGTGCGTGTGTGTGTGTGTGTGTGTGTGTGTGTGTCCTAAGCTTGACAGATTAACTTTATTATCTTAAAATATTAGAAAAATCTAAGTAAATATTTGGATAACCTGTAAGGTTAACTACAGTGTGCATACGAATAAATACATTTTTGAACTGAAAAACATCTTTATATATAAAATAAGTTTTATATTTAGAGGGGATAATTCATTTTAATGGTATGTCAACCTATCTAGGGTTATGTTATACCTAGTTTAGGGACTCGTGTTTATTGCACATTCATATTTATTTGTAGTTTGTTTTTTTTTTGTTTTTATAAGAGGATTTTTTTAGGGTTATTTTTCCTTCTTTTGCACACGTTTGTATCAAATACAAATAATTTTTAAACAGATCTATTTGACCCATAAATGAGACCATAAAAGGTGCTACCACTCTGTGTTAGAATAGACCCAGTAGTAATCGCAATGAAGGGGTACTCCACACTCCTTAGAGCTTCACCATCAGATGTAGTTAAGTATCATACCTAGGCCGGCGGGAGGGGGGGTAATAATCTGCAGGGGATACAGATGGTGTATTCAAAACCCCACTGACAGGTTGTTTTATATTTAGACATAGTTTCAAGATACTAATGTTCATCAATAAAGACCTTGAACAAATCTTTTATAAAGTCATTATAAGTGTCCCATCGTGGTATAATGGTTAGCAAGCTAGTCTCACAGATTCATAATTGGATGCTCTATACTTGCTACCTTGTGTCATATCCTACTAATGGCAAACAGGTTCGGTAAATACCTACTTCAAGTTATTATATACTAATGAAAACCAAAATACTAAAATATTTTAGATATCTCCTAATGAGTGAGAATTAAATGAGTATTTTGTCTGTAGTCAAAGAAAACAAGTACATTATTCAAAAATTAAACTAATTTGAGAATATAACAAAGATTATTAGCTAAATGCATTTGAGTTTCTTAAAACTAAATATTTTCCTTAAAGCTGTAATCAATGTTAAATCACTTCACATTTTCTCTAACAGAGATTTTAGTATTGATGCTGCTGCTGCTGCTGCTTACAAATGCATTTCTTTTATCCTTCTTATTCTTTTCAAAAGAGCAGTGGCATTTAATCTCTACTTTATAAAGAATCAGAAAAATAAAGATATAAAAAAAATATTAACAGCACAAAATACAAAATGAAAGAAATATCTATATGCTTATGCATGCTGGGTATACAGAAATATGAAATCAAATGTATAGTCATTGAGAATTTTTAAAATGAGATCATGCAATAAAGAAAGGCATATTTTTTTTTAAATTAGAAACTGCTAGTATATATAAAAAAAAAGATCTTTAAAAAAAAAAAAAAAGAAAAAAACTATGAAAATAAAGGAAAGCCTAGTAACAGCTTGACTATATTATTTTACATTGGAGGCATGTGGTGTAATGGTTATTATCACAGATATGAACTTGGCGACCAAAGTTCAAATTCTGAATGAGGTTTTTTGCATTTCACATAGTGCTAATACCTTTGAGAAAGGTTTTAATTCAACTATTCTCCCTACAGCTATGGGTAAAATAGTAAAGCAGGTTGGGCTTTTAAACCTCAGTTAGGCAACCAGTCTAGAAAGAAAATTCTGACTTCAAATCTGTTAAACTTTGCTTAAGAAATTGACCTTGTGTCACATCCTACTTGTGCTGAGGGGTTGGTAAATTTATAATGTGTACACTTTATGAACGAGTAGGTTTAAAGACCAAATGATATTGGAGAGGGGGTCAGAAATGGTAAGAAAGACAAAAATATTGGAGATGGTTTGATTTATTTAATGGCATATCAACTACTTATGGGTTATTTAATGCTAAAGTTTGATTCATTTATAAATGTTTGATTATAATCATAACTATAGTTCCATTGCAACTTAATAATCATTTGTTTGCACAGAGTTATATAATAACAAGTATTCTCTATTTAATACAAATAAGTTGCACAGTTGTAATTGTTTTAAGTATTTCTATCTAATACAAATTATTTTATACACAATTCTATGGATTCAAGTAACTTTATGTTTAATAATATTCATTTCTATGCATGCAGTTAGATGGTTTCAAGTAACTAATAATAAAAATAATCAGGCTAATCAGAAACTTGTTTGTGATGCGAAGAAATGGATGTTTTGGTAACAAACTTTATGCAGAACTTAGAGCCAGTGAAAAAGAGAAACGGACAGACCGAGCAGCTTTATATATAATTTGTATAATAGATATCTTGATAACCATCATGAATTAGAAAGTAGTTACCAAATAGGATAGAGAAATTCATGCTATTTTATTAGTTGAAAATCATTAATAAATTCAGAATTGTAATAAAGTGGAAGTTTGGTCAGACAATGTCTATGCATATATATAAGATCAATTTACAAATAGGCTCCACTAAATTTCAACAGGAACTATGCATTTATTCAAGAATATAAAAGAGACCCAGAGATTTCATTTAATATAAAAGTCAAAATAAAGATCAAAGAAGGGAAAATTAAAATAAGCCAATAATATTGAGATTAATGAGATTTAGAATTAAACCTATTTTAATTAAAAAAATAAAAATAAAAATTTTAAAAATTCAGTTTGGAATTTTCATATTTATTTTTTATTAATTTTATTTTTCAATCAATCAAGTTATTCATAATTTCATTTTAAATGTCAAATTTCATTTTTAGGTCAATAAATACTACCATATTATTATTTGACCGAAAAATGAATCTTTTGTAAGCTTACATGTACTAAGCAATAGAAAGCAGTTTTTTTTTTAATTAGAATATCAGAGCAGGGGTTCTTGGAGCTATTATTCTATGTTTATGTATTATGGTTCATTCATCATAATCCATGAGAAAAAACTTAGGACTTTCAATTCTTATAAAGCAAATTTTCAGGAGGTGTACATAGTGTAATGGTTATCACCATAGGAAATGTAACAGACAATCAGAGTTCAAATACTGGATGAAGCTCTTTACAGTACACATTGTACTAATAACTTTGTGAAAGGCATGAATCCATCTGTTCTCTCTCCAGCTATGGTTAAATAGTAGAACAAACAGGGTTCTTTATAATTATTTAGGGAACCAGTCTAGGAGAAAGGAAACTGAATTCGAAATCGGCTGTACTCCACTTAAAAATTTATCTTGTGTCACATCCTGCCCATTGTGGAGGGGTTGAGTAAATACATATAAAGTAAATTCCCATTTGATATTTTGTAAATTAAAAATGTTTACCAAGAATATAAACTCTAATCACAAATAAGCAATAGTAAACATTTGTTAATTATTAAAAAATTCAGAGTTCAAATCAAAATTATCTCATAGTAAGTAAAGTTGTCGGGGTGGCCTAAAGTCGGTATCAGACAATCAGCAAGTGAGTCTATCCCATTTTCTCTAGCGCCAGACCGAGGAGATTGTTTTTGTGTCTGAGGTGGCGTGCCACACCTACCATCAACTCCTTACTTTACCACACAGATCCCTGAGCTACTCATACGCTGAGTTGGCAAGGGCTAGTATCAAACTTGGAAGCTTGTGGTTTCTAGCCAAACGCTCTACAGAGATAACAAGATATCAAGTGTAAAAATAATCAAAATTAAACTCTTAAGATATAAAATTGTGACATTTAAAAAACTTGAAATAAAGAATAAAATTTTTGAAAAATTTGAAAAAATTACTTCCCACCACACACACACACACACAAAACAACAACCTCAGAGCAATGGGGCCTCATCAGCTCAGAATAATATTCATTCAACCAGAACTCAGCAGAAAGGTTTAGTTTAGTCAAATAACATCAGAACATTCTTTTAAACAAATAGAAATATCTGCAGTGAATCTGTGAATGCTAAAGAAGGCAAAATACCCAATGCACATTTCATAATAAACATCCAAGCAAGATGACATATCAATGGATGTGTCTTTCTCGATTAAAGGGTTTGATTTGATTTTGCTAAACAAAACACATGGAATAATGACAGCGATATTCTGAAATCGAAAAAAAAAGAGATATTTGCAAAGAAAATCTTTAAAACAGATTACATGGATCAAGAGAAAAAGAAAGAAAAAAAACATGAGCAATTTTCTGATTCTATGATGTTCATCCTTTTTGAGCCACATCAAATGTTTTGGCTGAAGCATTTCTGAATCGTGTGGCTTTAAAGAGGAAAATATTCACAATCATATTTTACATTTGATACTTGTACGATAAGGTATCGTTAACATTTGTAATTTTATCCTTTTTTTATTATTCTTAGCCCCCCTCTTTGTTGATTGTGTGTTCTCAATGCAATGTGTGTGTGTGCATTTTCTTTGATTCTCATTGGGTAATATTATTTAATTGATTTGCCAAAGATCCTTTGAATATATAGAAGCAAAAAAATACTTCATACAAATAAAATAAAATTAGGTAATAAGAATAGAAAAACAATCTGCATATAAGTTGAACATTTAACAAGGTGATAAGACTGGAATAAAAACTACTGTACTTTTCCTTTTAGTTTAATTTTTCACAAGGTGGGGGAGGGGGATAATTAAAAAGGAAACTTTGTAAAGCTGAAAGTAAATCATAGTACTTATCTGTGTTCAAATGAAAAAAGAAAATACTAAGTACTTGATTTAGTAGATATAATTAAAGAGGATAGTTCTTCAGAGAAATAACTCAAAGAATATGGGGTCTAACACATAAGCAAGTTGTTGTTTGCATTTCACCCCATGCCAAAGCCTTGAAAAACACATGAAACAATATGTTCTTCCTATAGCTAAGGGGCCGGGTTAGCTCAGTCGGTAGAGCATTCAGCTAAAAATCACAAGGTTCCTAGTTCGATACCAGTCCTCGCCAACTCAGCGTATGAGTAGCACAGGGATCTGTGCGGTAAAGTAAGGAGCTGATGATAAGTGTGGCGCTCCACCTCAGAAGCCAAAACAATGTCCTTGGCCTAGTGCTATTGAAAAGGGGATAGACTCCCTCACTGACTGGCTGATACCGACTTTAGGCCGCCCCGTCGACTTTACTTTTTACTTTTATAGCTATGAATAAATAGTAGGGTAGACTGGGTTCTCTAACTTTGGTTAGGTAACCAGCTTAGGAGAAGGAAATCTGAATTTAAACCAGCTTTACTAGGCTTAAAAATGGCCTTGTGCCACATCCTACCCATAGTGGAATAGTTGGGTAAATACAATTCTTCCTATTCATTTTGATCTGCCTTGTATTGAAAGTGACTCAACAAAATGTCTCTCTAATCAACTGACAAAGCATTTGCTGCTAAATACCCAATTGGAAATTTGTAAGAATGCATGTTGCCCATTTGTCTACCAAAAGAAAATGATTATTGTGACTCTTCTCATAAAAAGACTAAAAAATAATGAAATTAGAAAGAATTATTATCTAGTTTTGTTGCTAACTAAAAACAAGGTTTTCACAATCCGTAATCCATAGCAATTATTTGTGTACTTGTAAAATCCAAATTCCAGACTTTTTTTTTTTTAAGAACTTGTCTTTTTATGGAATAGAAATATACAATCATATGCTGACAAATGAAAATAGAAGCAAGGACCTGTGGAAGTGAACTACATATGCAGAAAAGGTATATTTGTATATGGCTTCTTCAAGTCAGAATTGATTCCATTGCCTGGATTCTTTGACAGTTTTATGCCAAGTTCCTATTGATTTGAATAGGGTTTATCAAATGTTAGCCAGGTTATATGCCTCACCCTCCAATCCCCTGTGAATAAAATTGAATTTTAGAAACCAGCAGAATAATCAATGGTCTAGTCTATTTGTCCTATATACAAGAATTCCTAGTACTTGTGCCCTTCATTATTTTAAAAGAGATTGTTCCATTTGGCCTTTGAGAATAAGAACTGATCAACTTTTAACCAATTTGGATTGGGTTTTTAATTGCTCTTTTTAAACAAATGCTCTTGGGTTGTGTCAAAGTACAATTGATTGGCACATTGCCACAAGATTTCTCTCCTCTCTCTCTCTCTCTAGACAAAACAGTGGTGGCTATAAAAGTACCAAAGAACTATTGGCTTTAGTAAGTCATAAAAATAAATATTAAAAGAAAAGAAAAAAAATGAACTCAAGCTATTCAATGTTCAATGGTGCTGAAAATTTGTTGGTCTAAATAAGAAGGAAATTATATTTTATAATAAAACTGTTTTTTTCTTCTTCCCCCCCCCCCCGAATGCACTTGCATATTATTGTGAAATAATGGGATTTTTACATTTGGTCACTGCTTCTGTAACTTGGTTTGGTTGTAGAGGTTCTACTCATATAGTGTGTCTTGGACAGGAATAACCTGGTGGACCCATTCCTCTCCAGGTCAACAATTGGTTTGAATTCAGAATTTTCCAGCTTTTAGACTGGTTACCAAACCAATGTTAAAAAGCAAAGTATTCCAAACTATTTATCCTAAAACGGGGTGGGGTGGGGAGAGAACAGTTGTGTCCATACTTTTCCCCAAGGGCATTAGCACTATTTAAAATGTACAAAAACTCCTCTAAGATTTGAACTCGGGTAACCAAGTAAATTTCCTATGACAATAACCATTATGCCACAAGTGCCTTAATTTCACATTTAAATATGTAATAAAATCAGACGTTATTTAACAAAACAAGACAATAATATCAATGAGAAAAATGATAAACTCTACATTAATTCAAGAAGATAAAATTATCTTATCTCTACACTGTGAGGGTGTACATTAATATCTGTGGCTACAAACAGTAACACAGAATTTACACATTAACAAATTTGGAAATAATCTTATAGATAATTTTATATCTGACTAAACAGACAACCCCCACCCACCAAAAAAAAAAAAACTCCCACACATTTGATATTTTTTCATTGAGATAATTTACAGATTATAGAAATGGTTTTATAATGAAGGCAAGACAGATAAATTAAACTAAGACAATTTTCTTTTACAAAACTTCTAAGAGAAATGTATGGGGGTGGGGGTCCGTAATATCATAACAGACAAAAAATAAATATAAAATCATTTATCAAATTAATCATAAGTGCTGACTTTTAGAAATTTGGTTAAGAAAACTTAAGTATTCAGACAGTGTCCAGTTTGTCTAAAATCGGCTTTGATGCTGTGAATTCTTCAAATAAAGCTCCACCAAATGTTGCCAGAAGAAAGAAAGAAAAGTGAGTCAGAGAAAGAAGAACTCTTTTATCTTAAAGTCTTATTACATTTACTGCCATACTCTCCACCAACATAACCTAATCTGACTCTCATAGCCTCTACAGGTAATTAAATAACTTCCGCAACTTTGGTTCATTCCTGTTTCTATCTTCACTGCAGCCAAAACAATTGCCCAATTTCTTAAGCTCAGATACCAAAAGTAGTTTGACTCAGAGATCAGAATATGAGGGGGAAATTAAGTTTTGTCAGATGGGTTTAAAAGCTATGTGCTTGCCTACTGGGAATACTGCTGACTTGATCCTTTCCCAAATCAATACTTTGACATCAAAGTAGAAAGTAATCAAAAATAACTAAAAATGAACACGCAACATCCTAGAACCAAAACTTAGTTGATAAACTTTATTCAAGAAATTTTGCTAGCTGCATGATCTCAAAATTTTCTTAGTATCTAAAGAGAAACATTTGATAGAAATAATCAAACTGATATATATATATATATATATATATATATATATATATATATATATATATATATATATGAGTCTAGTTCTCAGTGTGGATATATTATATTTGTATATATGTTTATATATACATGTCTATAATATATATTTTGGGGATTTGTGCGAAGCATGGGCTGTGAAATGAATAAGAAATTTGGTTGTAGTTTATTTCATTCTATATTGCGGAAGCTTGACCTTCCTTTATCAAGAGACAACAATCTTTAATATAATTTCAAACATACATGAAGGGTTTGGGGATTGCTTGTAAATTTCCTATTCTTTTGTTACTATTTCCATGAATTCACTACAGGTGAATTTGTTGGATGGAGCCGGCTCAGTGTGAATGCTGTTACAGAAACAGAAACACAAAAAAATGTCAAACATTAGTGTCTAGTTGCAGTTATCATAGATAAACATTATCGGTGAGGACTAGAACTAAACACAAATATCATTCAGTCATTACAAGTTCACAGGGGGAATCAGCATTTCTAGGGAGGAGACAAAAGGTTTTGATGAAATAATTCTAATATATATTTATTTTAGCAAGAAATATAAATATGACATTTATGTCTTTTACCCAAGAAAAAAATAGTTTTAAACATAAAAATTCTTATTAGTTTCCAAGATATTTAGTGTTCTTCCATTTTTTTTTTTTTTTAAATAAAGAGTTATTTTTCACTTTATTATTCATGAACATCTAACATATCACTTGTCATGTGAAAAATCTGGATCTAACCAGATGTCTTTTGATGACATACAGTGACCTCAAAGGTCAAGTCAATATACACATAAAAGCTTTTCTCTTTGAATAGACAGGCATGATCACATATACAGGCACACACCAATATCCACAAATCTTTGCATGACTCCATATTAGGAATTAAAAGCAGTGAGTACAAGCAAAAATTTCAATGGTGAAATGTTTAAAATATAAATTCAAGTTAGCCTGATCTTTCTTATATTGTTTATCAATTAGTGATAAGCCAGGTAGACCTAAAACTGTGGATTCCAAGGCCATGCTCAAAGCCATAGAGGCAAATCCAGCAAGTAGCATTCTGAGAGTATCAGGTGAGTTTGGGATCTCTTAGTCCAGTGTGGTTCATAAAATCAGCAAAAGCATCTGGAGCTGCTGTATTGTGCCCCACATAATTAAAATATTGCAAAACTTTTGACTCCCTCAAGTGATAGATTGAATTCAGCTGGTGAGTAAGAAAAGAGACAGGGTTATTTATTGTGCATTTGAAAAGTTTACAGACAACCATTTTATTTCATAAATCTATCTCATACAACTGAGATGCATTCAGAAATCAATAGATACCAACAAGTATTATTGTTCCAAAAACAAATTCACAATATTCTCTATTGAAACTTATTCTCAATCCGTGTGTGTGTGATAAAGCTAAATATTTAAGAATCCTAACAACAAAAAGGGGTGAGAAAAAGTAGCTGTCATCATAAATCCCAAGCATCCAAAATCTGTCTACCGTATCTGTTTTATAAAAAAAAATAAAATAAAATCTTCAGTTGAACTTGATAGAAAATATTCTTGCCAAGACATAGACAAAATAATCTACTTTTATGTCTATAAAAGAAAAATATCAAAAGATGATTATTGCAAAGTTTAAAATTCTTGCTAAACATATCACCTTACTTGTCACATAAACAGAGAATGTCTTTATCCCAAGAGAGTGAGTTTCAAATTTTCAGTTATAAGACGATTGCCATTATATCATATTAAATAAGTCAGAATCTTTTACTTATGAAAATAGCTGACTTGTAGTGCAATAGACTATGAAAAGTAAATTGAAGCAGATATTATGCTTAACCCTTTCACTGGCAGACAATTTTTTTTTTTACATCCTTGTAGAGAAGGTAAATTATTTTCTATATATTAACACTGAATTGGTTAACAAGCAGCCAATAGGATAATGCCTTACATTGAGCTACCATTAAAAGACAAAAATATCACTGCCTGTGTACTGTTGGTGACAAAAATGTTACTCTGCCTACAAAAGGTAGGATTTGATACAAGGTCGCAAGTATGAGGCACCTGGTGAGGACCAAACTCACTATTCAAAAGTAAAGGATCTGCAAGACTAGATATTTATTAGGAAAAATATTTTTCTTACAATAGTTTTAAAAAAATAATAACTGGAAACCAATATAATGAAAACATCATTTAAAATAAATTCATATTCCAAATAGTCCTTAACTATTTATGTCTATCATCCATGTATTATTATACAAAAAAGAGCTTTAAACAGTCATAAATTATTTACTCATCATTCACGTATCTCAGCAAAAAGCATTTTGAAAGAAAATTAGTTTTACAATGAATAAAGTTGTCATCTTAAAGGCTTTTTATCTACTGCTAGATAAGACATGGATGTTTACCCTTTTCTTCAATTCTCTACATAGTTTCACTTATTAAAAGCCAAATTTGATAACTAATGATAGTTGACAGGTCAATTCTTTAAATAGCCTGGAAGCTTTATGGCAAGTGAATAAATATTAGGAAATCTATGAACCTTAGCATTTTAATGAGTTGCCAATATCTTCAAAATAGCAGGTTGATGAGAAGTATCAGCAGGAGAAAGAGAGAGAGAAAGCGAGAGAGAAAAAGAGAGAAAGAGAGAGAGAGAGAGAGAGAGAGAGAGAGAGAGACATTTTCAACTAAGTCAACAAACTGTATCATCTGTTGGAAACATCAACAAAATATTACAACTCATTCAAATGGAATCTCAACAAAATAAGTATATGAGCTGTTCAGAAAGTATCAAGACTGAAGATGTATTTACCATGACAGGCTGGTTGATTGTTTTGTGGCATATCAACATTTTTCAGGTCATTTCATACTGAATCAAATCATTTTGATAAACAAAGGACTCGGGTTACTTACAGTACCTGCTTTTGCCTAAGTGGTCACCCAATTAAGTATTGGATAGGCTCACCACTTCTTAACTTTGGTGATCTAGCAGGAACTCCTGCTTTCAGCTTGACTTGACTTTAATTTACCAAGACAGGAATGAACAATATTGTGTAATATTGAGACAATGTAACCATCACAGACATTTGCCAATTCCCAAATGAAAAACTAAATGTTGTATGTATTTTTAAAATTGTATTTATTTACTTTATTATATGTTCTGCTATTAGTTGGTTTCTATTTATCCTGTTTATGCTTTTTTTTTAAATACCCAACCCCAAAAGGTTTTATCCAGACAGCATCCAAATCTTACAAAATTGTTGTTTTTTTTTTTTTTTTTTTTTTTTTAATTCTTTAAAATCATATCAGGAGTATCATGTAACATACAACTGCACATACAAGTTTGTATCAAAGTCTTTAGTTTCATACAGTTATTAGCTTAAATTTTAGTCTGAAAATTTCCCTGTATGAGGTGTGTTCAAAAAGTATCAAGACTGAAGCTGTATTTATCAAGACAGGAATAAACCATGAATGAAACATTGATTTTCTTCAAAATACAAGGTGTATTCAAAAAGTATCAAAGACTGAAGCTGAAGTAATTTACCCAACCCATCCACCAAAGGTAGGTTGTGACACAAGGTTACATATACTGGGGCATCATAGCAAGGATTGAACACACTATTCAGTAGCAATGGATCAGCAAGACTAGTTTGCTAACCATTACATCATAATGGGATGCCTATCACATACTGAAGCTGTATTTACCAACACAGGAATGGACAATGAATGAAATGTTAATTTTCATCAAAAATAGTTCCCTTGACATTCTGGAAAGTTTTGAAGTGAACATTTGAAACTCCTCTTCTGATATGGTGTGAAACTGTCATCATGTTTATTTTAATGTCCTTCACATTCTTAAATCTTGAGATAATTTTCACCACCAAACTGACTCATCTCATAATATTCTACAGATTTACTCATAGTTCAACACAGTTGGTAAATATGTTCTCAATCTTCTTTAACCTTTGGGGAAAGAAAAAAAATAAAGTAATAATAATAATATTAATTTAAAAGGTCACATTTTTGGTGAGGCCAAGAACTTTTCGAAGCCCTCTTTTGTGTGTGTGTGTGTGTGTGTGTGTGTGTGTGTGTGCACTTCAATGTAGCCAAATATGAATACAATTTAATGCTCATTGATCATGGTAAACCCATCAATCTCTTTTTATAAAATTATATTTATTGAAAAAAAAATTGAAAATTGAAACTGCAAAATGCTATATTGTCTCTCAAATTCAACAAAATATGCAAATCTAATTTCATGTTTTTGTTTACTAAGTTTTTGTTTTGTTTTGTTTTTGGTGAGGGGTGGGGTTCAAAACAAGATTCCCCCTCCCCCCGTTGTTTATTAAGAGTTATTCTGTCCTGGATGCCATATACCACTCTAAATGTCTACACAATGTTAAGAGCAAGAACTTACTATGCACTTCAAAGACAACCAATTTATCTACACAAAGCACCATTCTTTGCACACATTCAAAAGGATGTTAATGTCTGTTAGATGCTAAAAAGGAATTATACATCTAAAGACTATTGTGTTCAATCAATAAAACATTGCTAAACCGTTTGGAATCCCAAAACAACAAATTATCATGATAATCAGACATCACAAGCAGGTGTCTCCATGTGTGGCAATTGGCTTATTGCAGAGGTTTTACAACTCTTACTGAGAGAGAGAGAGAGAGAGAGAGAGAGAGAGAGAGAGTATGAAATTTACATTAGATACACTGGCAGTCAATAGTTGTCTGACCAATACATTATAGGCAAATGTTCTTCAATAAGGTTCAGTTGGCTTCAATTCAATTCAGTCACCAATAAAATTAATGATTATCAACCAGTTGGGTTGGTGCTTTCTAGACATCAATATGTCAATACACACACACACAAAGTGTGGGCTGAAAAGTTTGTATAATGATGTCAAATCTGCTGTTGATAACTTTTTGACCAATGAGGTTCAAGCACTGCAACACCAATAGAAGATGTGTGTGGATCACATGGGGGACTAGGTTGAAAAATAAACTCATTTGATCCCATTCTATGAAATATCTTGGTCAGCCTATGAACTTTTTAACCAACCCTTGTACATACATAAGTATTTGTACAAAAAGAATTATAGAGCGTATATTAGCAGCTGGTTTAAATTTTGCAGTTATAATTACAAAATATTGACATGAATATGAACAGAATGACCACAATAGTTTTACAAATGAGAAACTATAGAAACCCGACAATTAACATATGTGAAATTCCAACAAGGAATTTTTTTACATTATCTAAGAGTCATAGAAACACAAAATTATAAAAGTGATAGTAGTAGTTGTATTCCAAAGGTTCTTTTTATAGAACTATAAAAGAGTACAATGAATAGAAAAGGTTTGAATTGTCTTCAAGAATCAGTTTTGTAAAATATTCATCAACATATAAATGAAGACTTATCAACTCTTGTAATCAAACAATGGGAAGAAACCCAATGCTTTGTGAACCTTCAGTTATTTTGTAATCTAACACGGATGAATTTTATTTTCACATAACATCTTTGGTAAATAATACTAAAGTCTTCACTCACAGCTGGTCCCATCACAATTTACTAGAAAGGAAAGTTTATGGCTCAATCCCAAATACTAACTATAAAAAATTCAATAATAAATCCTCTAAAAGAAAACCAACTTAAAACCAAGAATAACGTCATTATCAGAAAGTCAAATACTTGTAAAATGAATAAACATTTTTTTTTAAATAAGCTCAGATAATTTTTTTAATTATGTTTTCTAATTAATTTGTTAATAGTAATTCTAATTTCTCTTGGTGATTTTATGTTAAGAATTCTGACTGTTTCTGTTTTTAACTTTTATTCAACTTCTAAATAAGCAAACAGGTGACTTTTTTGGACTAAGTAAAGCCAAGTTGGCCACCACTCAACAAAAAGGTTTTAATGATATGGTGAAAAGGAAATGTGGTTAATGAACAGGAATAATGACTGGAAAGTTGGTGACAGGTGAAGATGGGAATATGAATATATAGATGGACAGCAGTGTGAAACAGGCATCTAAAATCCAATAAGGTACTTATTGACCTTAGGCTTTAAGAACTCAAAAATGACATTGCTAGAAAACACCCAGAGAGGAGTACGTTCCACATTTCAGCTGTTCTTAGGAAGGAGATGTTTGGATGGAACTTGTATCAAGAATGAGAGATTATTATCAATAAGTAAAGTAAAGTCGTCGGGTGGCCTAAAGTCGGTATCAACCAATCAGTGAGGGAGTCTATCCCCTTTTCACTAGTGCTAGACCAAGGAGATTGTATTTGCGTCTGAGGTGGAGCATTACACCTACCATCAGCTCCTTACTTTACCGCACAGAATCCTGTGCTACTCATACACTGAATTGGCGAGGGCCCCCACAGTTATATAATATCTAGTATTCCTACCAAATACAAATAATTTGCAAGCAGATCTATTTGACCCAGAGATGGGACCCAACAGGTGCTACCACTCCCAGAGTGGTCCTAGGAATAATTGGGATGAAGGTGTACTTCACTTGCCCCAGATCTCCAGAACTGGAGCCTCACTACCAGGTGTAGTTTAGTGTCATACTCAAGACACCCCCTTTCTTTGGAGGTTTTACCCCCTCTATAGGGGATTATGCAGTCAGCATATTCTAAGTCCCACCAACAGATTTGGTTTCTTTGTTTAATGGCATATCAATCTTCATATGTAAGCCAAAGCCAAAGCTATTCTTGTAGAAGAATAATAGTGGTACTATTTAACCCATAGCTGGGGGGGGAGAATAAGGTTGTTCCTATATTGCGCAATGGTATTAGTCCATAAGTGAGCATAATAGCACAACTGAAACTAGAACTCTCTTACTACAATGTACAGCACATCTCTACCACTACGCCACAAGAGGAGCCCCTCCTTTCCAACAGAGTGGTGAAAGATTATTCTTAATATATGATATATGTAACAAATGAATTCAGTTTAATGTAACCAAGAATAACTTGATCCAAGATTTCAAAAGGTGCCAAACTAGCTGAACATTCACTAAAGACGGACATTAAAAATTTCTTTAAATAAAGGTTTGCTGAATACAGAACATACAGCTCGGAGGGAATAAATAGTTTGGTGTCCAACCTACTATGAGAAATCCAATTCTCAAATCTGCTGGACGTACTAACCAGAAGAAAAGCCATTTAAATTACACAAGTTAGTGAACCACATCAATTTTGTCAACAAATGTTAAAGTGAAAGAGCTTTTAGAGGAAATATGTAAATTGCAAATTACTGATAGATCAATGGAGACAGTCAATGTTTGGAGTTGTAAAGAAGATTCAAGCCAATTCCAAAAGAGGATATTGTTAGGTAATTACAGCTTAATGCCTTGACTAGGGTCCTGCTCCAGACAACTATTAAGTTAGGTGTCCCCATTTAATAGCCACAAACATATCATTGAATCGAACCTTTTACTAAGTAGAAATTCATTCTTCCCAGCTTGGATGGAACCAAATAGAATTACATTACAGACAAGTATTGAGATTCTGCTTAAGTAGAGCTAATGATTCTTGTTAGACTTGTAATGCTTGATGAATCTCTATTGATTTTTTTTCTTCTTTCCACACAAATAGTTCAAGTGTAGCTTTTTGTAATCTTTACCTAAAAAAAAAAAAAATTGTTATTTAGCACAGTAGAAAAAGGATGGAGAAAAAAAAAGTTTGCTGTTTTGTTTTGTTTTTTTTTTTTTTTGTACTCCTCCTGATCATTTACTGATCCCAAACTTCCTGCTTTGATACAATAAGACATTAATTAGAGGCAGGAAAATACAAAACAAATTGAAAAAAAAAAAAAAGAAAAAAAGAAAGAAATGGAGAAAAAAAAAAACTTATAGTGATTGAGAGAAACCAAAAATAGCATCTGAAAACCAAAGTTTTTTGGTTTTTTTAAAACTTCGGGGATATATATTGGTTTTGCTTTTTGGTTTGTTTGTTTAAAATCGCATACAAAAGGAAGCAATGCACAACATGTTAGCGCACCAACTACCACAATACTACCAACCACAACAGGTACTTTCCACAGCTTGAATTGCTTTGGGAATGGGATATACACACTGCAAACTAGCATGTACCAAATTATTGCAAGACTTAACTCACCCTCGTGGGTTGGTTGGCTGTTTTACAGTATATCAACCTTTTCCAGGTCATTTAATGCCAAATCAAGTCATTTTGATATTCAGTTTACTTACAGTACCTGGTGCTGCTTAAATGGTTACCCATCTAAGTATTGAACAGGCTCATTGCTGCTTAACTTTGGTGATCTAGTGGGAACCAGTGCTTTCAACATGATTAGACTGTAAATACCCTAGTAGGATATGAAAGGCTAAGTTTTTTTTTTTTTTTAAAACTTCAGTGTTATGCATTGTTTTGCTTTCCTTTTGTTTGTTTGTTTGTTTTTCTTCTTTTGTTTTTAAATAAGTGATTAGTTATTTGCTTTAAGTTACTCCAAGAGTTTACACAAATTTCTGTTGATGTATCTGTTGTAGTATTTGCTTACATTACAGCTGGAAGCCTAAATATTTTGACACTTAAGCAAATACCTATTAGACATTAAATCTGGTTGTTGTTTAAAACCTTCTGCAATTTGTGGTTGCAGACAATAACTTGAGAATGTATACTAATGACATCGCTTTAGGTGATATGAAATACAAGTGACAAGCGCGAAATGTAAGAAAGTAACAAGCAGAAAATGAAAATGCCTTGTAGCCTTACATATTTGTTAATACTGTTCATAATATATTAGAACAACCACTGGCTAGCTAATTGGGAAGACAAATGACCACCAACAGAGAGAACAGTCATAGTTTCAAATGAATAGAAGAAAGAATAGAAATGTCTAATGCAGACTCTTCAACCAAAGTAGATTTAGTATTAATGTCTGTCTCTCTCTCACTATGGAAGCTGATAGTATCAAAGCTATAACAGTAAGTAAATGTCATTTGTCTGAGGAGATTAAGATGATAAAGTTCAGGAGGAATTAAAATATTGATTTAGCCAACTTCCACAACAATAGCATTTTACTGAAACCTTTTGTTTTATTTTGATATTTCAGTTCTCTTTAAACTGGGGTAGGGGTGGGGGTGGGGTGAAATGTCACATGAATTTGGTTGTTCTAATGGGCAGATCGCTAATGATAGAACATTTCAACTCTCAAAATTTAACTCTTCAAGGGGGTTGGACACCAAATGCTATTTGTTTTTATTTCTCATATCTTTTTAAATACTCATTACATATTACAAAGGATGAACTTTGAATAACTCTAATATCAGCTCATGCATTATACTTAATTAGGCAAAGTTTAAAAAGAACTAACTGTTCCTTTAGAGCATCAATACTCTAAACTGGTGGTATGTCACTTTAGAGCATTAATACTCTAAATTATTATTCAAGCAGGATTAGCAGATCATTGTTAGAGAGTTTGGTTCTCACTGGGTGTCCCATACTTCTGGCTTTGTGCCACATCTAAACTATTGAAGTTTTTATCGTATTGTTTTACTCATTATCATTTGGGGGTTATAACTTCTTGTGCATCTCCCCCCTTTTTTTTTTCTATCTTCTTGCATCAACATTAATACAACATCTACATACAGATCAAGTAATTTATCTGATAATACTCCAAAATGCCCTCTTAAATTATTTTTCTTACCATTATTTTTGAAACCATCCAAATTAATCTTAAATTTCATTACACTATTGCTGTTTATGATCTAATTAGGCAATTTATTCCAAAAATATTTTGTTGTATTAGCAAAAGAATTCAATTGGTTAATAGACTTAATTTTTGAAATCTGTCTTGATAGTGAATTTCCAGTTTGATGTAGGATTATAGAGAGAGAGAGAGAAGAGAGAGAGAGAGAGAGAGAGAGAGAGAGAGAGAGAGAGAGAGAGAGAGAGAGAGAGAGAGAGAGAGAGAGAGAGAGAGAGAGAAGAGAGAGAGAGAGAGAGAGAGAGAGAAGAGAGAGAGAGAGAGAGAGAGAGAGAGAGAAGAGAGAGAGAGAGAGAGAGAGAAGAGAGAGAGAGAGAGAGAGAGAGAGAGAGAGAGAGAGAGAGAGAGAGAGTAGAAAGACAAATAGCTACAGACACTTATTTCAACTTTATCTTTTAAAGTTCTACTTGAAAAACAACTTCTGCTCTTCAAACAAATTCACTGGCACCAGCAAAGCTTTACAATTGCTTAAGAGAATTGCAAGGTGTCTAAAATAGAAACATTACAAAGATAGAGAAAGAGGATGAGATAATAACAAAAAAAAGAAGTAGTGAAGAGAAGCAAACAGTAAATGGATTCTATACTACTGGCTCCATCCAAACTGAATTTCATATTGAAAATACATTAGGACTAATTCAGTGGATATTCAAAAGAAAAGCACATAAACTTTCTTTTTTTTCTTTTTTTTTGTTTACATGACACTTACCTTGGCCAGAATCCCTTAGCTTATAATATTAGATAATGTGAACAGAAATCAATCATAAATTGGCAGTTTTGGAGGAACCAATTTCAACCTTTAAGACATTTATAGATGGAGACATAAACACATATATAATCATGTGCATTTCTGCACATATAAATACTGGGGGGAAGGGGTTAATAAGTAATATATAAAAAGCCTACCTTCGGTGCCTTTCGTCCTCCAGATTCCCCACTGAAAAACAAAATAAAAATAATTTATAAAGCCAATCCATTTTATGAGAAAGGAAAAAGTAAAGAGTTAAATAAAAAAACTAGACATGAGAAGTATAAAAATTAAGACAGATATTATGCATATAACATATACAGTACTTTCAAAATTTACACATTTTACTAGTAGCATAAATAATAAAGCACTATATATACATTTCTATCAATAACAATTTGATATTTCCCAATAAATACTAAAATGTTTTCATAGTAATATGTGATTAAAAAGTTGAGGAATAAGAGTTGATAATACACAATTTCATTCAATTAATATTTCGCCTCAGTGTATTAACAAAGCTTCATCAGAATTTCTATTCTGAAACAAACCACCCCCCTCTCTCTCATATATAAGTAAAGTCGACGGGCGGCCTAAAGTCGGTATCAGCCAATCAGTAAGGGAGTCTATCCCCTTTTCAATAGCGCTAGACCAAGGAGATTGTTTTAGCATCTGAGGTGGAGTGCCACACCTACCATCAGCTCCTTACTTTACCGCACACACCCCTGTGCTACTCATACGCTGAGTTGGCGAGGACCGGTTTCGAACTAGGAACCTTGTGGTTTCTAGCCGAACGCTCTACCGACTGAGCTGTTTTATCCACTTTTATTTCTCAACTTTCTTTCACATTTTGTTGGATTTTACCCAATTTGTTATTTCCTCATAGTAATAGCCACAAAACAAAGGCAATTTAATACAAGTATATATGTAGCACAACTACATACCTGCTTCTGCTCAAAAAACCACCAAATTTTTTTTTTTTTTGTTTTTCTTAGATAGAATAAAAATAGACACAATTGGAACATTAAAGTATTAAGCTTACACCCCCCCTTTTTTCTTTTTTTTTTTTGGTTTCCATGCATTTATATTAGATTCTCTATAAGTTACTAATTGCTTTAAGACAATATTAGAGAAATTAAAACTTTTGATTCAATATTCTAATTTGAAGAGGTTTATTTTAAGCCTTTTTGGTGTGAATAGCATATACTTTATATGTGAGGGTGAAATTCAACTTTAATCCACATTACTTAAAAAAAAATTTTTACATCTTGTGTGATGTACCTATCCCCTGAAAGTTCTTCTTGTTTGATATATACCGGCCTTAAAATTTTAAATAAATTTGAAAAAAAAAAGAAATTAAGAAAAAACTTTATTACTTCTAAAACTTTAGTAAAACAGTCAATAGTGTATTGTAATTGTGAAACTCCAATTATTTTTAAATTTTATTTTATGTTGAAAAGTGTATTCCAGCCATTAACTCATTGCCTACCAAAGAATGATGGGATATTTTAAAATGTATATGCCCCAGAATTCATTCTATTCAAATAGAGTTCAATTATTATTGTAATCAGAGTCCTTTTGCTCAATCATACTGTACTAACCATCAGTTTTTTTATACTTTGTTTGGCTATGATATGCATTGTGGTAAAGCCACTGTGAGCAGCTTAACGCAGGCAAAGAATTTTTTTTGCAAAATGTACCACATCAAAAAAGGTTAAACACTTTAAAAGTAACAATAGATTTCAGCCGAGAGAATTTCATTGAAATCTTTTTAACGGCTTAAATGAAATAATCTAATAAAGATAAATTCTAAGTTATTAAAAAATTACATTTTCACTCACAGCCAATATCAGATTAACTAACTAGTTTATTTCATGAATCAGTTGAAAATCAACCGCCCCCCCCCCAGACACGTTCACAATAAAAGATCAATTTCTATAACTGTTGGTTGATGATTAAAAGTCATGATAAATTGAAAATAACCAGGCAATAATAATAATAATCATTGCAGGATATTAAATTTTCATCTTGTAGAATGAAAAGCATGACAAGAGAAAAAGGTTTAAGGCAATAAGTTCTTTCTAACACTTAGAAAGGGGGTGGGGCGAGGGAAAGAAGAGATGAAATACATTTGAAAGGAAATGTGTCTCTAAGGCAATTGAAATAAGAGAGGGTGGGAGGATTAGTGTCTGGAGTGATAGGAAAAGGAATCAAAAATAGAACCAAGCTTAGAGATCTTTATGGGTGGTAAAAACCATGAACACTCTAGAGAGAAGAACAAGATTCATGTTGGAGAGAGAGAGAGGGAGATAGAGAAAAAGAAAGGGGGAGATAGAGAAAAAGAGAGGGAGGGAGAGAAAAAGAGAGGAGGGAGAGAAAAATAAAGGGAGAGAGAGAAAAATAAAGGGAGAGAGAGAAAAAAGAGAGAGGGAGAGAGAAAGAGAATGTATGAGGGTGGGCTGAAAAGTTTATATAATGATGCTATATCTGCTATTGATTACTTTTTTTTACTAATGGGGTCCAAGCACTGCAACACCAATGGAAGAAGTGTGTGGACAGCAAATGGGACTATGTTGAAAAATAAACCTTATTTGGTCATATTCCATGAGAGTATATTGGTCAGCCTATGAATTTTTCATTCAGAAGAGTCAGTATTTGTATTTAACTCCAGAGGAAGGAAAGACCTCTTCATACATTAGAAAAAGGTAAAGTACATTTTCAGAGATCAAAATGTAATGGCTTTATTATAGATTTCATTCAATTATGAATTAGTAGGAATGAAAAATACCTCAAATAGCAGATAGGATATTAAAAATCAGAGATGCTTTTCTCTGCACTCTTAAAAAAAGGAATTTTCAGAACAATAAAATAAAACTGAAACAATATTTAAAAGAACAAAAAAATCATTACAGTTAGAATATAAAGATTTTATTAACGGTCTACATTTTATTTTATCATAATGCTTTGATGTTACTGGGAGATAAATATAACTTCGACAAGCGGAAGGAGAGAAAAATATACTTTATTTGCAAAAGAAAGATTTCAACAAGCTCTATTCAACAATATAATGGGTTTAAACTTACAATAAAAACTTATATAGTAAAACACAAAATAGGTCTCAGTAGTGTCACAGACTGTAAATAATCTTTAACTGATACAAATTCAGTTGATGAATTTAGAATTTGTCTATGAATAAAACAGGTACTCAAATATTAGGAGCAATTGATAGAATTTATATATCCATATTTTTTTAACTAAAATTTACAAGAACATAAAGAGATAATACAGTTACAATGAGGAAAAAAAGACTCTTTAACTTCTTTTTATTCAATTTTATTAGAGATTTGAAAACCTGAGAGAAAAATTCCAACAGCTAGTTAAGTCAAGGAAGGGCAATAACCTGTTTTTACAAAACAAATGGAAGTCTTGGGAGCAAAATATCATTTCTTGTTTATTCATTTATATCTTTGAAAATTAATACAATTAAAAAAAAAAATACTGAACAATGAAATCAGACACAGGAAATATGTTATTGAAAGATGAGAATACAAAAGACTAATGTTGAAACAAAGAAAAAATTACTATATTAAATATGAAAGAATAAAAGAAACTCCTTTTGGGCAAGAATTGATATTTCTTTTAAAATAAAAAAAACTTAATATCCTTGAACCAAATTTAAGCTTAACTCTAATTACATGATAGCAACATTGAGTCTCATTCTCTTTGGATTAATATTCAGTTATTTGAGCTAATCTTTCAAATCACATTGAATTTCTAAATAGGCATATTTCAAATTAATTCATCTTTTGACAGCAAAAAGAAGAAATGCCTTGAAGCGTGGCTCATTCAAAAATAATTGGGACAGTTTTTCTATAATTATTATCAGAACAAATATTAACATTTCATTCTTTCTTATTCAACAAAAATGTTCTAATGAATTTATACAGACATTAGAAAATCATTCTATAACTTAACAGATTTATTCATCTTAACATGTTAATTGCCTATTTAAAGTGAACGCCATCTGATTATATGGCATTTTTAAACACTTTAAGAATAAACGTTTCTATTTAATTCCACAAAATGAATTCAAGATATATGTTTTACAAAAGTGACTTCCAGGAAGAGAAACGTTCAGATTCTTCCCAAAAGCAGTTAATCATATCATATATTACTGAATTATAATAGGTAAGAAATTAAATCTTATAAAAAAGAATCTTGAAAAATATGTACACCTCCGTTTTGCAGAAAAGACTTCAAGGAGATTGTATCTTCCAAGATTTGTCGATTTATCAAATCCAATCTCTTTAATGATGATCAGCAATCATCATCCAGGTATGCTGACAGCACGGATCCTCTTGACCCTCTCACTCTCTCTATCATTCATTAATTGCTCTTAGTGAGTCCTCTAGACAGCATCCAATGTCCATACACAGCTGATGAATGCAATTTTTTGCTGATAAAAAGAGAACATTGCTTATCAGTTGATCCTTAGTGCCCAGAATTTCTTGTTCATCTTACTTAGATAGTTAACAAGATGGGAGGTAAGTGGCCATACAGCAGCCGTTTTGTAGAGTACTTCTTCCAGGATCTGTTCAAAACAGTGAAACTTTCTTGTGTAGTTCCTATCTGGCTTTTTTCTCCAAGTTTTTAGTTGAAGTCCAAGTGGTGCAATCAGCAATACCAAAATGTGATTTGCAACTCTTTATGATGATCTGCATATTAGCAACGTATGAATGTACCAACATTAGTGTCAATATGGATTAGAACTGAAACCATATTACAGGTATTAAGTTTATTGTTCATTTTCTCTTGTAAAAAACATTTCTTTCATTTAACATCAGAGAATGAAAAAGCCTTACAGTTAATAATCACCAAATAACCTTTTATATCAGTGAAATAGATTGCTGAATTCAAACCTTTTTTCCCCTTTATAATGTAGGTCAATTAATATTATTATCTTTTACACTGATAAACTAATAAGTTCTTTTATTACTTAGAGAAATATCTAAATTACAAAGTATGTATTTATCAACACTTCTACATGAACAGGGTGCAACACAAGGTCAATTTTAACAGTTTTGAATTCAAAGTTTTCCTTCTCTTAGACTGGTTGCCACACCAAGTTAAAGAACTCAGTCTGCTCTACTATTTACCCATAGCTGGAGGGAGATTAGTTGGATATATACTTTTCCCAAAGGTATTAGCATTATGTGAAATACAAACAGCCATGTCCAGAATTCTAACTCACGTCACCGTGTCCATTTTCAATGGCAATAACCATTACACAACAAGTACCTCCTAAATTACAAAGTAGTATTTACTTATAGAAGTGATGAGAAAATTCTAGCAAGATTGAAAATAATAGGAATTAAAAGAGAAAGACTTGTCCAAAATCAAAGTATCTGCTTCTAAACTTAAACCAATCAACTTACTGAAACAACTAATGCTTTGTCTGATAAGCTATTATACTATGTCCATCATTTGACAGTAGAAGAGACGATAAAGATATCGCTTTTGTTTCTGTCTGAATTTCTAAAGATGAGGAATTATTATTATTATTATTATTATATACTCATTTGTTCAGACTTATGTCTTCTTCATTATCAACAAGATTAGAACACTAATCTAAATACATCAGTCTATATTAATATTGCTTTGTGTATGTTAATACAGTGATACCTTGACTTACGAGCTTAATTCATTCTGCACATAACTCAATTTCCTCGTATAGCAAATCAATTTTCCCCATTGAAATAAACTGAAATGCCATAAATCCATTCCAACCACCCAAAAAACACAACTTTTTCTTCTTTTTTTTCTTTTTTTGTTACATTTTTTTAATAAGAAAAATAGCCGAATGTATTGTATAAAAACATAATAAAATAGAATGTAATGAATTATAACCTGTCATGTTTTAATGTTTATTTTCTATTAAAAATATTTTTCTTTAGTATAATAAATTTGAAAACTTAAATATTTTTAGTAAAATTATTAACATAAGCATATCTGAAGCTCAATAGTACCTCAATGTTTTGTTCTCAACATAAAGTAAATAAAAATAGAATAAAAAAATTGACCAAGGGACAGCTTGTAAACTCAGAAAATGTGTAAGTTTTCCCTATTTTTTCCATAGCTAAGAGAAGAACAAATGAATTTATACATTTCCAAGGGCATTAGCACAAAGTTAAATGCAAAGAGCCTTGTCCAAGAATTGAACTCTGGTCAGCAATTCCATTTGCTATGATAACCATTATGCTAAGGTCACCTTTAAATCTTATGTATTTGAGTTCATGTATAATTATCAGAACTTTCACACCCGATTGACATCTTAACAGAAAAATTCTTATGTATTACTACATTATATAAACTTATTGCAAGTCACATAAAGAGTTGGTATGTTTTAGGGGGGAAAGAAAATCAATGTGTCATACTTCAAATTCCAAAAGCATAATTTACTTTAAACATGAATGAACATTTCCACACAAAAATGAATAAATCTTCAAGATTATTTTGAATTATTAAATTTACTGACCTAAACAGAAATCTTTTCAACTTAAGCAATTTCTTTTCTTTCTTTTTTTAATTCTTCATATGCATTTAGAACTTATTCTAAATATTTTTAAGGCTTTATGAGACATTATGATTTAAGTGATTTTTTTCATCTATTTTTTTTTTTTTTTTTTTTAAGATAAAAATATAAGGATTCTAAAAGAATTGAAATTATCTACACCAGTCTTGTAATAAAAAAAAAAAAAACCATCTTAAATTAAAATTGTCATCCTTTAAAAAAATAAAAATGCACAAAATCAATATCAAAAGCAAATCTATGATTCTTCTATATTTTAAAAAGGTGCAAATTATTCTGTTGCAGAGAACTTAATGAATTAATCCTAAACACTAAACATAATGAAACAGGTAAAATAAATCATTTTAACCATTACACCACAATGACATTTACAGGTGAAATATTTATGAGATGCAAGGAAATTCAAAAAATTAGATGCTGATATTTTAATTTTTTTTTAAATCAATAAATTCAAAGAATATTTCAGCCGTTCAGTTTTAATCAAACTTAATAAGAAATTGAATAAATCATGAAGTAATTTTCTCTTAAGTGAATAAATTAAAATCTAAGAGAGAAAATAAAATGTGTTGATACTGTCAACTTATGTGACTTTTAAATATATTTTTTTAAAGCTTTATTAAGTTATTCTCATTAACAGTTTAAATTGTATAGTGTTACCAAGAATTAGACAACACAAATTTCAGAAAATGAAATTAGTATGTATTTACAAGCAGGGTGTGACAAGCTTATTTTCAAGCAGAGTACAGCTGGTTTGAATTCAGAGTTTTCCTTCTCAAGAGTCCAATCTGCAATTCTATTTACCCATAGATTAGTGCAGATGGATTCATGTCTTTCCCAAGTGCAAAGTGTAATGCAATCAACCTCATCCAGGATTTGAACTCTGGATGCTGATCCCATTTTCTATGATGATAACCGTTACACTATACACAACTCCAAAATACAATTAGTAAATGACAGCTCAACACAAGAAAGTTGATCTGTTCATACAAAAACTTGTTCAAAATTGGTGGAAATAATTAAAACACATGCATCAAATATAGCTTGTAAATTTTAAATCCAGGTGAAAGGATGTAAGCCACAGGTGAGAGAGAGAGAGAGTGTAAATGGGTGAGAGAGATACAGGAGGAATTCAAGTTTAAAATCTTTCTTTCACTCTCTGCTCTCATATATGCAAACTTTACACACACGCAAAAAAAAAGAAAGAAAGAAAGAAAGAAAGAAAGACAGAGAGAGAACATTTTTCCAGAAGTCTCTCGAACCTTTTATTGATATAAGTTCTTTAAAAGTAATTTTACTTGTTAATTAAATATACAGTATTCACCTCACAAACTTCATTTTGTTCATGTTGAAACGAGTTTCACAGAAGAAAAGACAAAAATGTTGACATATCATGAAGAGAATGACAGCATTAATGCTTTTGCAGAAAAAAACAAAAACTGAACCAATCCAGAACCAACATTAGCAATTTTTTTTCAAAGAATTCTTAAGCAGATAGCACACAAAGGAACAAGAAGGCCACCGAAATTGACTACTGTGGAGTCATTATTGGCACTTCTTTGAAAAAGCATCAAAAAAAGGTAAATTGTGCTCTAGGGGTCTCACCAAAACAAACTTGATATTAATATCACTACAAGAAGTAAATTCTCAGTGAATCATGTGACCTTTTGTTTCAGTCCAGAAAGGTCAACTTCCACTTTTGACTGATGCTCACAAGTAAAAGAACATCAAGTCGATTAAGGGAAAAGTGATTTTCGGATCAAGGAAACATGGAAAAAGGTGGAAGTCTCAGATGAGAATTTCAATTTAGATGATCCCAATGGAATGCAATCCTATAAGCGATTAAGAACAATTTTCTTTTTCTCTAATGTCCATTTAGCAGAGGATCTGTTATCATAAGGGGTGGGGGTGGGGGTTCTTTTTTTCAGTTAATGGTAAAGCTGAATTTGTTGGTGATGGAAGCCAACCAAAAAACACTTAGCATCACATGGAAGTGTTAGAAGAAGAAGAGTCGAGTTAGTGCCAATTGCAATTATAGAAAAAAGAAAAAAGAAAAAAAATGTATTCCACAGGATAATGAAACCATTCACAATGCTAAGGTCATTAAGGAATGATATGAATATATATATTTACCAACCCATCCGCACGAGCAGGATGTGACACAAGGTCAATTTCTTAAGCGGAGTTTAACAGGTTTGAATTCAGAGTTTTCCTTCTCCTAGATCGATTGCCTAACCATGGTTAAAGAGCCCAGTCTGCCCTACTATTTACCCATAGCTGGAGGGAGAGTAGAATTCATACCTTTCCCAAGGGTATTAGCGCTAAGTGAAATGCAATTACCCCGTCCAGGATTTGAACTCGTGTTGATGAGTCCATTTCCTATAACTTTAACCATTACACTACGCGCTTCCTACAGAATGATATGAATATAAGGCGTCTTTACATTCTCCAAGTTGCAACCTCATTGTGCGTTTATTTCGAGGGGCTCATGGTGTAATGTTTATCATCATACAAAATGACCTTGAATCCTGGATGAGGCTGTTTGCATTTCACATATTGCTAATACCCTTGGGAAAGGTATGAATCCAATTATTCACCCCTAAGTAAATGAGTAAATAGTAGACTGGGCTCTTTAACTTTTGTATGGCAACCAGTCTAAGAGAAGGAAAACTCTGAATTCAAACCAGTTAACCTCTGCTTAAAAACTGATCTTATGTCACATCCTGTTCATGCAAAGGAGTTGTGTAAATACATACTTGTGGAGATATCCTTTCAGTACCTCTTGATGAATATAACACCCAGTTGAAAAGAGATTTAGCTTTATCTCTTGTCTAAAGCATTTGCTATTTGAAACCTTAGAAAATCTTTTGTCTCAATGCAAGTTTTAAAATTAAGAGGAAAACCTTGTAATTACTCTTTCATTTTCGGTTTTTGTTTAATTTCATATCTTATCTTTATTTCCACCAACAGATTTTTCTTTTAATTTGCATATAACTATGCACTGAGAGCACCTTGCTAAAAATTGATTTTGAAATCAAATTTACCATCTTTCTTTTTTTCACTTCTTCCATATATAATCAAGTGGGCTATACACTTTGACCAGGATTTCAAATTTATAAGATTTGTTGGATGCCTTATAATCATTTCAACCAGATTAAGATAATATTTTCCTAATGGATGATGTAGTCTTGACATTTGCAGATTAAAATTAATGCTTCAATGAATTTAAAGTTAATATCATCAAATTCAAATATTTGTTTAAAAAAAATAAAAAAATAAAATAAAAAAAACATCCCTATATTGTTGTTCATGCACAAAATTCTTGGTAATGATACCTTTGTATAAATCAATTTGTATTGTCAAATCATATTCTTTGAGGTAAAGTAGAAAATTTGTTCCAATTATTCAGGGAATTTTTTTTTAATTTCTACATTAACTGTATTGAACAACATATAGACCATTTTTTTATTGTATCATCTGTCAAACAATTTTGTTATGTCATCCTCTCAAAAATGTTTATATTTCTCAGCTAATTCTCTAAAGAATATAATAAATGGTAATTTAAAGGTGAAATTATTTAGTAAAGCAGCTTAGTACCAAGAGACCTTCTCCTCCAGGCAGCACTTGCCCCCCTCATCTAAAAAGATACCCCTAAAGTTGTACAAAAAAAATAAATAAATTGTGAGATGCTTTTAAATAGCTCCAGTTCTGCTAACAGAAATGCAAAGTTTCAATTTTATTTTGGGTTTGTTTTTTGTTTTTTTAGATATTGTAAAATTACACATTTTATAAAATATATTTATTCAATGGGAAATATGAGAGAAACAATAAACAGAAATCGAACAAGATATGTAAATGATATTGAATAAAACATTATTGAGTTTGTATCAAAGAAATATGATAATAGTTATCTTTGAAAAAAATTATGTACTATTTTGAGAGGAATTTCTTGTATATAAATGAAATGAAATATGACTTTAAAGTGAGTGAATAATGTTTGTATAGCAAATAAAAATCATTTTGCCACTTTATTTACAAAAATTGTATTCTACCTTGTATCACTAGGTAATTTTCGTAAAAGCAAAGTAAAATAGAAATAATGCGTTTACTGATACTTTAAATTTAACTATTGATGATATCAAACAAAAACCTCTTATAAAATGGAAAGGACTTAATTCTAAAATTTCCTATAATATGAATGTGGAATGTGTTGGATTTTGTGTAAAGTATTCAACTCTGTTACAAGATGAATGCAAGACTAAAACTAGAGTTTGGTAGGTGGCTTATATGGAGCTTTGGATTGTTCCATTATGAACTCAGGCAAGTTCATTTCCTGAGTTCTGATTGGCTGTTGGATTTCAGGGTGAGTAAGAACATGGATAAGTACCCACTCTTCAGCCATCACTTTGCATTATGCCAGCAGCATGCAAGGACTGTATTTAAGTTACAGCTTGCCTGTTGTTCTCGTCTACTAACTCAACAGTAGTTAGAACCCCCACTGCGACGTTGAGTATCATATTGTTTCTATATCTGGAGGATAACTTCTACAGAATGAATTGTAGGCATATTAAGCTATAACATTAAGTAAATTACTAGTCCAATATGAATTTTATATAAAGAAATAAGACTTTGCATGCGTTATAACATTATAAAAGCTGTAGTAATTTTACTGATATTTATTATATATAAAAATTACTAATAAAATTTGTATATACAATTAAACCATGGCCTAAACGTTACATAAACCTAGAAACATTCTGCTTGATTCTAAGACTAATAAACAAAAATAATAATACAGAGACAATAAACAAAAGTGTACAGATTATTATTCCTAACTCTTAATGTCCTATACCACCTCATTCCACCCGGCCGGAAGTCTCATTTGTTTTCCTAATCCACCCCAAACGATAGCCTTTGTTTATATGTAATATTAAACATATTTAGAAGTCTTTGAGTTAAGGGAAATAACAGGTCATTTTTAGCCATTATTTCATATATCCTTATAGGAATGTTCTGGACTTAGAAAATTCTCAACAGGATGTTAAGAGTTAAGTCAGTAACATTTGGATCCTACCTATGAAGTTTTGTTAGTTAATATTTTCTATGTTCAAATGTAAATTTCAGATTTAAAAAGTCTTTTAAAAACAAGTTTAATTGTATGTTCAATATGATTTGCTTGCTTCCTTCTGGAAACACAGCATTATAAGAATAAGAATAAGAAAAATAGCAAAGACTATTCTTATTAATCAATATTCTATATAAATGCAGTCAGATGTACTTTATGTAACTTTTCCTTAGGTTATTCTCTACCAACTTGTAATAACAACACATCTTGTCTACTTATTTTATTAAATAGAAAGTATGAGTCACTAAATACATAGATTCATTTAATATATCTGAGCATATTTACTTAATGTGAATAAAAATCAACAGAAATCTACACAAGTTTTATTGTGAGAGATGGAAAAAAAATCAATTTATCTATTCAAATTGAAGATATAAATGAAGAAATTTGAAAATTAAACAATTTACATTAGTATCAGTAGAAAGGAATTATGTTTTTTTTTGTTTTTTTTAATGGTATATCAACCCTTGATGGGTTATTCAATGCCAAAGCCATCCTTGTCAAAGAACAATGGTGGTACTATTTAACCCATAGCTCACATGGATGAGGGAGTTTATACCTTTCCCAAAGGTATTAGTCTGAAATTTAGCATAATAGCATTACCAGAGTTCAAACTTGTTTACTACAATGTCACAGTCTAGCACATTAGCCACTATACCAACCAACATCCCTGGAATTATGAATAAAGAGTTGATTTATTAAGATAATGACTTAACCAGAATTAGAACTGTGGTAATATAATATTATTGTAAAAGTTGAATAACCAAATGAAATTAAGATTGAAGACAAGTTTTGTTTTGTAAAAAAAATTAATAAATTCTACAATATATGAAGTCTTGCCACTCTAAAAAAAATTTTTTTTTTGTGGGGTGGTGGTGATTCAAATACCAATGTAAGTTTATTGATTCAAAATTCAATTTCTTATTCTCTTCCATTATGTATATTAAATTTTAAACAATTCATCTCACTTATACTGTTGAACTTATAAGAAAACTAGAATATAAATCTATATTTCTGTTTATGTGTGAAATAATACAGCAATATTCAAACTAAACTTCACTTATCACAAAGGGTTGGAAACTCAGACTATGCCATTATTAAAAATTAAATAAAATTAGACAGGTTTAATCAATGAAGATAAGAATATGTGTTACTTGATACAAAAGATGCAGATATCTAAGTTTATGTATGCTGTTAATATATCTAAAAGTAACATACATTATTTTAGAAGATTTTTATGTAACCATTCTATAAAGTCAAGAGGCTTAATAAAAGCAAAAGATTTATCAATCTCATTTGATTGAAGGAAATAAAAATATCTAAGATTTGTATTATCTGCGTTATTCAGACTATTGTCCCTATCTTTATTGTTATTTGTACAATGTTTCGGCCGATATGCCCTCCGTACAAATAACAATAAAGATTGGGACAATAGTCTGAATAACGCAGATAATACAAATCATCAAGCCTCATCTCAAACATTCAGAGAAATAATCTAAGATTTGGTCATGCAGTACTAAAAGACAATGTCAGTTATGTCAAGCATTCAAGACAAGAAGGATTTTACAACAGAAGACCTAGACAATCAAATAGATTGATTTAATAAAAGAGGACACAAAACTACCTCTGCTAACAATGGAATATCTGAAAAGAATCCCCCCCCCTTAAAAAAAACCCAGGGTGAGATGGAGGTCTTGTGTGGACAAATATGAGTGAAGAACCTTTGCAGGTTTATTCAAATTACAATGATAAATCTAATATTCTCCTTCCCAACCACTTATTCTGTTTGTTTGGTTTGGTTTGGTTTCTTTGTTTTAGTGGCATATCAACCTATATGGGTTATCTATCCGGCCTAGCTGGGGGTCCAGTGTGCTTCGGCCACTGGATCAGGTTAAGTTAAAATTAATAGTGTCAATCCCAGGGGGCTTTCCCCCCAGGCAATACCTGCCCCCTTGACTTAAAGGGGCAGGGCTGAGTTTATTGCTCAGCGCCTGAGGTGCCCCCTCGTGGGGAATGCCAACAGGATAGACGCAATTTTTTCCACCAACCACAAGCTTCGGCTTGTGGGTGGGCCCACATAAAAATGGCCTTGTGTCAAGCCCTCATAAGTGGGATGAGCGGCAAATATACCTACACGGGTTATCTAATGCCAAATCCATCCTTGTAGAAGAATGGTAATGGTACTATTTAACCCATAGCTGGGGAGATGAGGGTGTTCATATTTTTCCTAAGGATATAAGTCTGAAAATGATACATAATAGTGTAATTGGAGTTCACACTCACTATAATGTTGCAGTCCATCATGTTAGCCAATACACCATAGGGACTTACAGCCCCTGCCCCACCTATTCTGTACAACTCCTGACTTTGATTTAAAAGGACAGCAGAAAAAAAAAAAACACTTTACAACCCAAATAGCATCAACAGAAATTCCTGTTATATAATCTAAGACACTCAAAGACTGTTTAATATTTCAAAAGAAAGATGCTAATTTATCAATAAAAAAAAATCGTAATTATTTTCTTATTGGAATATTTTCACTCAACACAATAATTCTGAAAGCATAAATATTCATGAAGAACTGATTATTGGTTATTACAAATTTTAGGAGGTGCATTGTGTAATGGTTATCATCATGGGAAATGGACTCTGTGACACTAGTTCAAATTATGGATGAGGCTGTTTACATTTTACATCGCGCTAATACCCTTGGGTAAGGTATGAATTACTAGCTATGGATAAATAGTAGAGCAGACTGAGCTCTTTAACTTTAGTTAGGCAACCAGTCTAAGAGAAGGAAAACTAAATTCACCCCTGTTAAACTCCATTTAAGAAATTGACCTTGTGTCAAATCCTACTCATGCGAAGGAGTTGGTAAGTGTATATATTACAGTTTTTACAAACGATACATAAACAATCAACAAAGAATAAAAATCAGGTATTCAGTCCAAGTTAAAAGCATGGTAAGGATGACCAAAATCAAACATTATTCTATAAAAAAAAATTTTTTTTAATTTAAAAAAGCCTGGCTTAGGGTTACCCATAATACACTTTTAATCTGGACTAATTAAAATTGTATTTCAAACTAAACAACCCATGAATCTAATGTAACAGTGATACATGATCATATTGAAGATTCTATTTAGAAAAAGTCTAAATTCAAATCTGTTAAACTTGGCTTTAAAAAAATTGACCTTGTATTACATCCTGCTTATGTGGAAAGGCTGAATAAATACATACTTAGCTTTCTTTGATATGTTTCTGATTACTGTAGCCACTTTAGTTTGAGAATTGCTAAAGGGGGATTACTCTAATGGCTTTAACTACAAATAAATCATAGCTGTTACATGTTACTAGCTGCATCTACAGCAGTTGTAAGTAGGTCTATTTCCGGTAGTTGAAGCCACATTGCCAAGACAGACAAGTATAATTGTCTCAGAGATGTGAAATAGCTATTAAATAAATTCCCAATCAGGTCAAGTGAAAGTTTTACCACAAGATTTTAATAATAAAAATAGAGAAAAAAATGAATAGACCAGTTCATACACATAGATAAGGCATGGATTGCCATTTACAGGTTAATGACAATCTGATGAAATCTGAAGTCTTTAATAACATAAAAAGAGGTTATTCTTCAAAGTAGTAGCTGTGTCAATACTATCGTAGGGTTCCAGCACTTAGACTTTAACAAAACACCAGGAGAAAAAGCTAGACAAGGCTGCTGCATGCTGTTTTGAACAAATCCTGGAAGCAACACTAAAAAAAACAGCAGCTGTATAGCCACTTACCTCCTATCTTACAAACCATCCAAGTAAGATGAGGAAGACACGCTGGATACTGTTGGGTGAGTAAGGATGAATTCATAAGCGATGTTTTCCTATGGACTTCTACACATGGACACACCAGTGTTGGCCAACCAGTAAAAACTTACATTTATTAGCTCTATGCGGACACTGGATTTCATTTAGAGGACTTACCAAGGGCAATGGCTAATGGGAATAGATGGCAAGAGAGAGTCGAGTGAATCAATGCTGTCAGCAAATGATGATGACACTAAACTAAATTTTGTTTAACGCAAGACTATTAGCCAGGGTGCAAAATATCACCAAATGTTAATCTATTTGTAAAGTGAACAAAGTATATACAAGTTGTATACATTTGGTATTAGAAAAAGAAAAACTCAACTCCAAACAGAGCATGTGGAGGCTCTTATAGTCTAATGGTTATCTTCATAAAAAATGGGACACTGAACAGAGTTTAAATCCTGGATGAGGCTGTTTGCATTTCACATAGCATTAATACCCTTGGGAAAGGTTTGAGTTTGAGTTTTGTTTAACAGCATATCAACCTCTGTGGTTCATTTAATGTCAAAAAGGTTATTTTAGATTTCAGTCTTTAAAGTAGTGGTTCTATGGAGATATTCAGTTATGTTCTGTTATATCTTGTTGAAAAGGTTGCTTTTTTTTTAAATATAAAATCAAAAATGTTTTCATGGTTTGTATTCTTAAAGATGTCTCTCAGGTTTCTTGCTTGATAGTAGTAAATGGAGCGGATATGTTTAAGGCTGTTACAATTTAGAAGGATATGCTTGGTTGTAAGTCTTGGGAAAGGTATGAAACTAATTATTCTACCTCCAGCTATGGGTAAATGGTAGGTCAAATTGGGCTCTTTAACATTAGTATGGCAACTAGTCTTGAATTTAAACCTGTTAAACTCTGCTTTAAAAAAAGGTGACATTGTAGAGTGGTTAAGTAAAATACATAGAAAACCAAGTATGAAACCAGTACTTTCTATAGACTGTTTACTGGTAGTTCTACCATTGCAACAAGCTTCATTGTTTACTAATAGTCCCAAGTGTTTTTTTTTTTTCTGTAAACTTTTTTTTTTTTTTAAAGGCTTCTCATATAACACATTCCAAATCAATACAGATTATCAGGTTTTTCAAGGTTTTTATATGCTGCTCTTATGGCGGATACCTGCAGCTTGCCAATTTAGCATCAAGCAACCTTTGGGGAGAAAAAAAGCTTTTTATCATTCAAACACTAAACATTCTCTGCTATTTTTAGAACTTTTTTTTTAAAGCAAATCATGGATAATGTTTAGAGTCGAGTGAAAGAGAATACTGACTTGTCAAACATGTTGTTGCGCTAACAGATTCCAAATCATCTCTTAGGAGAGATGCTATGTAGAAGGAATTTCAACTGTTTGGTATATATGCTCTAAATAAGACCTGTCTTATACACAATATAGGAAAATATTCTAATGTGTGTGCAATGGATATAGTGATGCACCCAGTGAAAGGATTGATTTTAATGGGACGTAAACCTGTCTAAAATTATTTTTATGCCCAGAGGTTAGGGAATCGGGTTCATTGTACATTCATATTTACATTTCTTTGTGTAGTTGTTTCTTAAGAAGTTTTTTTTTGTTGTTGTTGTTTTTTTTTTGGGGGAACAGTCCTATTGAATACAAAAACTTTTAGATAGATCTATTTGACCGTAGATGGTACACTAACAGGTACTCTAACTCTGGGTGAGAGTGGTTCTGAACCCTCTTTAGGAGATACAGTCAGCATATTCTAATCCCCACTGACAGGATGTTAAAATAATTGAGGAAAATAACATATTACCTCTTGCTTTCAGTTTGTAATTCTTGTTAGAATTTACTCTAGATATCTGAAATGTCTTTTGGTAAATCTATAAAAGTCAAGATTGGTACAATCACATGAAGACATGTGGATATATCCTGCTGAGTACAGATACAATCCAACTGTAGAGTAAATAATACTATTACTTTATAGTTGTGAGGTGTGTGTGTGTGTGGGGGGGGTATCTTAATGAAACAAAAACAGAATGTAAAACTAATTAATCTAAAATAAAGTGGGCTTCCATGAATCTTTTTCACATTAGAAAATCATTCTTCAAAAGGCAACAAAAACTAAAGGTCAATTTTTAAGCAGAGTTTAACAGGTTTTAATTCAGTTTTCCTTCTCCTATACTGGTTACCAAACAAATGTTAAATATCCAAGTATGCCCTACTAAAAAAGTCATCGGGGCGGCCTAAAGTCGGTATCAGCCAGTCAGCGAGGGAGTCTATCCCCTTTTCAATAGCGCTAGACCAAGAAGATTGTTTTGGCGTCTGAGGTGGGGCGCCACATCTACCATCAGCTCCTTACTTTACCGCACAGATCCCTCTGCTACTCATACGCTGAGTTGGCGGGGACCGGTATCGAACTAGGAACCTTGTGGTTTCTAGCCGAACGCTCTACCGACTGAGCTATCCCGGCCCCTGCATATCTTTCCCAATGATATTAGTGCTATGTGAACCGCAAACAGCCTTGTCCAGGATTCAAACCCAGTTTTGCTTTCAAAAAACTTCATTAACCACTGTTAACACATTTAATCATTCAAAATATTTTCTGCATACATCTTACGTAGGAATCACAATTCTACATTTTTTAAATTTATAACCCGTCGGTCATTACCGAGCTAAAGGGCTCACAGAATCTCCGAAATTGGCCGTCAAGATCGGATTTTCTGCATCAACCAAGGATTGCAGGGTCTCGCTGGAAGTCTAGCGAATGCCCCACGTTGTGCTAAGATCTCAAACGACTAGAAATCTGCTATAGAAACTGATTTCCGAGGTTAATAGTGGCCGATTGGTCACACACAAAAAAGAATAACGACTCTTTTTCTTCAAAAATCAACAACATTTATATTCAAAAATATAAGAATACAAATAATTACTTCTCAAGGTCTGTGGGAGTGATGTACCCATAACTAAATACTTCTGGTCTTCTGCAAAGTATTGTGCAAAACAGTTCGTAAGTTGACTAAGTTTTCAAAATGGTCTTAGCTGAAGTCAGTTACTCTCGGCTTTCAGTATTGCGTTCATCTATTCAGCTAGCCCGGTTCTCAAGCAAGTTCCGACCTACTACCGGCCACCATCCGCCTCGACTGCCCGGTCGAGGTCATTGCCGGATCGCCCATCTGTTTTGAATCTACGGCCGAAGTCAGCCGGCGAGTTATATTTCCGTTTTTTTCTTTCTTTCTTCTAATTTCAAAACCTAAATCAGGTCACAAATTAAGAAAAGTGAAATATCCTCAAAATATTTCTTATTTTGTTCCATTGTCAATGTTAAAATTAATAAACAAAAATATGCAAAGTTTTGACTAAGTTTTAAGGAAATGCATGTTGATATGACACCTGTCACAATATGATCAAAAGCAATCTCTTTCTGAGTTAGTTAAAACTCTTAATACAATTTAATGACTAATACAAACATTTTAAGCTATTCAAGACATGAAGAAGAAAAAGAAAGAAAAAAGATTTAAGTGTTCCAAAGAAGGGAGATGTAAAGCAATAAGAAAAATTAAATGTTATAGAAGTCTAAATAAATCTCTAGAAATAATCAAGAGAATATCAGGGATCATGAAAAAAAAAGTATGGTAGTCAAGAGATGAAAAAAAAACTGTCTATGGATTTTATTAGTCTGGCTGCTGTTGTTGCTGCTGCTGGTAAGAGCCATTCAATTAACTTCCTTGCTGTCTTTCCAAATGCAAAACTATTTAATTTAATATCAAAGCACTCATCAAAATTTCATCATCTTCCTTGTCCTTGAAAAGGTTACAACTAGAAGCATGAATATTATCACAAAAGCACTCAGAAAATTAAGAATCATAGAAAGGAGGCTTCAAGAAGAACAAAATTCATTACTTATTCAAATCTTTGAGGTGTTAAAAAAGCTGCAAAAATTGAGAAGAAAAAGATTGTCAAAAGAGAGAGCAAACCCAATCAAGCAGTCAACAAAAGAAATTAAGACAAACTCATGTTGTTGACTATTGTTCCTGCTGCTGCTGCCACCTATATTTCAGTTACTAAATTAAATTATTTTTACTATATCTTTTCCAGATTTATTCCCTATCAGAGTTAACTTACTCATGAATAATTTAAGCTTGCATTTTTTTTTAGGGATAATAGTTTGGTTTTTTTTTTTGTTTTTTTTTGTTTTGTTTTTTTGTTTTTTGTTGTTTGTTTTTTTTTTTTGTTTTTTTGGGGGGTAGAAATAAAAATTATTTGATAGTAATTTCTTCAAGGAGGTAGCATCAATGGCCTGTTATTCAAAAGAGTTAATTTTTTTTTAAATTACACACACACACACACACACACACAAACACATAGATATCCTTTGCACAATGGTATAATGAATAACATTCTAAATTACAATATTGTAGTAAGCAAGTGAACTCCAGTTTCATTATTACATTAATATTCAGATTAATACCCTTGGGAAAGATATAAACCCTTCTCATCCCCCAGCTATAGATTAAATAACATCACTGCTGTTCTTCAACAAGGATGCCTTTGGCATTAAATAATCTATAAAGGATGCTATGCTATTAAAGAAAGAAAGTGAAACCTTTGCAGCAATAATCAAAATATGTAAATAAAAGAACTAATCAACAGTTGTATTTAAATGGAACCAGCCAGTTTGACTCAGCTATGTAAATAAATGCATTTTTTTTTTTGATTTTTTATAATAAATCAAGCCATCCCTGAACCCAAATCTATGAACATTACTGACTCATACTATTTGTACCAACCACTTTTTATTAGTTTGCAAACACTGTCTTTTTTTCTTTTTACCTGCACTTAGCTCACAAAAGTTAATATAAAGAATTATTTCTATTCATTTTCTAAGGTAGATTTAATATTTGGAATGAACTTGAGTTAATCATCTTCATTCATTCAATTTTTTTTCTAATTCATAATATTTTAGGAGAAATTTGTAAATAAAATAATGTTACCTATAATGAAAATAAAAAATTGTAATATTTACTGAAATTCAATGGATTCTTTTAAAGATAACTATAAACCCTCCTAAATACAGTATTTGGTTTGAATTTTTTGTTTAATGGCATATCAACATTCATAGGTTATTTAATGCCAAGGCCATCCTGGTAGAAGAACAGTATTGATACGATTTAACCCATAACTGTGGGGATGAGATGATTCATACTTTTCTTCAGGGGTATTAGTCTAAATGTAAACGTTAATAGTGTGACTAGAGTTCAAATTTGCTTATTACAATGTCACAGTTCAGCATGTTAGTCACTACACCATTTAGACTCCTAAATTCAATATTTAACATACATTTTACTATTCAAAAATAAAAAATATAAACAATTATATTTAAATACAGACTTCATAAAATAAGAATTCAATTTTGATTGTGTAAGACACTGATATTTTCTATACTCTTAACAAGAAAAAGTCATGCAATCCTCCTTTTAGAAGTCTGTCTCGGACGACAATGACATTACTCCATGCCTTCAACAGTTGTGGACCCTCTGGGTAATACCCATTGCAAGGGAAATTCCCATCTGCATTTGGTGGTTCATGACAGTGAAGACCACCAACCATAAACCGTCATGCAATATAATGAAGTATTTAAACCTTAGAAAATTACAGAGTTCACAAAATTTAGAAAGAAATCAAACAGCAAATTCAAACTTCCCTTCAGAGTGAAAACACCTTTAAAACTATATCATCATTCATTAGAAGAAAGGATTAGAATGGTTGCTATAATAAGGCTTTTATTCTTAAGTATTTGACATGATCTCCAAGATTCAAATATCAAGTTTATGGTACTCCAGATTGAAATAGGGATCTTAAGAATGTATAGTACTCAGCACAAAATATCAGGATTACTGGTTCAAATGACCAACAACTTAAAAAAGGATTAAATCCTGTATCTCAATAGGATTGAAGATGGAGATTTTTTTTTTTTTAAATTTGATACTTTTTAAAGAGAATGCCATTTTCAAGACTTTGATGTGTAAGCTCTGAAATTTAAAAAAGAAAGGAGGTGGGGGATTATTTCTACATTTTCAGCAACAATCATACATTTCAAAAGTTAGCCTCAGCAAAGTTATACGGATGATTTCACAAACTTTATAATAATGATATTCATCATAGCCATCAATTTGTATGCTTTTTTACATTTACAACAATTGTTACAAAGATAGATATTCATGGTGACACTTGTGGTATAATGGTTATCAGGATTGTGAAATATCTATTTCCTACAGAGCTAATAATCTTGAGAAAGGTATACATTTAACTATTCTCCCTCCAGCTATGGTTAAATAATAGGGCAGACTAGGCTCTTTAATCTTGGTATGGCAACCAGTTTAGAGGAAGGTGAAAACTGAATCCAAAACTGTTAAAGCCTGCTTAAAAATTGACCTTGTGTCATAAAGAGTCATTGAGTAAATATATACAAGGATAGGCACTAAGAAGTCTGTTGAATTTTAGTTTTAATTACAGTAAATCTATTCGACATTTGCAGTTTGTAAACATTTTAAACATCACTTTACAAAAAAACTAAATCAAAATGGGCTCAAATGACAAGTGGAATCCCACAGGGAAGTGTTCTTGGACATTGTCTTTTTGTTATTTTTATAAATGATCTCCCAGATATAATCAAATGTTACACACAAATATTTGCAGATGATACAAAAATATATTCTACTGTTAATGATCAAAATGATACTGATAAAATCCAAACTGACATTAACAATCTTGTAGATTGGTCTGATAAATGGCAAATGAGATTCAATACATTAAATGTAAGGCACTTCACATAGGAAGAAATAATACAAAACATGTATACTCTATGAGAAAAAATTTCTCTAATCGAAGAGAAATATTAAAAGATACAGAGTTAGAAAAAGACCTTGGTGTGAATGTGGGCCCTGAATTAAAATTTTCCAAACACATAGAAATACAAGTAAATAAAGCAAACACGGTATTATGATTAATATGGAGGTCATATGAATACATGGATAAAGAAATGCTGAAAATTTTATTCATTGCATTAGTAAGACCTCATTTGGAATTTGCTAATGTGGTTTGGAGTCCAAGACTAATCAAGGACATAAAACTCATTGAGGGCTTTCAGACTACTACTAAGGTAGTGAATGACTTAAAAAAACCTTTCATATGAAGAAAGACTTAGGAACATTGACTTACTAAGTTTTGGTTTATCAACATACAAGAGGGGATATGATTGAAGTCTACAAATATACACATGGATTTTATTCAACGAACTTTGACCTACTAAACATTGCTCAAAATATCAATACCAGGGGTCATAAATTAAAACTCTTAAAAAAGTTTTGTAAAGACAAAATTATTTTAGTAACAGAATGGTGAATACATGGAATAAACTATTATCATCAATAGTGAATGCCCCATCTCTAAACTCCTTTAAGGCAATGTTAGATAATCTGTGGAAAGATTATAAATATTCTGTGGAATTAAGATGAATATTTATAAGGAACAGCTGACAGGTTTCAGACCTTAATATACTAGCTGAAAAGATATTATTATTATTATTATTTATTATTACAATATGAAGATTTAAACATTTATAAAAATGTACTGTATACAGAAATGATTTTAAAGTCATTGGTTTCTCATTTCCAAATTGTCAATAAAAAAATATTTCATAGAATATTTATAAGAAATAGAAACTCTTAAAAAGAAAAAAATGTTTTATTTCTATTTCTGGAATTCTCCAGTTGAACAGGGAACACATGAATCCTGATGAAAAGAAAAAGAAAGAAACTTCATCAACCACAGCTGCCATGAAAATTATCAATATCATTTCTCTTAAGTTTAATTTTGCACAATTCCTAATCAACTTAACATTTCCTGCAATTCACTAATCAAATATTTCCAAACTATTTCATTCAAAAGAATCAGTTTTTTTTTTCTTCTATTGTCTTTCTTCTTTTCTACTTTAGAATAAAATTATACTTTATGATAGCTAAGTGGTTACTTAAAATCATCATTTGTTCAAGTGAAATTCAAGGACTCATTCACACAAGGTAAAATTCCTTTAGAACATAATATATATATATTTACCCAAACCCTCCAATTAAGCAAGATGCAACACAAGGTCAATGGTGAGTTTAACAAGTTTGAATTCATAGTTTTCCTTCTCCTAGACCGGATGTCATACAAAAGCCTTAATATTTACCCATAGCTGGAACAAGAAAGTTGGATGCATACATTTCCAAAGGATATTAGTGCTATATGAATTACAAACATCCATGTCCAGTATTTGTATATCAAAAATAATATTAGGCATAATTGTTTAGTGATATAGTACATGTTGCAAGCTAATATACAAAACCATCTTAAGAAATAGTTAATTTCAAAAGATCTCCGATATACTCCAGAGGAGTCTCCATGGCGTAAGGGCTAACATGCTAGACTGCAACATCATAGTAAGCAAGTTCAAACTCTAGTCGCACTATTACATTCCCTTTCAGACTAATACCTTTGGGAAAGGTAGGAACCAAATTATCCTCCCAGCTATGTGTTAAATAGTACCACTACTGTTCTTTTGCAGGGATGGCTTTGGCATTAAATAGCTCATGAAGATTGATATGCTATTAAGTAAAGAAACTAAACAAAACTTGATATGCTCTATAATGAACAGTAAATACTATATGAACCTTTTTTCTTCAAAGTAAGTAACATTTATGATTAATAAATTTGTGATTTATATCCAATGAAAAAATTAAACTTAAAGCTTGCAACAAAACATTAAATCTCAAATACCAACATGAAAGCAAGAATCCACAATTTGAAATTTCTAAATGGTCCCTTCAAATTATTAAAATTGGTTGGCATTCTAAAATATTTGCAAGCGAGCTGAATACTTTGATAGTACCAAATGAAATAAGCAAATAGATAGTTATTAAAAGAATCTAGCATAAATTCTAGATAGTCAGTTAATAAATCAGTAAGTCTTTTTTGTCAGTAATTAAGAGAAGAAGAATTCCTAGATAAAATTCTTGATATATCAATGCAAAATGTTGAGAAAACAAGTTAAATGGGGGAGGGGGGGGATTGAAATACAAAATATTCTATAAATCAATCAGATGCCAATTTGGAAAATGTTTGGATCTAAAATGTGTATCTTTCAGAAATATTACAGTCAAATATAAGAAAGCATCTCATTATATAGGGAATCTGTTTTTGCTTTTTTTTTTTTTTAAATTACTACTACCAGGTGGGAAACATTTAAAAATAGTAATAACAGGTGTCTTAATACTAGTTGAACTAAATCTTAAAATGAGCTTAACTACCTCATTTTAAGTCTGACTTTTTATTTATTATTGGAAATATTTTACAGAGAAATGAAATGGAATACTGAAAGAAGAAAAAAAGAAGAAAAAAAAATAGAAAGAAAAAATAGAAAAAAAAGCATCAATTTATCTAATGAAGTTAGATGCAGGTGGAAAAGGCCATAAATATGGCCAATACGCTATGCACAAGAAATATAATAGAAAAATAGATATAGAAAAGAAAAAAAATAAATAAAAGATATGGAGATTAGGGAAGAAAAGAAAAGGTAGAAGTGTGATAAGTAGAAGAGAAGGGAGGGGAAACACAACAAGCTGGGGAGTAGGGGGGGTCTTCTAACTCTATCAGAGAGAGAGAGAGAGAGAGAGAGAGAGAGAGAGAGAGAGAGAGAGAGAGAAGAAAATATAACGGTGAGCTTATTCATCAGCACTGCATTGAGCTTTACATTGCGCAGTGATAAAACTATACATGCACCACACACAGCTTAAACAGTGCAACCTAGTTTGAAAATTGAGACTGATGTGAAAAATCAATATGCACTTTGTTAGAGAACAAATAAGTGAATGGAAGTAATTATGTGCTGTTGCTCTTAAGAGAGGTAGGATCACAAAGTTGGCATTTAGATACATTCCCTGCTCACAATCATGGCACTTAATAAGTTACACTAACATACTGTCTTAGTATTAATGCTGCATTCAAATAGATTCTAGAGCTGCTGCTGCTGTTGTTGTTGCACACCAATTTTTTTTGGGGGGGTGGTTGAACAGAATAGTTGGTGACAGAATTGGCACATCAACTTGCAATCATAGCAATGAAAGACAATGGTATAGGTGCAATGATGGACTCTGCCAAAGATCCAATTCATTACTAATTTTTCTCTTCTCTGTATTTTTGATAGACATCTACTCAACAAACACAGGGAATTCTTCAAGATATACTCACAGAAGACAAATGGTATTTCTTGTCGGAATTTTTTTTTTTAAATTAGGTATTTAAAACAATGCTTACCTCAGGACTGTAAAGTAAAGTAAAAAGTAAAGTTGTCGGGGCGGCCTAAAGTCGGTATCAGCCAAACAGCGAGGGAGTCTATCCCCTTTTCACTAGCGCTAGACTAAGGAGATTGTTTTAGCATCTGAGGTGGAGCGCCACACCTACCATCAGCTCCTTACTTTACCGCACAGATCCCTGTGCTACTCATAACGCTGAGTTGGCGAGGGCCGGTATCGAACTAGGAACCTTGTGGTTTCTAGCCAAACGCTCTACCGACTGAGCTAACCCGGCCCTAAAACTAACTGTACATTATATAAAAATAAATAAAATTAACATTACAGGTGTCTTTTCACATAGAAATGGTATTTACACACACACACACATTTTGTAGATATCTATTTTAAAGTGAATTCTTAGTGTTTGATATTGCTAGTACCACAAACTCCAAAAGGAATTGACCTACTAACTTTCTATCCACCAGTACTACATTTAGTAAGTTATCTTTATATACACTATATACTTGAGTAATGAAGAATTTCATGTAATGACCAATCCTTTATTCTAGCCACAAAAAGGTGTTTTGATTACATATAACATGTAATGAACTAAGTTTGTATATGTTCAAAAATATTTCATGTAATGAATGAACCCTTGATTTTAGGTGAAAAATTGGTCTTAAAAAATCTTTGACACCCATTTGTTGTCACAGGTAAGGATGTGACAGAAGGTTGAAAGCATGTGACATCCAGCGAGGATCAAACTTGCTTTTCAATAGTAATGGATCTTTGAGATTAGTTTGTTAACCATTAACCATAATGGAATGTCTTTTACACCAGTAAATACAGTATTTCTCATATTTAGGTATTTGTGTTGGGGGGGGGTTAAAATTCTTGCCTAAAATTTACTTCAGTCTTGATTAATGAAAAGAACAAAATAAGAAAAAGAAAATTAGGAAAATGGAAATGATGTGTAAATGTTGTAAGAGATTGGCAACATCCCCCACCCACCTCCTCCTCCATTGGATTTAGTATTTAAGGCAACAAATTAGACCAATCTGGCATGAAAATTTGAATTTTAGATCTTAAAAGATCTTCATTCTAATGCTCTATCTGCTAAACTAAAATGCAGAATAATCTGTATAAAAGAAAGATTGGAGAAAAAACAATTGAATATTGAGTAGAAAAAAAGAAAAAAAACAAGTAAATATTACATCAGTTTCTTCCACAAGAAAACTTTTATTAAAATGGTGCCATTCCAATTGCAATGGCCTTGTGATTTCAGTGTTAAATGCCTCAGTTATTTATATAGTCTACAATTCAATTGAATAAAACATAAAAAACATGAACCTATAGAGATAACCTAAGTAAAATAGAAAGTCTACATTTATAGCATTTGCATTCTACTTTTAAACCTTATGTAAACTCAAATTCAATGGAATCACACACATAAATGCAATTTTATTGGTTTTATTTCTAAAATTGTTTCGCTAAAATAAACCTAACAGTTATGGTGTTTTAACCAAGCATCAAGAAAATTTGGAGGGTAACCAACGATGAAAAATTTGCAGATAAGCAATCACTGTAAATTCAGATAGATGAAAAGTTAAGATGGCAGCAAGAGAGAAAAAAATTGAGAATGGTAAAAACAGATTTGATAAATTTCTGATTGTATTCACAATTTATTTGTTTGTTGCTCCTTCTTCGATTTCCCAAGGCCATATTGGAAATTTGTCTTTTGACAGAACTTGTCATTAGATGCTAATAATCAATATGGCTGCTTAGTGCTGTAGAGCTGAGAGCAATCTGCAATAAACTAGATACTGATGAAGTGAGGAATGATTGGGGAAGAGGGGGGAAATTTGTGGTTGACTGAGTAGATATACTACAGATTTGAATAAACTATATATATATATATATATATATATATATATATATGTTTTTTCATTTAATGGCATATCAATGTTCATGGGTTATTTTAATCCCAAAAGCCATCCTTGTTAAAGAACCAGTGGTGCTATGTAACTAAATACTGCTGAAGAGAGGAATAGTGGGAATGAGGAGGAAAAATTGTGGTAGACTGAATAGATATACAACAGATTTTAATAAACACACACACACACACATATATATATAATATATATATATATATATATATGGTTTAGTTTCTTTGTTTAATGACATATCAATCTTCATGGGTTATTCTAATGCCAAAGTCATCCTTGTCAAAGAACCAGTGGTACTATTTAATCTATAGCTAGGTGATGAAGGGTTTCATACCTTTCCCAAGGGTATTGGTTTGTTTTGTTTTTTGTTTAATGGCATATCAATCTTCAAGGGTTATTTAATGCTAGAGCCAATCTTTGTAGAAGAACAGTCATAGTATTATTCAACCCATAGATGGAGAAATGAGGGGGGTTCAGACCCAAGGGTATTAATTTGAAAGTGAAAGTAATAACGTGACTGGACTTTGAACAAGTTTACTGCGATACTGCAGCTCAGCATGTTAGCAACTACACCAGAGGGACTAACCCCTCAAGAGCATTAATTTCAAAGTGAATATAATAGTGTGACTGGAATTCAAACTCGTTTACTACAATCTTGCAATCCAGCACTATTAATTCTAGTCAGCAGCTTTTAGATTTGTGTGTCTATGTGTAATACCAGAATAGTTTGTGACAATTTTCACTTACTTGAAGCTAAAAGGATGCACTGCTTCACATGTCTTTCATCTAAGCAGCCATTTGTGATATGGATTTGTGCACATGCACAGGTTAGAGAGATCTTAATATTATTACTTACACTTATAAATATGCACAAGTTATCATGTACATAAAAACTCTTCCAAAACAATAGCATGGCACTCCTGAATGACAGTTGAGAGAACCAGAATGAGAGTGACACTTGGTTGGAGCATATAGAGTGTAATTTTGTGAGAGGGTTTGATAGAGAGAAAGAGAGAGAGAAGGAAGAAAGGAGTATTGTCTTTGTGAGTGAGAGGAAAAATAGAAAGCAAGCTCTGCTTTGACAAGTCAGAAGGATGGGACTTGCACCAGGAGAACTAACATGTCTTTTGCCATTTTTCACTACCACAAAAACAAGAAATTATTTACTTATTGATTGGTACTTTTGCCTAGGATAAAAGTGTAGTATCTGTGCACATAGAATTACCAGTTTTTTAGTATTATCTGCATTATTCGGACTATTGTCCCCATCTTTATTGTTATTTGTACAACGTTTCGTCCGATATGCCCTCAGGCCTTCTTCAGGTATTTCTTGTCGGACTCGGGAACCTTCTTTTCCCAAGTCCGACAAGGTTCCCCGAGTCCAACAAGAAATACCTGAAGAAGGCCGGAGGGCATATCAGCCGAAACGTTGTACAAATAACAAAGATGAGGACAATAATCCGAATAACGCAGATAATACTAATCATCAAGCCTCATTCAAACATTCAGAGAACCAGTTTTTTGGGGTTTTTTTTTAATATAACATAAAATGTGCTGATGAAAATAGTTATTTTTGAAGATATAAAACTTGATATTTCCTATTAAAAAAAAAAAAAAGAAGACAAACTAGATTTAAAAAAACATACATGATTATTTCAATTTTATCTATTTTCTTGCTCTATATTTACTTAGAATAAGCATGTGGTTTCATATAATCCCCCACACACACACACACACACACTAAGTTGATATTGTGATATTGCTTTTTCACTGTGCCATGGTAGGCTCACAACATAATACTGTATATATATTTTACTGGAGTGGACAGTAAAATCTAGGTTTAATTAATCTTAGAGTGAGAGAATACCCCCCTCTATATAATTTTCATGTATGTTATCCTGTTGATCTGTGTGTCAATATAAAAGGACATGCAAAGAAGTTTTAAACTACCTTTCAAATAAAGTAATAACATGTGCAAGTGTCCATATCCTAAATGAGAGAGTTATATGTAATTTCAGCTCTCTGCTCCAATCCTCTTCCAAGAAGATTGAGAGAGAGAGAGAGAGAGAGAGAGAGAGATCAAGCAGAAATGTAATAAGGCCTATTCCAGCCATTTGTAAAAGCCATCATACATCTAAGCTTACTGGTTATTCAAGTAAGCTCTAGATTAATTGGTTGATCCAGAAAAACAACTTAAATATAGCAATAATATTTGTACATTTATTAAAGAAATAATTTTAATGCATAATCTGAACACAAATATCTTATATGTAATGACTTAATTAAAATAGTTTTAAAAATTTGTTTTAGCTACAATTTATTCTTAAAATCATAGAAACCAAAATGAAATCAAGAAAAATGCTGTTTACTAATTGAGAGCTTACTTTTAATTAAAGATTTATATAAAAGACAGAATGTGACATATGGTCAATTTATTAAACAGTACATCTGGTTTGAAATCAGTTTTCCTTCTCCTAAACTGGTTACCATATCAATGCTAAGAGTCCTACTATTTACCCATAGCTATGAAGAGAAGAATTCGATTTACACCTTTCCCAATTAGTGTGAAGTGAAATGCAAACAGCTTCATCCAGGATTTGAACTCATCACAGATTCCATTTACTACAACGATAACCACTACACTACAAGCACCAAGTATACTGGCAATAAACTCAAAATTAATATGGAATTGGTTAACGAGCAACTAATAGGAAAATGCCTTACATCAAACTACCTCTGTCGGCAAAAGGCTTAATAAGAAGTTTCACTTCTTTTGCCTGAAAACTCAGCAAGCAGAAATATCTGACCAAGAAAAACCTTATGATAACCTAAATATTTCCATGGAGATTGTGCTTATTCAATTGATATTACATGATGTTGAATTTTAGAGTTCTATCAGGTCCATAACTAAAATAGGATTAAAGGATATACAAACCTTCTATCCATACAGTTTGGACCATTCATAAAATGTCAGCATAAATTTAGCAAGTCTGAGTATGCTAAGAGATCTTCTCCAGATAACTCTAAGCATATAGAGGATAACAAAAGCCTGCCAAGATTAGTAGAAATATCTATTTGTAGGGTGTCCTTTGTGTTCTAAACTTTCTAGCTAGTGAATGTACAGAGATTTACACTGAAGCAGCAAGCAAAGAAACAGTGAAATCTCCAAGGATTTATAATCAGTCAATAACTGGAAGTGCTAAACCCATTTCTAGATACAGCATCTTGACCCACAAGTCTATCACACTTCTTTTAAGTGGTGTTACCTACATACTATACTTCCTTGGAGAATAGATGTAATTTGATTACACAAAATGGTATCAGTAGAGTTGGTGGCAAGTGAAATCTTAAACAGTAGACAAGAAAGAGATTCAGACAGTCAAAAGGTGTGAGGAAAATGAAAAGAAAAAAAAGCAGAAATGGAAAACCCATCAAAATCAGTCCTTTTTCGGTTATTTCCTATAAGTCTAACATAAACAAAGGGGAACCACTCTTAACTGATAAATTATTTATTTATTTATTGATCTACTAGAAAAAAAGAAGTTAGGGTTAGGTTTAGGGTTTAGGGTTAGTTTAATGGGAAAATAAATAATTTATCAGTCAATAGTGGTTCCCCTTTGACCATGTTAGACTTATAGGAAATAACCCCTTTTTCTCCCTCCCCATTTGTATTATTACTGAGCAATATTCAACAAGGTAACCTATGTCCATGTTTTGAATTAGTCATTCATTATAGGGCCGGGTTAGCTCAGTCGGTAGAACATTCGGCTAGAAACCACAAGGTTCCTAGTTCGATAACGGCACTCACCAACTCAGCGTATGAGTAGCACAGCAATCTGTGCGGTAAAGTAAGGAGCTGATGGTAGGTGTAGTATTCCACTTCAGACGCGAAAATAATCTCCTTTGTCTAGCGCTAGTGAAAAGGGGATAGACTCCCACGCTGTTTTGGCTTTAGGCCACCCCGACGACTTTATATTCTTTAAGTGATTTAATTAAATACTCTACCACGATTATTGCACCTGCTCTTTACAGATCCATATATTTCAAAGTAATCTCAGTTAATAAAGTCATGAAGCAAGAAAAGAGGGTTTTTTCATTATTTTGCTTTTATCATTCAAAATGATAATGTAAATGATTATCAAAGTCAGATTTTATGTTATTACATCTCAAAATAATAATAATACAGTTGTGGAACATGAAAGTGACAGTGATACCAATCATAGTTGGGGTACTTGGAACAGTCCCTAAGGACCTAGAAAAGAGATTGGATAAACTGGAGATTAGAGAAAGAATTGAAACCATCCAGACCACAGCACTACTAAAACTGGCTAGAATATTTAAAAGAGTCCTGGAGACTTGCTGTCGCTAGGATTTCAGTGAAAAACCATCAGAACGGGTATGTAACACTTGCAAGGAATAATGATAATAATAAAGCAGAGTAAGAACTGAGACCATCCAGACAACTTTATTGTTGCAATCAGCCAGAATACTCGGAAGAGTCCTGGAGACCCGAGGAGACTTGTTGTCACTCAGACTCCAGTGAAAGACCATCAGCTAATGCTGGTGTTAAAAACTCACAAAGAAATAATAATAATAATGAAAAAATGGACAAATACCTGGACCTTGCCAGAGAACTGAAAAAGTTATGGAATATGAATATGAAAGTGAAAGTTATACCAATTGTAGTTGGTGCACTTCGAACAGTCCCAAAATGATTGGAAAAGGGTCTGGAATGTTTGGAAATCAGAGGAAGGGTTGAAACTATTCAGAACACTGCACTGCTGCAATCTGCCAGAATACTCAGAAGAGTCCTGGAGACCTGAGGAGACTTGCTGTCACTCAGACTCCAATGAAAGACCATCAGCTAACACTGATGTTAAAACTCAAAAGGAGATAATAATGATAATAATAGCAAGAGAGATAAGAAATGTTCCAACCAAAGTTATACCAATACCAGTCATTATTGGTACATTAGGTACTATAAGTAATAAATTAGTGCAGTTCCTAAAAGACATTGGATCAACCACAAAAGCTGCATTAATATAGAAATCAGTAATATTTGATACAGCAAGAATCATCATAAAAGTATTTGACATCGAAGGAAATTAGATGTAATTCAATATCAAGGACATAATTCCCAAATTTATTTATGTGAATTATTCACAATAATATGTATATTTATACAAATTGCCCTTTCACAGGAACTGCAATTCAATATTTCCCACTGGACAAAAGCACTTGAAAAGCTGTGTGTAATCATTGCAATAAAATAGAAGGTAACGTTGAAGAAGAGTATCAACATAGAATCAATATTTAAAGAAAATAGAACTTGTCAAAAATTTATTTACATAACAGGAGATGAATTTATTAAATGTATCTAAGTTTATATAAGTTTGAATATCACAAAAGAAAAATGTTTTTTGTTGTTTTTATTTAAAACTTCCTAATGTTTGCATTTACAGACTGGAGAGAGAAAAGCAACAATAAAAACACATTTGGATGGATAACCATATTAGGATCTCTAACTGGAAATACAAAGATCCACCATTTAATCACCATTGTAGTTGAATTTCATTCAGTTTTAGAATTCTACAAAATAGACAACAGTGTTTTTAGTTTTGTATGTATGCTGGCTTGCTTCTAAAATGATTTTTTTTAAAATACTCTTTATATATATATATATATATATATATATATATATATATAACATGCCAGATTTTGTTTTTTTACCAACAACATTTTAGAATCTATAAATCCAAGTTGGAATTTGAACAATTTTCATTTTATTAATAAAAAATGGATATCTTAAAAGTGAAAGTGAAAGAAGATATTGCTGTGTATAATGCATTTTCTAATTACATTTTTATGTTCATGTATTTTTTTGTTTTGTTTTGTTTTTTTTCACTTAATGAATTTGGCTTCCTTTTTTTTTATAATTAACAATTATTCAAAGTCATTTAAAGACATTAAAAAAGATTTCTACTTGTCTACCCAGTAAATGACATTGGTGATCTACAGTCACCATTGATTGATTAATGAACCTATACACTGGAATTTTAGATAAATTGATTCAAAATATAAAAACCTTAACAGAGTTACTTAGTCATTTTTTCCCCTTCAGGAGTTTTCTTTTTCAGTAACCATAAATGTTGAGTTTGTTTTGTTTTTTTTGTTTTTGTTTTTTATTCAAAAAAAGTTAAGGATCTTTTTTTAAATCATTGATCTTAATTCCTGTATATCTTAGCTTATTCAAATTGAAATTTTTCAAGCTACAGTTTTAAGGTGCATCATAGCAAATAGGGCAACATTTATAAACATCATAGGACTAAGTGAAAGGATTTGAATCAAAATATGCAAAAGGTTGTTTCTTTTTGTTTGTTTTTCTTATAATTCACAAATATTTTTTCAATATCAAATATATTTTCCCTTAAAATATATCCATCTAATAAGAAAGAAAAATGAAGATAACATTTTAAATTCTATCTACAGTTAGTTAACTATAAAATACCCAAGTACCATTTATATCATATATGAATATATAAAATCATTTAACTTTTCTTGTAGTCCTGATTGTTCATTTTTAATAATAAATGTAAATGTCAGTGTGTCACATTTTTTTAAACTTTACTCCTAGAAGTTGTATACCAAAATATCATACCATTTTTGAATCAGGTCAAGTCTGTAAGCAATTTAAAAACATTTCGAGCTAAAACTAGACCCAAAATCCTGAAATTTTGGATTTTAATTATTGCAATTGTTTTTGACAAGTTTTGACAAATAAATTTAGAAATAATTAAAATTAATTGCAAAATCCAGTGAAAGTCACCCATTAATAGAAATAATTGTTTGTACAGAAAGTAAGGACCCACATACATCAAACTGCATAAAATTAAGTTGCAACAAAAGAATTATCATTGAACTTTTAAAAAGGTAAGCTTAAATATTAATGCAATACTTAAATGCAGTGATCAATTTTGAGTTCTTCTGTAGTTTATTATTGCCTATCACAAATGACAGCAGGAGCTAGCTTAATTGCCACCCGATAGGGCGGCTTTTAAGTTTGTATTGTATAAATCCATATGTCCTATATTTTTAAGAAAATCTAAGTTCAATTTAATATTACAAAGTTGATAACTGAAACCATGTGACTGAAGGATAACACATTCTCTTAGTGAAGGTATAGCTCAGAATTTGATACTAAAGTGAAAATGAACTAACAATGAGAAGGTTATGATTATTGTTGTTGTTGTTATATTTGTGGTGGTTTATCTAGTAGTATTTTCATGTATTTCACTTGCCACCATACGAGTACCTATGATCATCACTAAGTCAAACTGTCTGTTGTATTGTAATGGTGTCTACTAATTCATATTGGTGCTACTGCTGCAAGTACAACTTGGACTAGTAATACTACCGAGCTGATACTGCTATGCCAGCTGAACGGCTGCTGCTACACTCAAAATTATTTCACATCTAATCCCCATGTTTTTATATAATAATTCTTATATTAGCCAAATACATTTCTCTTATGCATGCACACACACACACACACACACACACACACATCTGAACAGATCAAGCAACAGAGACAGCACTACAGTGCTTATTTGTTTCATTCTATGTGACTCTTAACATTTTTATTCTCAAGAATATAAACAGAATTATTAATGATTTCTAAAAACAATTTCTATTTTCACAGACCATGGAAGAGGTTTGGTTTATTTCATTAACAGCATATCAACTCCTTATGGGTTATTTAATGATAAAATTTGATTAATGTTTGATTATAATCATAACTTCATATTTTCAATGTTCCATTGCAGTTTTTTTTATTGTTTGTTTATTTTTTTAATTGCACTTTTTTTTATCTGTTTATAATCATGTTATAATCACAGTTACATGGTATCAAGTATTCCTATCAAATACTAATAATTCAAGTAACTATACATATTTAATAATAATCATTTGTTTATAGTTTGAAATATTCCAATCTAATATTCATTTTCATATAATGATATGGTTTCAAGTAACTAATAATAATTTTATTTTTATGTAATTACACTTGCTTTAATTTTTTTAATTATTCCTATTAATAATAATAATCCTTTTCAAGTGACCATAAAAATTCTTGGTAAACAATTATAGCTTCAATTAACTATTCTTAGTACAAATTATTTTCCTACAGTGATATGGTTTCTAGTATTCCCATCTAAAATTAATCATTTTCAAATAGATGGTTTGGTTGGTTGGTTTTTTTTTTTTTTGGCATATCAACCCTTGGTGGGTTATTTAATGCCTAAGTCTTTTTTCAATCAATTATATGGTTTCAAGTAACTATTCAATAATGATAATCATTTGTTTGCATACAGTTATATAGTTTCAAATACTCCTATTTAATACTATTCATTTCTGAAAAAAATCTATTTGACCTATAGATGGAACCTTAACAGGTACTACTATTGCAGGTCAAAGTGGGACTGGGAGTAATGACAAGGGGTACTCCACAATCCACAGAGCTCCAAAATTGGAGCCTCACTACCAGATGCAGTTTAGTATTATATACAGAACACTAATTTTTTTGTTCAGTGGAGAAGGGGGTCATTACCCCTGTGTAGGGGTTATAGTTGGTATATTTCAAGCCTTGACAACAGGATGGCCATTGAAAAGGATAAAAAAAATCATACATATATTATGAGTCATAGCAATTGATACAAAGCTTTAAGTAAAGGTTAAACATTCATTATAAGCTGTAAAAAGATATAAATCAGAATAGATTTATATCAAAATATCTATAATTTCCAAGCTGCTGTCAAATTTCATACATCCTTAGTGAATGCCCAAATAACCAAGTTTTTATTTTTTTATACAGATTTATTTATAACATTTTTATATTCAAACACAAGTGAATAAGTGAGTTAAAAGAAAAAAAGATTTTTACCAAAATGTGGAGAAATGAACAGGAAATATAAAGAGGAAAAGTAGAGGAATGAAATATTAAGACAAGAACGGGGGGGGGGGGAAAGAAGAAAAAAAGGAAGCTGCTGATGTGAAAATGTCTACAGTGAGTCTGTAAAGCGAGTGCCAAGAGAAATCAATACTCGATTCTCAGAGACAAAAATTATTCACTGTCAAATAATAACATCTATAAATATCTCAGCGGAAACGGCACAGATGTTCAGTCAACAACGTTTGCATTTGGACTTTTTGTGGCCAAAGTGTTGGTTTTTCAACCAAAATAGAGAGTAGAGGAAATTAGCTTGACTTTTGAATAAGAGACACTTGGCATCTACCCATTTAAAACAATAAGTATAAATAAAACAGTAGATATGGTAGTGGTTAAACATTATTTAACATTTTCAATACATTTTAAGAGCTCTTTAGAATTAAGCTTTAAACAATGATATTTCTATTGTCTATCTTTCGTTTTACTTCACTAAAAAAATTTAAAAAAAATTTTTTTTTTTTTTTCAAAATTAGAATTAAGAATTAAATTTTAGAAAAATAAAATGTTTAAATCCATACTTTAGTCTCAAATGTACATATCAAAGAAACTAATATATATTATTAAAATACATATTATGTGTTGTGTGTGTGTGTGTGTGTGTGTAACCATAACCCATTAGAATCAGAATATCATAGCATGATTTTTATTAGAATAATATACTTAAAATGCTCTAACTTAGAGAGTAATACAATTTTCAGTCCAATTTGTAACTGAATGGTAAGTTGTTTTTTTTTTGTTTTGTTTTTTTGGGGGTGGTACTAAACATTAATCATTTATATTCTGAATATTAAACAAAACAACTATTAAAGGGTAATTAAAATCCTTCACTTCTTTTTAAATAGACGTATCAATATCATCATGGACCACAGTAACCCAATGGGTTCAAAGGTCATCTAGTTATATTTTAAACTGTTTATTTTCTAAATGAATGCTATTCATCAAAGTAAAACTAGAGAATGACGCATGTTAAATGAGTGAGAATTTAATGATAGAAAGGAGGATCACTTAAAATCTCATTTTGGAACTCTACTATTAAAAGGTTTTAATTCTCCCTAAATATAAAGAGGTTGACTATTTTGTGCATGAAAAACACAAGTTATTATGAAGAGATTGCAAATATTATGAAAAAGCAGCCAGAAGTTAAATTTATGAGGAGTTAAAAAACACAGTAAAATAAACATGCAATTTTGTGAGTATATTACTGAAAGTACTAAGTGCCATTAGTAACCAACAAGTAATGAAAATACCAAACTCATAATACGTTTATGTCTTTCCTCTTTTAAAAACAGAACTTGATATCAAAAACTAAAGTTCTTTTCTATTCTGAATAAAATATGTCGAGTTGCGATAAATTTAATAAAATAAATGAAAATAAGGACACTTAATTCTTAAAATTTGCTTTAGCAGTACAAAATAAAAATATTCCGCAGCCTTGAGCCTGAATATGTTTATTCAAAATTACAAGTCAATAAAGAAAGCAAAATTCATACTGTTCATTCCTTAACAGTCTGTCAGTCTCCAAATACAGAATAGATTTTTCTTATACATTTACGTTGCAAGAAATATGTCTCACTTTGGATTCATCTAAAAACTAAATTTATGAGATTAATTTTACCGCATAATTTTTGTTTTTATATTTGCCTAAAAATCTTTTTAAAAAATAAGTTTAAAAAGAAATAATAAAAATAAAAAAAATGAAAGGTTGACTAAATAATTCTCGAATATATTAACTAAAAATAAAATATCAATTTTAAAAAGTTGTCTTTTTGGAGTAAAAAGAATGTCGAGCTTAACCGTTTAACCCTTAGTCCTTGAGTCCAGAGATACCATGTCCCATCATGGTGTAATGGTTAGCAAGCTAGTCTCACTGATCCATTAATACTGAATAATGAGTTCAATCTTCACTGGATGCCCCATAATTGTGACCTTATGTTCCATTCAATTAGTGGTGAACAGGTTGGGTAAATAACTACCCTGTACCTGAACAAACAAAAAAATCTTGCTCAGGGACACTTTAAAGCTATCCCATCAGTCCATTAAAAGAAAGATTGTGAATGCTCATTATATTGAATAAATTAAATTGATTGAATTTAATGGCATGTCAGCTCATATAGGGTTATTTCATGCCAAGAGATTAGGGAATTGCTCTTGAAGATTTTTTACTACTTATTAGCGAGTTCAATCCTGGTTGAATGTCCCATACTTGCAACCTTGTGTTACATCCTACCCGTGGCGAAAGGGTTGAATAAATACCTACTATAGAGAGTGGACATCCTATCATAGTGTAATGGTTAGCAAGCTAGTCTCACAGATTCATTACTACTAAATAGCGAATTTGATCCTGGAGTGATACCCTGTATTTGTGACCTTATGTAACATCCTATCCGTGGCAGATGGGTTCAGTCAATACCTATGACTACTAAAGAGAACTCTTCTTTAATGGAGATAAAAAAGAAAAGTTTTATGATAATGATGGTAAATAATAATACTGTAAAAAGAGTATAAAGATGGAAAGGTTGACCATGAATGTCAAATTACATTCAAAGTACAATTGCAATTGGTGTCATTGAAACTATATAGACAATAATAAAAGTCAGTTGAAAACATAAATATCTAAAAAGACATTCTTTTAGAATTTAAACCAAGACAAGTTTTCATGATAATTGAATGATATAATTTGGAAATAGAAGACATTCACATTTCTCTCTTTTGTAGATTTTATATAGAAGAAAGAAAAAAAGAAAAGAAAAAAAAGAAAAAAAAAAGAAAATTAAAAGCAGATAATAGAATATAATAGTTAAGTATCAATACAGATTATAAGCCTTTGTTAATACTAAGAAGCTGTTGTAATTTCTAACACTTTTTCTTTCCTTTTCTTTTTTAAAATTCAGGAAAAAAATTCTGCAGGGTTCGTGCATTTGAAAGGGAGAGCCACTGCGGAAATTGAATAGCAATGTTCCCAATAGAAATGTTGGTGCTTGCCGGAAATTAAAACTATCCATATTGATTGGTAATTTAAAATGCATAATAAAAAGGCTTCAATATATTGAGTTTTTTTATGAATTGATTCCATGTAGCTTGTATTGTTAAGCAACTAGCTTTTGAAAAAGTTAGAAGAATTTTCATTATTTTTACTAACAACCTCTCCAGGATCATTTGGTTAATGTTTTGAAAATTTTACAGGTTCCTTAACTGAATGGGACAAACCGAGATAATTACTTTTATTTATTTTTAAATTAAGGTTTACTTTAAAAACAACAGACAAGGTAAGTAATGGAATATTGTTATTTTTCTTACTGCAAATAATCCTTGAAAAGTTAAATAATTATTATTTGAGTGAATGAGTTAATGTGTGTGAGAGTATGGAGTGAGTGTGCATAAAATCATCACCAATTACCTTTGGGTGTTAAGCAAGAAACTGATTTGACAGGAGAGAAAAAAAAAGAAAAGCTATCACAGAATGAATCAATGAGTGATTCAGATTAACAAGAATTAAAAGTAGGGAAAATAAGTTTATTTAAACTAATTAAATAATTTTCCTCATAGTTTATCAAGGTTGTAAAATGAATTTTTCAAAAAATGTTATGGTTATATATGTAATTGGAAAACATGCATAAAAATAAAGATGTTACCCAAAGAAAATGTTTGTTTTCTCAAATATTGATCTTGTTGCAAAAAATGATTTTTACATTAAATGATTCTCAACATAGAAAATTTAAAGGAAAATTCAATTAGTGGGTGTCAAATAGTTTTCCAAATTATTTCAAATATTTTTTTTTAAACTGTAAAATTGTGAGAAGAAACAGAAGATTTGTTTCAATCTACTCTCATCATCCTCATCATCATCAAGGCATGCCAACAGCATGGATTCCCTTGACACTCTCTCACCATCAGTAATCACTCTTAGCAAGTCTTATAGACAGCACCTTGTGTCTTCACAAAGTTAATAATTGTAAGTCTTTGCTAGATGGCCAACACTGGTATGTTCATGCATAAGAGACCATAGGAGAACGTTACTTATAAGTTCATCCTTACTTCTCCAGCCACCCCCAGCATGTCTTGCTCATCTTACTTGAATGGTTTGTGAGATGGAAGGTAAATGGATGTACAGCAGCTGTTTTATGAGGTTTATGCTGCTTCCAGGATTTGTTCAAAACAGCACAGCATCCTTGTGTAGTTCCCATCTAGCTTTTTCCACAAGTGTTTCGTTAAAGTCCAAGTGTAGCAACCCTACATGATTGGTTGGTGTCTTTGTCTGATGGTGTATCAACCTTCATGGGTTATTTAATGCCAAAGCCACCCTTGTAAAACAGTATTGGTACTATTTAACCCATAGCTGAGGGTGAAGGTGTTCATACCTTTCCAGAGGGTATTAGCCCAAAACTAATAGTGTGACTGAAATTCAAACTCACTCACTATAATATCATGGTTTAGCACATTAGCCTTCATGCCACAGGGATTCCCTACAACCATACAGTAGTACTGACATGGCTACAGCTCTCACAAACACAAAATAAAAATTAAAAAATGATAAATACAGAAAGTGAAATGAATACAAAAAGGGAAGATATCCAACTAAAATATAATCATGAAAATTTTGAAACCTTGCTTCATAGGATAAATTATGAGAAGTGCATTCATTTGGTATTATCTGCATTATTCGGACTATTGTCCCCATCTTCATTGTTATTTGTACAACGATTCGGCCGATATGCCTTCCGGCCTTTTTCAGGTATTTCTTGTCGGACTTGGGAACTTTCTTGTCATAATCGGGAGCCATCACGGAACTTTGAACCTGGACTAAATAAAGGGTTAGGTTTAAAGTTCTGTGATGGCTCCCGATTACGACAAGAAAGTTCCTGAGTCCAAGAAGGTTCCCGAGTCCGACAAGAAATACCTGAAGAAGGCAGGGCATATCGCCCGAAACGTTGTACAATTACCAATGAAGATGGGGACAATAGTCCGAATAACGCAGATAATACTAATCATCAAGCCTTATCTCAAACATTCAGAGAAATAGTGCATTCATTTATTCTACATCAAAGTGCAGAAAGAGAGAGACTGCATTAGTGAATAAGGAAATATTGTATGTAAAAAGTCCCCAAGTAACCTTTAGCTAGAAACAAATAATGACATAAGATAGAATCAGTAAAGTCCATCAGTTGTGTAGAAGGAAACATAGTTTCAGTAATAGAGTCACAGCCTACAATTTGGATCCAGAGTCCATCATGTTCCATTAGTTGCCAACTGATATTGCCAGAATAACTAATACAACAACTGATGCCCATCTTTGCTGCTGCTAATATTGCTCAACAGTTTTATTCACTCAGACACCTGACAGAATTGATCAGGATTTACAACTTACAAATGATAATCTTTACACAAAAATATACAACAAGGAAAATAAACCTTTTTTTTTTTTCTTATAACACCAAACTCAGGTTTTTTTTTTTTTGAATGCATGTAATGTTTTGAATTTTAGTTATCACTAATTCATATAGACTAATATACTTTATGTATAGATTCAGGGAGGGGGGAATAATTTTTTTGGAAACTTTCTTTTCCTGCAACAGATAGTAGAAAAAACAAGTTTCAAAAAATCTATTATCATAAGTTGCTTTTTTTTAATCTTTACATAAAATATATATGAATTAACAATGACCAAAATTTAAAACAGTATCTATTAATAATGGAGATTTGGTGTCTATATGTAACCAAAACTATGTCACTAATTTTTTTAAAAGAGTTAACATCATAGCATGGATTTGCACAAAGGTTTTTAGTTGTATATTAAAAGAACTACAATCCAAAATTATTTTTATCATTCATTATATCACTCTTTGCAAGTTTTTAACACCATTTTTGATTGGTGGTTTTTCACTGGAGTCTGAATGACAGAAAGTCTCCTCAAGTCTCCAAAAAGACTTAAGTATTCTAACTGATCATAACAATGTTGTTGTCTAGATGGTCTTGATTCTTCCTCTGATTTCCAGTTCATCCAGACTCTTTTCCAAGTGTTTGGGAATCATTCAAAGGGCACCAACTACAATTGGTATCACCATGTTTCACAGATTTTTAGTTCTCAGACAAGGTCCAGGTATTTGTCTATCTTTTTGCTTTCCGTTAGATGACAAGTTTTTTGGGTTTTTTTTCTTGGTCAAGTCTTCAGGCCGGATTAGCTGATCTATTTGCATCTCAAAATCCCATTATTATTATTATCACTATTATTATTAAAATGATTTTTCTATTTCCGTTTTATACTTTACAGATACATATTTGATTAAAAACACAAACTATGTAAAAATCTATGCAAAATATACATGCTAATTAAATATTATTGAATTTTTATATAGATTTTAGGAAGCACTAATAGAGTAATGGTTGGAATGGGAACAAGGCTGCTTGCATTCACATAGTGAAAGATATGAATCCAACTATTCTCCCTCCAGATATGGGTAAATAGTAGGGCAGAATGTATTCTTTAACCTTAGTATGGCAATTAGTCTAGAAGGAAAACTCTGAATTCAAGCCTGTTAAACTGCTTAAAAATTGACATCCTGTTCATGTGGAGGGGTATAGATAAGTAAAAAAAAAAAAAAAAAGAAAAAAAAAAAAAATAAAGAAATTAAAGAAAAAAAAAAAATCCTGATTTTGATGCCAACCTCACTCTATTTGTCCCCAGTGGAACTTGTCCCCTTGGAACTTTCCACTGTACTCTCCCCTTTATTACTGGGAGTAAATCTGAAGTCAGTTTTATCATTTTTTCAAATGATCATATATAGGGAAACAGACATGATATCTGATAATTAAAGTAAATTTTGCTTAACCTTAGTTTGTTTTAGTGGATTATTTAACTGACAAAATCACACTAGTAAAAAAAAAAAAAAAAATTTCTTTTAAACTTAATTATTTTGTCAATAATAATGTACTTCTAGTTGCCGGTTTAGCTCAGTTGGTAGAGCATCTGGCTGGGAACCTTAAGCAACTCACCGTACAAGTAGCACAGTGATCTGTGCGGTAAAGTGATGAGCTGATGGTAGGTGTGGCGCTCCACCTCAGACACTAAAAACAATCTCTTTGGTCTAGCGCTAGTGAAAAGGGGATAGACTCGCTCGTTGTCTGGCTGATATTGACATTAGGCTACCCCGACGATAACAAGTTGCCATAAGTATGAAAAATAGATTTGTTCAAAACTAAATAGAGTTGCCATACAATCCGATTCATTTTAGCCTTGTGAACATAATTGATAAAACACACATACGCGCGAGCGTGCACACACACATACACAGCAACAACAACAACAGATTCAAATTCTGAAGATAGCAAGTTTTGATAAAGTGAAACTAATTGTTTTAAAATGATGACTTGAGAATATCTTAGTGCAGATTTTTGTTTCTTTTCTCTTCAACTCTTCTTGGTGAATATAGAATTTGAGGAACTAAACAACTGTTCTAGCATTGTCCTATATCCTATTTTTCTTCTTTCTTATAGTCAGAAATCAAATCAATATCATTATTATATTTCAATGGTTCACCAATATTTATTACCATTAAGCCAGTTTTTTTTTTTTTTTTTTTTTTTTTTTTAGCTTTTGAATGCCAAACATTAGGCATAGAAATATCAGATGCCAACACAATTATACAGCATCAATGGGAAAAATAATAGCTTTTTTCTTCATCCCACACTACTACAATTGTTACATAAGGCTTAATGCATCTGTTTGTGTAGAGATAGTAGTCAAAGAACAAACAAAAATAACAAGACTTAGAAAATAATAAGAGAATCTTTGTCTTTCTGTTAAGAGTATTTTATAGTTATTTCATACTTAGAACTTTTAGGAAGTATTTCATATTAAGAACCTTTGATGGAGACTGACCTCACTTTTCAAAAAGGGCAAGAATTCAATATTTTTCAAGTCATCTGCCTGTCAGTAATACGTCATTGATTTTGTCACAGATACATCATGTTAGATTTTTTTTTCTTTTTTAAAGTTATTAGTCCAGGTTAAAAGCATGGTATGGGTAACCCAAACTTTTTAGATCTTATTTTTTCAATGCAAATATCATTGAGGAACAAAAAAAGTTTTAAACAGGCCAAAACCTGGTCCATTTACCAAAACTTCTCTTGTTCCCCAATGATACTTGCATCAGAAAAATAAGGTCTAAAAAAGAAAGAAAAAAGTCTAGTTTAGGGTTACCCTTACCACGCTTTTGACCTGGACTATATGTAGAAAAGCCAACCTTATTGTAATTGAATATGTGAACAAAAATAAGATTTAAATAAGTGAATACTTTTTGCTTTATAATCATGAACTTCTGAAATGATTTTAATGAAAGGAAAGAGAACTTTCTTAAATAACAAATAAGTCAGTAGTTATAAGTATAAAATTTCAGATTTTTGAATTAAGGTAATAAGATACAAAAGAATATAATCAGATACTTTAGATTCAGTCATTTCGATTCTAACTACTTTTCTATTATCGAAAAATCTATCGGATATAAAATAACATTTTACCATTCATTAGTCAATTTCTTCATGATAAAAGATTCTTTAAATAAATTTATTTCTAATATTAAAATTTTTTAACTGATCAGAACTGAATGACTAAGTTCATAATTTTACAAACTGCAATTATGCTTAGTTTAGATATTTAATAAAAATGCTTAAGATTTTTTTTTTAAATCATCAGAAAAATTACATTATTTTGCAAGAAAGCAGTGAATTCTAAATAAAAGTTAATAGATTCAAATCTAAAAAAATAAAAATTACAAATAAAAGCCTCATTATCAGGTAGTGCCAATTGCACGGATCCCCTTGACTCTTTCTCGCCATCCCTATCAGCTCTTGGTCAATCTTCTAGACAGCATCCAGTGTCCACACAGATTAGTGTAAGTTTTTGCTAAGTGGCCAACACCAATCTTGTATTATTCCTTTCTAGATTTTTCTTTAAGTGTTAATACCAATAAAAATGCCAAATTCTCTAAAGAAAGTATTAATTATTCATTTAAAAAACTTTTAACAGATGCAGCTGACTCGTTCAATATAAATATAATTAATTTTCTTTTCAATTTCTAAGGGAAATGACCAGTTTAAGGTTAAGTTGAGAATAGTCAGAAAAATCGACTAGATAGCCAGAGAAATGGCTGAACCCATTGCTGAAAGGGGAAACAAAGTCATAGACATTTCTGAATAATAAAAGATGCAGTGAAAATAGATGACAAAACCTGTGAACAATGCCAAACATTTACCACATAAGTAATTGCAGCTGCAAGTTTAATCTGTGTGATCATGTACAAGTAATATATATATATATATATAAAGACCACACAAAGAAATTATAGCTCACAAAGTAGAAACCTCCATAATATACATCTCACTCATTATAGACAAAAAAACAACTTATGTAGTGTATATGTAATTATATTAAAGATAAATTCTTTATTACATGTTTGTGCTGTTCTTGAGAATTAAGTAAAATCTTTATATAAAATCCTGAAAAATCTGTTTCAGTATTAGAATGAAGTTTTACAGCATTTTTTTTTTATTCAAATGGTAAACTAAAGAAATAAAAGAGAGAAGTGAAAACAAAATCTCATTGAATCTAGTTCAAAGAATAAATGTATTAAAATTACATTATTTAAAAAAAAAATAAAATAAAATAAATAAAAATCATATACATATTATAAAAACACTAGTCCAAATGTGTTAGAATATTACAGTAGCATAATGATCATTAGGTTAGGCTAGCTTAGCCAGACCATTACTAATGAGTTCAATTCACTCTCAGTCCTCCATTATTTTATCCTTGTGTCAAAACTAATCTACACTTAGTAAATACTACACTTCAAATCCTGTTAATTAGTTAAAATGACATTAAAAAACAAAAAGAATTTATCTTGGGTGATTTTCTAATAATTTTCTCAGATTTTAATATTTTTTTATATATTTGAATATTTTTGTGTTAATCAACAGAAAGAAGAAATTAGTGACAAGAGTTTTTCACAAATGGTTGTAAAAGAAAGAAGTTTAAACAAGAGGCATTAAAATAAATGTATCTTTAATTTCAAGAAATTCTATTCTCTCTTTATAACGTGCAATGGAGGCTATTAAATCCTGTGAGAATCCTTGAACACTGTCTATATAACTTCCTGAAATGCGATCCACAACACCCCAAGATCAAAAAATATAAACATGGCCCAGCATCTCATTCTTTTATAGGCAATTAATCAAATAGCACTTTAAAAGAAGCCATCGTCTCAGCATCAGAAAAGAACCTAACCAGAAATGTTTCCATTTCCTCTATGTTGGCCAGCAGCAGCAGCAGCAGCAGCAGCAATCCAACAGGGAAAGACATTAAAACTAGATAAAAGCAAACCTATAAATAAAAGTAGACTTATCTTCTAAAATTTCAGTTCTATCAACACAACTAAGAAATCACTTAAGAAAATCACCTCCTAAGGTAATAAAAGACTGATAAAGTACATTATAAAATGAAGAAGAACTCAAACTATTATCAACTGTTTAAAGACCACTTGAGAAGTAACGATGAAACAAGGCAATAGTACAAATATTTGATTACAGCAGTCTTGTAGAACTTGTTGAAATGTGCAATATTTGAGATTAGTTTCTCAACAAGTTCTTCCAGTAATAAAGATAATTTCCACCAAAGATTGGAAAGTTGAGTCTAACACAATCACAAAAAAAGAGAAAGAAACATCAAGCAGAGAAGATAAATAAGAATGAGTTGAACTTTAAAATTATTCTTATCCACAATCCATTAATATACAAATCACAGTAATTTATTTTAATCTAAATCTATAAAACTGACCTAATCCAAAAAACTATCTGTGCTTGAATATATTTCTTTCAGTTGGCAAATTCACTTCATTTTGTAAACATCCATTTTGTGTGTCATAATGGTTGATATCAAGCATCTAGTGTAATGACAAGTGTGTGTGTGTGTGTGTGTGTGTGTGTGTGTGTGTGTGTGTGTGTGTGTGTGTGTGTGTGTGTGTGTGTGTGTGTGACCTCTAATTTTCAGCTGTCACCACTGGTTAACACCTGCAAGCTTTTCTAGCCACTACATAGCTTTCTCTACCAACAAGCCCAATGCAGCAGTGTCATGGTGACACACACACACACACACATCAACTGGACACTTTAGAGACCCAGGCTAAACTACAAGAGATTCAGGGGAGATCTTCCTCAAGATATGAAGCATACCAAACCCACCAGTATATGGACATGTCCTGATGCCCATGAACAAACTTCAAGCCATGGATCATCTAGGCTGAGAATGTTCTTAGTCCACAGCCCAATTCCTATAAGGATTTATTAAAAAAATGGCTAGAAATTTCCTTTTCATTTAAAGTTACCTGTTATTTCCCTAAAAATGTTTAATATTACATTTAAACAAAGGCTATCGTTTGGGGCGGATTAGGAAAACGAATGTGACTTCCGGGCGGGTGGAATGAGGCGGTATAGGAGTTAAGAGTTAAGGAGCACCACTGGTTCTGAAAAAGGCTAATGGGAGTCGACCTGAAAGAAAATATGGAGTGTTGCCCCAAATGTTGATTAGTGCTGCATTCAACACTTTTCTGATACCAGATGTATTTACTCAACAAGCAGGATGTGATGCAAGGTCAATTTGTTAAATAAAGTACAGCTGTCTAAATTCAATTTTTTCCTTCTCTTATATTGGTTGTTTTACTAAAGCTAAAGAACCTGGTCAGGCCTACAATTTATTAGGGGAAGAAGAGATGGATTCATGCCTTTCTCAAGAGCATCATCTTGAAGTGAAACACAAACAGCATCATCCAGGATTTGAACACAAGTTGCCAATTCCATTTCCTTCAATGGTAATCATTACGCTAAGCACTTGCTGATGCATCAATCTTTACTTTTCCTTTGGATCATGCCAGCTAGACAGAGAGATAGAGAGAGAGAGAACATATTGAATAGACAACTCAATTTTTCTATAGATATGACCAAGCTAGTACCCTGGAGAGGAACTCCAGCTATGTCTTTGTGTAGGACCCACATGAAGAAAGACAGTTGTCAATTATAAGTGCAAACCTAATTGACAATACCATTCAATATCCTCTTATGAGGTTAGACTATAGCTGTTATGATTGATGGTTGCTAATAATTATATATATATATATATATATATATATATATACACATATACACACACACACATACATATATACATACATACATACACTCACTCACACACACACGCAAGTGGTCTCAAAAGTGCTGGGGATGCAGAAACACTGTTGTGTTTGTTGTGTATGCATCTGCCTACAATTCACTGCCACACTCAATCTTGGCTCAGCATCTATTTCTGATGGAGCTCCTGATTGACACTACCACGAAGTGTGAAGTTTGTGACATTATTTGGTTTTAGAATGCAAAGCGCATTAAACCAATTAAAATTCATCACCAATTAACAGAAGTAAATGGCAAGCCGTGCATGGATGTCAAAAACATCCACAAGTGGTGTAGGGAGTTTGTAATGATGATGAGGTCCAATGCTTCCACAATGACAAGGCTGCAAGTTGGTATGACATGGCCATATAAAAATATCCAGCAATAAGAATCGGTATCTAATCCCTTATGAAGTGGAAAAAAATATACTTAGGAAATTGTTCAAAGTCAATGGGGGAAATTCCTACAATTACAAATGCCAATTCTACACAAATTCTCAAAAATCAAAGCAAATGATAATGTTATTTAACTATCTTGTTAATCTAGAACAGAGTTTTTCAACCAATGTGCCGCAGCACACTAGTGTACTGTGAAGCTTCCGTGGGTGTGCCATAAGTGTTAAGGACGGTTGATCATCCTCTTAGATTTTTATTCTATTACTTTACTATTTTTGTCTTAATTGATAAAAAATATACTATTATAATATTAGAAATAAAATTACATTGTTTTTTTTTGTTTTGTTTTTTTACACTTGTAGCACATTTTCACTATTCCTTTTCTTTAAATGATTTAAATATATGTTTATATACTAATGGTGTACCTTGATCAATTTATTGTCCAGCCCACTGTGCCATGAGATGAAAAAGGTTGAAACACTCTGATCTAGAACACTCTTTAAAGCTGAATATGATAAAAAAATTGTATTTAATTCAAATTTCTGTAAATGCAGTATTTAACAAAGAATAATAATTGTTCTAATTGTCTGTGGTTATTTTCATCATCAGTTTCTAACTGTGAATCAATGTATTTCTTTAAAAATCAAACTCTCTTTTCTGTCTATTCTAAAAATGACTGAACCCAAATAAACCAATTTTCTACTAGTCTTTTTTTTTCCATTGCTTTTTTAGGAATGCTAAGCATGATCCACAGCCACCCTGAAGAGTATCTGTGTCAGCTAACAGTGCACTGTGGGTCATAATAGCAAGTATCCTTGGCTGCTCTTGATATCTAGACACAATCAAAGAGGGCAAGAGGCAAAGATAGCCAGTCAAAGTTGACTGAACAAATGGACATGGTGTTGTAAAAAGCAGAAGAAAAAAAAAACCTCCTAAGGGGGTGGAAAAGCAGATAGAAATCATTCAATTGAAAAGAAGAAGTAGAGAATGGAGAAGATGAAGTGAACAAAGGATGACTCAATGTTTCCAATACAAGAAAAAGAAAAAGAAAAATGTATAACAGACTTTTTTTCTTTCTTTAAACCAAGGAACTAATATCTTGGGAGGAAGAGGAACCTAAATATGTTATCTGAGTGAAAATACCAAAATAGTATTTTTTGAAATGGCAAGCAACAAATATGAATAATAAAAGAGCAGTGTAAAACCATTACACTCTGATGGTTTTGGTTGAATCAAAATATAATAAAAGTATAATGTATATCCTAAGAGGAAATATTTTATCAGCCAAAATCACAGTAAATATTTTATAAATAACCCAAGGTAAGGTTAAAAATATTATAGGTATTTTAGGTTTTGTTTTGTTGTTTTTTTACTCAATTTTCTCAACCTACAAACTGTGTTAAATTATCATCATGAAGTATTTCAAGAGCAATTTAAAGCTTTGATTTGTGAACCTTTAAACAAGAATATTTAACTTCTCTACTTCAACAGCAACAGTTTGTAATAACTTAGTTAAAATATAATCAACCTGTTATGAAATCAGACCTTTATTCTATAATAAACATTTTACAATTTGATTTCAATTATGTCAAAGGTTCCTTTGTTTAATGGCATATCAACCCTCATGGGTTATTCTATGACAAAGCTATCCTTGTAGAAAAATAGTAATGGTACTATTTAACCCATAGCTGGGGGGTTGAGGGACTTCATACATTTCCCAAGGGTTTTATTTTCCCAGTACCCCACTCGTACCGGGTCAGGCACGAAGGCCCTATTTACGTGGGACCACCCACAAGCCGAGACTCATGGGTGGCAGGTGGAAAAATTGTGTCGATCCTGTCGGCATTCCCCCTCAAGGGGGGCGCCTCAGGCGCTGGGCAATAAACCCAGCCCTGCCCTTTAAGTCAAGGGGGCAGGTATTGCCTGGAGGGATGGCCCTCTGGGATCGACACTATTAATTTACCATCTCACCAATCCAGTGGCCGAAGCTCACTGGATCCCCGCCTGAGCGGGTAGGCTTATTCCCAAGGGTATTAGTCCGAAAGTGATAGGTCAACCGCATTTCAAACTTTCTTACTATAATGTCACAGACCAGTACACTAGCCACTACACTATGAGGACTCCACTGAATTATATAAAATTAAGATACATCTTTCTTAATAAAAATTCAAAATTTTTCTTTGATAAAAATTACTGCGATGAATTCCAAACTATCTACATAATAGCTTACTTAATCTTTAAAACTAATAAACCATTGTGAATAATGTTTACTGCATTAAAAAAGGCTTGAAAATAAAATTTTAAAAAATCTAAACAATTATAGACAATAAAATATCTTAAATCAATACATACCTTTGTCTTATCTTTACAATAAGCAAGAATTTGCAGTTGTTTCAAAGAAAAACTGTAATTCCTAATATGCAACTTTCATTCTCACACTAAAAATAAACTCTAAGCAAAAATTGTAGAGAAATGATTGTGATGCTTATTGAAACTATTCACAATCCTTCATTGTTATCATCTCTTTTTTTTTCTTTTTTCTTTTTTGTTCTGTAACAAATCAAAAAAGAACAAAATCTGCAAAATTTTGTTTTCTTTCAATTTGTTCCAATTTATAGAAATTTTACCATTAACAAAGTCAAGAGATGAATTTGTTTGTTGTTGTTGTTCTAAACAATGTTTCATTGAAATAGAAATCAGTAATAAGATAACCACAACTCCTGTCTTTTCTAAAAAAAAAATAAAAAAGTGGTAATTTAATAAAGTCAAGTCTCCAGCTACAGATTTGATTAAAACAAACTCCTGCTTGTAAAAATAGAGAAGTTTGTCTTATAAATAATACAATTGGATTATCTAAATCTCATAAAATGAACAGAAAAGATGAAAGCAAATAGAAAAGGAGTATCATTACACAGGGGCAGTGTCAGGGTCTTGTGAACCCCCCTCCCAAATCTACTACATGTCAATTTTCATAAAAGTAGTTCTCATAGAAAAATATATGAAACCCATTCTTTCAGGGCCTAAAAGTAGATTGCACACCAAAAGACTGTCAACATCCCCTTCTTTACTGACCCCCTTGTGCCACTCTATGCTCATAGTTGCAAACCCAGGTTTAGCCCATTTGTAAATATTTTTAACTTGCTTCTCCATACACATTACACCAAGGAATTACTCTGACTAAGGCCGTTACTTCTTTGTATACTAAAGAAATTTTTGTACTTTTTCTATTATTGTTATTTTATTTTATTTTGTATCTAAAATAATAATAGATAGAATACATGTAGAAAACTGGCTGAAACACGTGTCAGTAAAATAAAATAAAATAAATCCTATTTTAACCATTCAACATTTTCTTTCCTTTATTTTTCATTTCAACATTACAGTTTGCACTTTTCAGTCACTAAAAATTTTATGTCAGACCTCTTTTCAAGCCTTGAGCACTCTGATTTGCAGCAATTTGAATAGACTCAAAACAAATATTTTTGACAGATAAAAATAATTTTACCATAAACCAATTCCAAACAATGCAGAATTTACATTTATGGAAAAAAAATCCGGGAGGGGGGGGGGCTTATTTATTGAATGCTAAAATATATAGAGTTATTTCATTAAAACATTTTATCACCCCCTTCTGGAGTGGAAAAAATTAATTTTGCTTTTTTTCAAAATTCCTCTTATTTATTGAATGACCCTTGTATATTTAAGGTTAATCTTAAAACCAAAGGGAAAAACAGCTGTTGAGAACATCAGATTAAAAGTTCACAATATATGGGGTTTCCATTTAGTCATCAGTAAATAAATGAACACAGAGAAAAGAAAAAGATTATAATCCCAGAAATGACAAACAACTGTTTTAAGATTTCAAGAAAAGTAAGGAAAATCTGAAAGTAATTTAAAGAATTAAAAACAATATCAGCAATAACCTTTAAAAACTGTAATATCACTAATGGATTAATACAACAATATTATTTACTGATCTTAAAATCACTAAATTTTGACCAGTTAATAACAGTAATAGAGACAGATTAAAACTTTAATTTCATGACTCAATTTTTCAGCACTTCATGCAAAATATTCTTAAGTGATACTTGGATTACATTTCTAGACTTGTTTAATCAATGAATTAACAGATCAATAAAGCAACAATAATCAATTAAATGTAAGAATAATGAATTCATATAGAAGAAAATACTGCTCTTTCTTTTACTTTTTCTTTTATATTCAGATTTGAAGGTATTTTGAAAAAGTTTTAAAAACAGATCTCTAAATCCGAGTTTTAAAACCCTATAACACTATTTCATGTTGGGTGTTTGGAAATCCAGATTCCATTAAAAATAAAACCTTCAAAAATGTTCAATTAATAGAAATGTAAAATTCTACTCTTTATATTCACCTGATAGGATATTCTTTTGATTAGACATGAGCAATTTCCAAACAGTGTATTTTTTCTGGTAAAATCCCTGGTGGGGATAAGAACTTATTATTGTGGCCATTTTTCTTTTATAGAACAATGCACTGTTACCATAATTGTTCAAGTTGTGATGTTGTCCAATATGGATTCAAGAGGAAAGTGAATTGGAAAAGGGGAATGAGCCCACTTTTAATCAGCAGGTGGGGCAAGATGATTCAACAACATTTGCTAGCCAAGGGTGGTGAGTTCAATCCTTGGGAGGATTGGCATAAAACAATCTTCACAACAACAGTCATATGAAAGGTAGAATAGCATGGTTAACAATAAACATTCTACTCTTTATATTCACCTGATAGGATGTTCTTTTAATTAAACATGAGGAAATTGATTAAGGGAAATCACAAGTCTTCAGTGACTCAAGGACTTTTGGATCACTCTCCACACTTTTATTCATTTTTTTTTTACACATCAATACAACTTTCCTTGTTATTCTGTATAATAATCAGTTTGACTCAATTACTCCCAATTCCATCACACCAAATTATGTAGAAACTTGGGAAGTTTCCCTTTTCTCTCTCCATTTAATGTCCATTAGTGAACAACACATAACAGACCTCTTGAATAAGCATCAGAGTTATGTTACTCTTGATCAGAACAATGGTGCTATAGATTTTTGGTCATCATTAAAATAACAATGTTCCATGATCAAATTAGCAATACAAACATTGATAAATCAATTAGGTTGTTTTCTTTTTTGATTTTGCATTTTTTTTTTTTTTTCAGAGGGGGTTCCCTCTTACTCAAAGAACATCTGAAACTACTGCTGATAAGGGGGTTCAATTTGATAGATTCTTTTAGAGCAAATTAAGGATGAAGACTCTTAATGGGAGTATTGAATTCTCAATATGTGTACAAAGACATTAATGATCAGAGCTGCCATATAATTTCCCGTATTTTTAAATAACACATTTTCTTAACAATGATATCAACATTACCTTCTGCAGGTTTTTTAAATTAATAAGTTACAGAATATTGCTCTGCACTAAAGTTGGACTCAAATTGGTTTTCTACTTCTAAGTAACTCTTACTGGATTTTAAAAAAACATTAAACTATTCCAACACACCAATTGATTTTAATGGCATGTTAATCCATCTAGGGTTATTTTATTTTTGCCTAGAGATTAGAGAATTGCATTCACTGAATACTAACATTTCTTTAGTTAAAAGATTTTTTTTTTAAATTGTGTACATGGTCTTATCAAATACAATGACTTTTCAAACACATCTATTTGATCCATAGATGAGACCCTAAATAGATGCTACCACTGCAGGTCAGAGTGGATCTGGGAGTAATAGTAATTTGAACACTTAGCATCTTGACTTTCAAATACTTTGTACCTGAGCTACCCTCAAGATTATAATTAATTATTATTCAAGTACAAAACACATTCAAATTCACTCCAGGGCATGCCCATCCTTTTTCTTTTTTTTAAACAGCTACCTCATGAATGCTCATCATTTTTTTTAGTATCTGATGTGATTTCCCGGGCACAAATTATCAGGCTTATGAGTTCAGCGAGTGAACACACCTTTTTTGAACATGTTAATGGATTTCTAATACATAGACCCTCAAGAGCAAATGGAGACATTTTCAAAAAGATATTCAGTTCTAAAATCTAACTAGGAAGAATAAGATTATGAACAAAAATATTCATAAGTATTTTACCATAGCAAGGATTTTTTTTAAGTGAGAGAAGAAATAATCTGAGTCCTACAAATATTTTTAACCACTGACCAACAGAGACAATTCATTTAGCCCTTCAGACTCTCTCAATTTTGGCAAGTGAAGTTTAGGTCAATAACAAACTGACCTTTTTATTTAGTAAATATCAGAAATAAGGTACCAACACTGACTGCAAGAAAGGGGGGGGTATGGCAGTTAAGTATATCCAGATTCAGTAAAGAATTCTATGACATTTTTAATACCAAAATTAGAAATTAGGTATGGACTTAGCCTCAGACTGTTAGCCCTCCCCAGGAAAATGATTTTTCAACACTGACGAAAATTTGTAGTATCTCTGCTACAATCCCAAGCCTGCTTCTGATTGGCTGAAACAGTCTTATTTAAATTAACCAACCTACATTGTTATGAAGGTCTACAGGTTCATTCCCTGAACAAGTCAAGTTTAACATGGGTTTTATTTCATAATTACTATTAAGGAGAAAAGGTCACAATATATCATGATTAGATCCATAAAAAAAAAAGTAATAAAAACAATAAAAAACAAACATATCAAAGTTTAAAGTCTTCTTTAAAAAAAAAAAAAAAAAGAAAGATTGTTTTTAATTGCTGCTTTTTCTTTTTAGCGCAAGTTTATCTTCTGATAGTTGAACTATTTCTCACTATTGTAGGACATGATAACCAGAGTAAATTGCGCTAAAAAGAAAACGAGCAATTAAACAATCTTTCTTTTTTTTTTTTTTTTTAAAGAAGACTTTAACTTTGATATGTTTGTTTTTTTTATTTGTTTTATACTTTTTTTTTATTGGATTCTAATCATGATATTTGTGACCTTTCTCTTAATAGTAATTTATGAATTAAATACCCTAATGTTAACTTGTGACTTGTCAGGAACTTGAACCTGAGACTCAAACAAATTGTAGGTTGGTTAATTAAATAAGACTGTTTTCAGCCAATCAGAAGCAGGCTTGTTGTAGCAGATACTACAAATTTGGTCAGCTGTTGAAGTCATTTTTCTGGGGAGCGGCTAACAGTCTGAGCTAAGTCATCCTATTTCTAATTTTTTGGTATAAATGTATGAATTTCTTTACTGAATCTGGATATACTTAACTGCCATCCCACCCCTTTCTTCGTCAGTGTTGGTACCTTATTTCTGATATTTACAATAAAAAGGTCAGTTGTTGATTTGACCTAAATCTTCACTGCCAAATTTTGGAGAGAGTCTGAAGGGCTTAAATGAATTGTCCTCTGTTGGTCAGTGGTTAAAATATTTGGTAGGACTCAGATTATTTCTTTCGTCTCACTTAAAAAAAAAATCCTTGCTATGGTAAAGAATATTATGAATATTTTTTGTCATAACTTTATTCTTTCCTAGTTAGATTTTAGAATGAAATATTATTCTTGAAAATGTCTCCATTTTGCTCTTGAGGGTCAATGTATTAGAAATCCATTAACATGTTCAAAAAAGGTGTGTTCACTCTCTGAACTCATAAGCCTGCTAATTTGTGCCCGGGGAAATTCACATCAGATACTAAAAAATGATGAGCATTCATGAGGTAGCTGTTTTTAAAAAAAGAAAAAAGGATGGGCATGCCCTGGAGGTAATTGAATGTGTTTTGTACTTGAATAATATTAATTATCATCTTGAGGGGTAAGCTTCAGTGTACCAAAGTTATTTGAAAAGTCAAGATGCTAAGTGTTCAAATTACTATTACTCCAGATCCACTCTGACCTGCAGTGGTAGCATCTATTTAGGGTCTCATCTATGATCAAATAGATGTGTTTGAAAAGTCTTGTATTTGATAAGACGATGTACACAATTTAAAAAAAAATCTTTTAAACTAAAAGAAAATGTTAGTATTCAGTGAATGCATTTCTAATCTTAGGCATAAAATAACCCTAGAATGGATAACATGCCATTAAATATATTGGTGTTTGGATAGTTTAATGTTTTTTTAAAATCCAGTAAGACGTCTACTTAGAAGTAAGAAAACATTTGGAGCCAAACTTTAGTGGTAGCAGAGATATTCTGTAACTTATTAATTTAAACCTGCCGAAGGTAATGTTGATATCATTGTTAGAAAATGTGTTTTTAAAAATACGGGAAATTATATGGCAGCTCTGATCATTAATGTGTTGGTACACATATTGAGAATCAATACTCCCATTAAGAGTCTCATCCTTAATATTTGCTCTAAAAGAATCTATCAAATTGAACCCCCTTATCAGCAGTAGTTTTCAGATGTTCTTTGAAGTAAGGGGAACCCCCTCTGAAAAAAAAAAAATGCAAAATCAAAAAAGAAACTAACCTAATTGATTTTATCAATGTTTGTATTTGCTAATTTGATCATGGAACATTGTTATTTTAATGATGACCAAGACAAAAATCTATAGCAGCCAATTGTTCTGATCAAGAGTACATAACTCTGATGCTTATTCAAGAGGTCTGTTATTGTGTTGTTCACTAATGGACATTAAATGGAGAGAGAAAAGGGAAACTTGCCCAAGTTTCTACATAATTTGGTGTGATGGAATTGGGAGTAATTGAGTCAAACTGATTATTATACAGAATAAAAGGAAAGTTGTATTGATGGTGTAAAAAAAATGAATAAAAGGTGGAGAGTGATCAAAAGTCCTTGAGTCACTGAAGACTTGTGATTTCCTTAATCAATTTCTCATGTTTAATTTTTAAGAACATCCTATCAGGTGAATATAAAGAGTAAGAATGTTTATTGTTAACCAATGCTATTCTACTTCATAATGACTGTTGTTGTGAAGATTGTTTATGCCAATCCTCCCAAGGATTGAACTCACCACTTGGCTAGCAATGTATGTTGAATCATCTTGCCCACCTGCTGATTAAAAGTGGGCTCATCCCTTTTCCAATTCACTTTCCTCTTGAATCCATATTGGACAACATCACAACTGAACAATTTATGGTAACAGTGCATTGTTCTAATAAAAGAAAAATGGCCAACAATAATAATTTGTTATTATCCCACCAGGGATTTTACCAAAAAAAATACACTGTTTGGAAATTGCTCATGTCTATCAAAAGAATAATCCTATCAGGTGATATAAAGAGTAGAATTTTTACATTTCTATTAATTGAATTTTTGAAGGTTTTTATTTTAATGGAATCTGATTTCCAAACACCCAACATGAAATAGTGTTATAGGGTTTTTAAAACTCGGATTAGAGATCTGTTTTTAAAACTTTTTCAACTACCTTCAAATCTGAATATAAAAGAAAAGTAAAAGAAAGAGCGTATTTTCTTTATATTGAATTCATTATTCTTACATTTAATTGATTATTGTTGCTTTATTGATCTGTTAATTCATTGATTAAACAAGTCTAGAAATGTAATCCAAGTTCACTTAAGAATATTTTGCATGAAGTGCTGAAAAATTGAGTCATGAAATTAAAAGTTTAATCTGTCTCTATTACTGTTATTCACTGGTCAAAATTTAGTGATTTTAAGATCAGTAAATAATATTGTTGGTATTAATCCATTAGTGATATTACAGTTTTTAAAGGTTATTGCTGAATTATTGTTTTAATTCTTTAAATAACTTTCAGATTTTCCTTACTTTTCTTGAAATCTTAAACAGTTGTTTGTCATTTCTGGGATTATAATCTTTTTTCTTTTCTCTGTGTTCCATTTATTTACTGATGACTAAATGGAAACCCCATAATATTGTGAACTTTTAATCTGATGTTCTCAACAGCTGTTTTTCCCTTGGTTTTTAAGATTAACCTTAAATATACAAGGGTCATTCAATAAATAAGAGGAATTTTTGAAAAAAGCAAATAATTTTTTTTCCACTCCAGAAGGGGTGATAAATGTTTTAATGAAATTTACCTCTATTATTTTAGCATTCAATAAATAAGCCCCCCCCCCTCCCGGATTTTTTTTCCATAAATGTAAATTCTGCATTGTTTGGAATTGGTTTATGGTAAAATTATTTTTATCTGTCAAAAATTTTGTTTTGGGTCTATTCAAATTGCTGCAAATCAGAGTGCTTCAAGGCTTGAAAAGAGGGCTGACATAAAATTTTTAGTGACTGAAAAGTGCAAACTGTAAATGTTGAAATGAAAAATAAAGGAAAGAAAATGTTGAATGGTTAAAATAGGATTATTTTATTTTATTTTACTGACACGTGTTTTCAGCCAGTTTTCTACATGTATTCTTCTATTATTATTTTAGATACAAAATAAAATAAATACAATAATAGAAAAAGTACAAAATTTTCTTTAGTATACAAAGAAGTAACGGCCTTAGTCAGAGTAATTCCTTGGTGTAATGTGTAATGGAGAAGCAAGTTTAAAAATATTTACAAATGGGCAAACCAGGGTTTGCAACTATGAGCATTAGAGTGGCACAAAGGGGGTTAAGAGGGGATGTTGACAGTCTTTTGGTGTGGCAATCTACTTTTAGGCCCTGAATGAATGGGTTTTCATATATTTTTCTATTGAGAACTACTTTTATGAAATTGACATGTAGTAGATTTGGGGAGGGGGTTCAAAGACCTGACACTGCCCTGTGGGTAATGATACTCTCCTTTCTATTTGCTTTCATCTTTTCTGTTCATTTTATGAGATTAGAATAATCCAATTGTATTATTTATAAGACAAACTCTTCTATTTTACAAGCAGGGAGTTTGTTTTAATCAAATCTGTAGCTGAACTTGACTTTATTAAATTACACTTTTTTATTTTTTTTTTAGAACAAGACAGGAGCTTGTGGGTTATTTATTACTGATTTCTATTTCAATGAAACATTGTTTAGAACAACAACAACAAACAAATTCATCTCTTGACTTTGTTAATGGTAAAATTTTATAAATTGGAAACATTGAAAGAAAACAAAATTTTGCAGATTTTGTTCTTTTTTGATTTTTGTTACAGAAAAAAAAAGGAAAAAGAAAAAAAGAGATGATAACAATGAAGGATTGGTGAATAGTTTCAATAAGCATCACAATCATTTCTCTACAATTTTTGCTTAGAGTTATTTTTAGTGTGAGAATGAAAGTTGCATATTAGGAATTACAGTTTTTCTTTGAAACAACTGCAAATTCTTGCTTATTGTAAAGATAAGACAAAGGTATGTATTGATTTAAGATATTTTATTGTTATAATTGTTTAGATTTTTAAAATTTATTTTCAAGCCTTTTTAATGCAGTAAAAACATATTCACAATGGTTATTAGTTTTTTAAAGATTAAGTAAGCTATTATGTAGAATAGTTTGGAATTCATCGCAGTAATTTTTATCAAAGAAAAATTTTGAATTTTTATTAAGAAAGATTATCTTAATTTTATATAATTCAGTGGAGTCTCATAGTGTAGTGGCTAGTGGTACTGGTCTGTGACTTATAGTTAAGAAAGTTTGAAATGCGGTTGACCTATCACTTTCGGACTAATACCCTTGGAATAAGCTACCCGCTCAGGCGGGGCTCCAGTGAGCTTCGGCCACTGGATTTGGTGGAGATGGTAAATTAATAGTGTCGATCCCAGAGGGCCATTCCCTCCAGGCAATACCTGCCCCCTTGACTTAAAGGGCAGGGCTGGGTTTATTGCCCAGCGCCTGAGGCGCCCCCCTGGGGGGAATGCCGACAGGATCGACACAATTTTTCACCTGCCACCCATGAGTCTCGGCTTGTGGTGGTCCCACGTAAATAGGGCCTTCGTGCCTGACCCGGTACGAGTGGGTACTGGGAAAATAAAACCCTTGGGAAATGTATGAAGTCCTCAACCCCCCAGCTATGGGTTAAATAGTACCATTACTATTTTTCTACAAGGATAGCTTGTCATAGAATAACCATGAGGGTTGATATGCCATTAAACAAAGGAACCTTTTGACATAATTGAAATCAAATTGTAAAAATGTTTTATTATAGAATAAAGGTCTGATTTCAATACAGGTTTGATTATATTTTTAACTAAGTTATTACAAACTGTTGCTGGTTGAAGTAGAGCAGTTAATATTCTTGTTTAAAGGTTCACAAATCCAAGCTTTAAAATTGCTCTTGAAATACTTCATGATGATATTTAACACAGTTTGTAGGGTTGAGAAAATTGATAAAAAAACAACAAAACAACCTAAAATACCTATAATATTTTTAACCTTAACTTGGGTTATTTATAAAATATTACTGTGATTTTGGCTGATAAAATATTTTCTTAGGATATACATTATACTTTATTATATTTTGATTCAACCAAAACCATCAGAGTGTAATGGTTTTTACACTGCTCTTTATTATTCATCATTTGTTGCTTGCCATTTCAAAAAATACTATTTTGGTATTTTCACTCAGATAACACTATTTAGGTCCTCTTTCTCCCACATATAGTTCCTTGGTTTAAAAAGAAAAAAAGTCTGTTATAAACATTTTTCTTTTTCTTTTTTCTTGTATTGGAAACATTGAGTCATCCTTTGTTCACTTCATCTTCTCCATTCTCTACTTCTTCTTTTCAATTGAAGATTTTTTCTATCTGCTTTTCCACCCCTTAGGAGGTTTTTTTTTTTCTTCTGCTTTTTACAACACCATGTCCATTTGTTTCAGTCAACTTTGACTGGCTATCTTTGCTCTTGCCCTCTTTGATTGTGTCTAGATATCAAGAGCAGCCAAGATACTTGCTATTATGACCACAGTGCACTGTTAGCTGACACAGATACTCTTCAGGGTGGCTGTGGATCATGCTTAGCATTCCTAAAAAAAGCAATGGAAAAAAAAAGACTAGTAAAATTGGTTTATTTGGGTTCAGTCATTTTTTAGAATAGACAGAAAAGAGAGTTTTGATTTTTAAGAAATACATTGATTCACAGTTTAGAAACTGATGATGAAAATAACCACAGACAATTAGAACAATTATTATTCTTTGTTAAATAACTGCATTTACAGAAATTTGAATTAAATACAATTTTTTTATCATATTCAGCTTTAAAGAGTGTTCTACGATCAGAGTGTTTCAACCTTTTTCATCTCAGGCACAGTGGGCTGGACAATAAATTGATCAAGGTACACCATTAGTATATAAACATATATTTAAATCATTTAAAGAAAGGAATAGTGAAATGTGCTACAAGTGTAAAAAAACCAACAAAAAAAAAACATGTATTTTATTTCTAATATTATAATAGTATATTTTTTTATCAAATTAGACAAAAATTAGTAAAGTAATAGAATAAAAATCAAGAGGAATGATCAACCGTCCTTACACTTATGGCACTACCCACGGAAGCTTCACAGTACACTAGTGTGCTGCGGCACATTGGTTAAAAACTCTGTTCTAGATTAACAAGATAGTTAAAATAACATTATCATTTGCTTTGAAATTTTGAGAATTTGTGTAGAATGGCATTTGTAATTGTAGGAATTTCCCCCATTGACTTTGAACAATTTCCTAAGTATATTTTTTTCCACTTCATAAGGGATTAGATACCGATTCTTATTGCTGAATTATTTTTATATGGCCATGTCATACCAACTTGCAGCCTTGTCATTGTGGAAGCATTGGACCTCATCATCATTACACAACTCCCTACAACATTGTGGATGTTTTTGTAACATCCATGCACGGCTTGCCATTTACTTCTGTTAATTGTGATGAATTTTAATTGGTTTAATGCGCTTTGCATTCTAAAACCAAATAATGTCACAAACTTCACACTTTCGTGGTAGTGTCAATCAGGAAGCTCATCAGAAATAGATGCTGAGCCAAGATTGAGTGTGGCAGTGAATTGTAGGCAGATGCATACACAACAAACACAACAGTGTTTCTGCATCCCCAGCACTTTTGAGAGCCACGTTGCTTGTGTGTGTGAGTGAGTGTATGTTTGATGTTATATATGTATGTGTGTGTGTGTATTGGTGTATATATATTATATATATTACTATATATATTATACTGAATTATTAGCAACCTCAAATCATAAACAGCTATAGTCCTAACCTCATAAGAGGATATTGAATGGTATTGGTCAATTAGGTTTGGCCACTTATAAATTGAAATCTGTCTTTTCTTCATGTGGGTCCTCCACAAAGATCATGCTGGAGTTCCCTTCTCCCGGGTACTAGCTCTGGTCATCTCTATAAGAAAAATTGAAGTTTGTCCTATTCAATATGTTCTCTTCTCTCTATCTCTCTGTCTAGCTGGCATGATCCAAAGGAAAAAGTCAAGACATGGATGCATCAGCAAGTGCTTAGGCGTATGATTCCATGAGGAATGGAATTGGCAACTTGTGTTCAAAATCCTGGACTGATGCTGTTTGTGTTTCACTTCAAGATGATGTCTTGAGCAAGGCTGAATCATCTTCTTTTCCCTAATAAATTGTAGGCCTGACCAGGTTCTTTACTTTAGTCAAACAACCAATATAGAGAAGGAAAATTTGATTTAGACAGCTGTACTTTATTTTAACAAATTGACCTTCGCATAATCTGCTTGTGAGTAATATACATCTGGTATTCAGAAAAGTGTGAACTGCAGACTAATCAACAATTTGGGGCAACACCTGATAATCCATATTTTCTTTCCGGCGTCGACTCCCATTAGCCCTTTTTCAGAACCAGGTGGGTGCTCCTTACCTTAACTCCTATAACCGCTCTTCACCCGCCGAAGTCACATTCGTCTTTCCTAATCCCCAAACGAAGCCTTTGTTTAAATGTATCATTAAACATTTTAAGCGGAATAACAGGTACTTTAAATGAAAATGCGAAATTTCTAGCCTTTTTTTTAATAAAATCCTTATAGGAAATTGGGCTGTGACTAAGAAATTTCAGCCTAGATGATCCATGGCTGAAAGTTTGTTCATGGGGCCATCAGGACATGTCCATAACTGGTGGTTTGGTATGCTTCATGATTTGAGGCAAGATCTCCGCCTGA